>JARQOC010000007.1:53611747-53934494 GCA_033576535.1 Allobates femoralis | reverse complement strand
ACATATTCAAGAACTTGATTTAAACGATAAATCAAACATTTCTTTAATTGTGAGTATAAGACATAACACAGCACAGGCAGGAATATGGCTTTCGTGAGCGAAAGCTTCAGCTAAATACTGTTCTTCCCTTATGCATATGCAAATTGTCACTTCAATGATGAACTAGACAAACTCTAGTGCTACTAGTAAAGGTAGCAATCCTAAAAGTCATAATTGACTCTTTAACAAGCTTTTTAATATGATGTAGGATTTGTGCCAGATTAGAACCCCAAACTGAAGATACTGTGTTTCGGGGTAACTGCCCCTCATCAGTGCAGTGTGTGAGAATTATAATATGGCTGTGTGAGAGGCTAAGACGAGTTCTGGGGAAATAGCTATTCTCCTTGTGGAGAGGAATCTGCCAGCCAGCAATGAGGAGACTTCCTCATTGAATTGACAATTTGCATATGCAATTTCTCAGAGGAGTTTCCTCACTGCCAGCTGGCAGAATACTCTCCGCAAGGAGAATAGCTGTTTCCCCAGACCTCCCTTATGCATGGGATGTTCAGCACCAAGGAGAGGTCTGTGCCGTCTGTACTATACAGTTATATTTGTTTCCACCAATTATCTAGGCTATTGTAGAACATATGCAACTAATTATTACTACTGAGATGGATTCTACAAATGTCTGTAGAATTGTTATTACTGATAGTTCTGTTGGTTTTTAATGTGTGAAGGGAGTTTTTTACTTTTATTGCTTTGCCTTCATTATGTATTCTTGGCACTCACAAGCACAGAACATAGGAAAACAATACACTTGGCTGAAAGTAAAAACAGCCCCTTCCCATGGTGTGAAAATATAAGTTTTGATTGTCCATTCTGCAAAATTCAAATTACAACAACAAGAAGGAAAAGTTGCAAAAATATTGAAATGACTGAATTGATAGACATGTTTCTCCAAAGCGTCCCTGGAGCTGTGTTGTTACCTAAACATATTCTCATGGCCTGCACCGACTCCAGACTTGCCTCCCATCAAGCATATCTAGGATGCTATTGGTTGGAAGTTGCATAGCTAGATGCCAGCAGAGGAGCGTGATGATTTACCCAAGTGCATTCAGTGGCAGAGCATTCCTCAATAACCTTAATGATAGCAGCCAAGGCTAGAGTGCTGAGGTTTCTGCAGATATTTTAAAAATGTAGTTAACATATTTTTTTCATAATTTTCATATCAACATGTTTATTCATCCTGTGTTTGCGGTCATTTAACTTCTTTCCCCTCTTATTGTTGCAATTTCAATTTTGAGTGTTATATATCCTTCCTCATTCTCGTGTCCTCTACCAGAGACATGCTGGAGTCTGAGGTTCTGCACAGGATCTTAGTTGTTCCCTCTTTACTGGACAGAGAGTTCACATGTTGTTCCTGGGATCTGTTGCAGCCATTTTTCCGTCTTTGGGGTCACTGCTCTGAATGCTCCTATCACCACTGGAATCACTGTGGCCTTCACCTTACACATCTTCTCCAGTTATTCTTTGAGGCCCTGGTATTTCTCCAGCTTCTTATATTCCTTCTTTCTGATATTGCTGTCATTTGGCACTGCTACGTCTATTGTCATTGCTGTCTTCTGATCTTTGTCTACTATCATGATATCTGGTTGGTTAGCCAACATCTGCTTATCTGTCTGGACCTTGAAGTCCCACAGGTTTTCAGCTCTTTCATTCTCCACCACTTTTTCTGTACAGATAGATATTCCTGTATACAATATCCGCTACTTAGTTGTGGCGTTCAGTGCACACTGTTCCTGCATTTTGTATCCTGCCACTATGTTGGGCTGTCTCTAAGGTTTCATTACATACACAGTCTGCACCTTGGGTCATGTCGTGTGTGGTAGATCCCTGCTTCTATGGATCTTGTACTTAGCGCCTGCCCTTGTGCTATGAGTACTGTCTCTGTGCTGTCCTGGGGTCCAGCTTTCCCCAGCCATTGGTAGGATTTCCCCATGTCAGCCACCTCCATTATCTGTAGATGGTACATCCCATGCTGCGGCTTGTCTAGCCATGGCACCGCATACTCCTGTTCTTCCTTCCAGGGCTGCTGTTGCTACCTTAGGCTCTCCCTCAGAATCTCATCTTTTCATGCCATTTTTCTAATGTATTCCTCGATACTCCTTGTTTCATTATGGCTTGCATCCCTATCAAGTCTCGACCCCTTAGAATTGGGGTTGAGACCTCCATTTATTATAAGGAGCTCCCAAGTCTTCATGTCTGCAGCTTGCATCTGCACTTTTGGCCTGCACACTATGCCAGCAGGGTACATCTGATAACTGGCAGGGCGTAAGTATTGATGGTTGTATTGGATGCTGCTGCTTTCTTTGATGTATACATATATACTGGACCAAACTAAAACTGAATAGAACCTACAGAAAGGCTAGCGAAGACATATATATATATATATATATATATATATATACCGTATATACTCGCGTATAAGCCGAGTTTTTCAGCCCAAAATTTGGGCTGAAAAGTCCCCCCTCGGCTTATACGCGAGTATATAAAAAAAATTAAAAAATACCGCTGCAGCCTCGGAGGTATACAGGCCCCCCATCAAGTTCCAGGGCCCCCCCCCCTTGCGCGCCAGCCTGTAAAGGAAAATCATACTTACCAGTGTCCAGTCGCGCCGTCCGCAGCTGCAGACATGACGATCCCGGGCTCCATTCAGCGTCTTCTGCATTTCCTGTAGTCGCGGGCAATGACGTCATTGCCCGCGACTACAGGAAATGCGGAAGACGCTGAATGGAGCCCGGGATCGTCATGTTGGCAGCTGCGGACGGCGCGACTGGACACTGGTAAGTATGATTTTCCTTTACAGGCTGGTGCGCAAGGGGGGGGGGGGGCCCTGGAACTTGATGGGGTGCCTGTATACCTCCGGGGCTGCGGCTGTATACAGCCCTGGGGCTGCGGCTGTATACAGCCCTGGGGCTGCGGCTGTATACAGCCCTGGGGCTGCTGCTGCTGTATATACCTCTGGGGCTGCATATGGGGCTGCATATACCTCTGGGGCTGCATATACCTCTGGGGCTGTATATACCTCTGGGGCTGCATATACCTCTGGGGCTGGATATACCTCTGGGGCTGCATATACCTCTGGGGCTGCATAAGGGGCTGAATATACCTCTGGGGCTGCATATGGGGCTGCATATACCTCTGGGGCTGCATATACCTCTGGGGCTGCATATGGGGCTGCATATACCTCTGGGGCTGCATATACCTCTGGGGCTGTATATACCTCTGGGGCTGCTGTATACTACCACTGGGGCTGCTGCTGTATACTACCACTGGGGAGGCTGCTGTATACCTCACTGCTGGGGGTTGTATACCTGTGCTGGAGTCCACCCTCGGCTTATACGCGAGTCAATACGTTTTCCCAGTTTTTGGGGGCAAAAGTAGGGGGGTCGGCTCATACACGGGTCGGCTTATACACGAGTATATACGGTATATAAAATATATATATATAGTATAATATATCAAGATATAATATATCAAAATTTAATATATCAAGTGAGAGAATATAATTTCATTAATTAATAAATACTGCTAGAAAACCTGAGATGAAATATGACACTAAGATGAAAGACTTAACTATAAGAGGTGGAGAAACAGAGTGTATATATGATGTGATGTATGTTAGGTACTGGACGTGGTAATGCACAAGGTATAATGCAAATCCAGAAATAATAGACAAGTGAGTAACGTCGCAAATAGTGATGGGCAAACCCAAACTGTAAAGTTTGGGGTTCGAACCAAACACCTAGTGGTCATGACAGATCCTGAACATGGTCTTTCGTGGGAAATCCATGTTACAGTTTGGGTCCGGGGGTTAAGTGGGGGCTGAAAAACAAAGCACATGATTAATAAACATCATTCTATTCACCCGGGTCCCGCATCCTGACATCCAGCTGTCCTGGTGCATCTACTTCCAGGCTGCTCATTGTCTTCTGGAATATTCACTGCACTGGCTCCAACAGCCAATCACAGACGCTGTCACACAGAATGGACATCTGTGATTGGCTTCTGGAGTAAGCTGAAACCATGCCATACATTCTACCATACTAGAATGTATGGGCAGATTGCAGATTACTCAAGCAGCCAATCACAAACTTGCTGTTGGGTCCCTCACACATATAGTAGTGTAAAAATAAACAATTAAAAGAAAAATGATGTAGCCCTCCGCAGTATTTTGATTCTCAGCACAAATAAAGCGGACTGCTACTGGTTGCCACCCTCAGCTGCCTGGTTTTACCTTGGCTGGCAATCAAAATATGACAAGGGAGCCCACGCTTTTTTTAAAATGATTTATTTAAATATAATGGGCTTTCCTGTAGTTTGATTGCCAGCCAAGGTAAAACCAGGCCGCGTGGTAAGGCCCAAGCGTTCTGTGCCGCCCAAACTGAAAACCGCAGCCAGCCCTTGAAATGGCGCATTCATCGTAGCGCCATATCCAGGAACTTTACCTGGCTCTTCCCGTGGCTCTGGTGGGGATGGCATGCTGGGTAATAATGGGGTTAATACCAGCATTGTATTGTCAGCAGGTACTAAGCACAAAAATTCATGATGTCAGGCCATATTAGACCCAGCCACCATGAATTTCTAATAAACATTAAAAAAAACAACACAGAGAATTTTTTTTTATTAGAAATGAAACACAAAACACATTTAGGGACTCCATCTTTATTATAAAAAAAATAGCCCCAAAACCTCCCTCTAACGTAATCCAGGTTTTCTTCACCTCTGTGACATGTTTGCCAGTAGACAAACACCGTCTGCTAGCAAAGAGAGTAGGGCACAGAATGACAGCACAGCCGAGTGCTGTGTGTGGAGTAAGCTGAAACCAGCACATACATTCTACCATACTTTTTGACAGTGTCTGTGATTAGCTGTTGGAGCCAGTGAAGCGAATATCCCTGGAACACAATGAGCAGCCAGGAAGTAGACACGGCAGGATAGCGGGACGTCAGGATGCACTCTGCGGGACCCGGTTAGTATAACGGTAAAGTTCCAGGGCTTTCTTTTACAGTTTCCCCCCATCCCATAACTGTAAAGTCCTGAGTTTGCGGTTCGGACTCGAGTTCGAGTCATGCTCGGCCCTGAGCTTGAACATTACAAAAAGTCCGGGTGAGTCTGCTGATCCTTTGCATTAGGGGGTTCGCCCATCACTAGTCGCAAACCATAAAAAATATAAGGTATGGAGACAACAACCACAACGATAAGCGCCATATACAGGGCAATTAGTGACATGCACAATTAAAATGAAAATGTGCTCAATTTAGGAAATGAATAGGAGTGCAATCCATGAAAGTGTCAAGAAATATGTGAAAGAGCATTTGAATGAAAATAATGATAGTAAATACTGACCAGAGGTCTTGATGCCCAAACAGTCTCTGTTCAGCCTCCACCTCACCCTTTAATGCATGTTTCGCTAATGCTTCCTCAGGGAGCAGCACTTATACTTGATGGGGAATATATTGAGATGTTTTAAAAATGTAGTTCCCATTTTTTCATCACTTGCATTTTATTAACCTGTCTTTCCAGCCTGTGATTTCCATCAGTTCATGTCTTTTCCTTCTTGTTGTTGCAATTTTAATATTGAGTAGTTTTTGTTTGTGTGTGTATATAGATATATATCACACATTCCCGTTCCGTTACAGTTAAGAAAGAGATAAAATAAAGAAATGTGAAATGAAGGTACAAAAATAGTTGTGGATCAAACTTCAAAGTAGATACAGATAGCAGTAAAAAGCACCATACAATTTATACTATGTTGCCACAAAGATAACATGTAACCACTGTAAAGCGAATCACATCAAAGATACCGTGTGCAAAGGCCAAACAGGCTGATAGATGAATGAGACGTAAAAAAGATTGCTAGAAAATCCAGAACTGGCAAAAAATAGAAACGTAGAATGGTTGTGAATTGCCAACGGGTGATTGACGGGTGCAGCGAAATAGCTGAACTGCAGGTATTCACATAGCAGAAAATTCACCGCCGATGAGTTCAAGGTGTAGGTGAGGGGGCTGCCGGAATGGAAATGTCCAAAATGCTGGTAAAGCTGCAATGAAATGCTGCCAGTCGTGAAGGTGTAATACAGCAATCCGAGGAGCCCTGGCCTGTGGTGTCCCTGGAGATGGAAGCACAGCAACAAGCAGCATGGGATGTCACACAATCTGTCCTCTGTGCATCCTCCATATCTCACTGGCGGATGGCACACACTGCTTACCGCTCTGCATCACACTTCTGCCAGACACCTGTCAGTTCAGGAGTGATGGACGACCTCTCTACAAATCAGATCGGTCAGATAATGTCCCTGCTCCCACTAAGAAGATCTGCGATGTCTTCTCTGAAAGAGGATGTGACTGGTCGTAATGGGGGAGACTGCTGGTGCAATTAATAGGGGTCACCATGCTGTCATTAATGGGTTCACTCTGCTGGCACTATTAATAGGGGTCACCATGCTGTCATTAATGGGTTCACTCTGCTGGCGCTATTAATAGGGGTCACCATGCTGTCATTAATGGGTTCACTCTGCTGGTGCTATTAATAGGGGTCACTATGCTGTCATTAATGGGTTCACTCTGCTGGTGCTATTAATAGGGGTCACTATGCTGTCATTAATGGGTTCACTCTGCTGGTGCTATTAATAGGGGTCACTATGCTGTCATTAATGGGTTCACTCTGCTGGTGCTATTAATAGGGGTCACTATGCTGTCATTAATGGGTTCACTCTGCTGGTGCTATTAATAGGGGTCACTATGCTGTCATTAATGGGTTCACTCTGCTGGTGCTATTAATAGGGGTCACTATGCTGTCATTAATGGGTTCACTGCTGGCGCTATTAATAGGGTCACTATGCTGTCATTAATGGGTTCACTCTGCTGGTGCTATTAATAGGGGTCACTATGCTGTCATTAATGGGTTCACTCTGCTGGCACCATTAATAGGGGTCACTATGCTGTCATTAATGGGTTCACTCTGCTGGTGCTATTAATAGGGGTCACTATGCTGTCATTAATGGGTTCACTCTGCTGGTGTATTAATAGGGGTCACTATGCTGTCATTAATGGGTTCACTCTGCTGGTGCTATTAATAGGGGTCACTATGCTGTCATTAATGGGTTCACTCTGCTGGCGCTATTGATAGCGGTCACTATGCTGTCATTAATGGGTTCACTCTGCTGGTGTATTAATAGGGGTCACTATGCTGTCATTAATGGGTTCACTCTGCTGGTGTATTAATAGGGGTCACTATGCTGTCATTAATGGGTTCACTCTGCTGGCACTATTAATAGGGGTCACTATGCTGTCATTAATGGGTTCACTCTGCTGGTGCTATTAATAGGGGTCACTATGCTGTCATTAATGGGTTCACTCTGCTGGCGCTATTGATAGGGGTCACTATGCTGTCATTAATGGGTTCACTCTGCTGGCGCTATTGATAGCGGTCACCATGCTGTCATTAATGGGTTCACTCTGCTGGTGTATTAATAGGGGTCACTATGCTGTCATTAATGGGTTCACTCTGCTGGTGTATTAATAGGGGTCACTATGCTGTCATTAATGGGTTCACTCTGCTTGGTACTATTAATAGGGGTCACTATGCTGTCATTAATGGGTTCACTCTGCTGGTGCTATTAATAGGGGTCACTATGCTGTCATTAATGGGTTCACTCTGCTGGCGCTATTGATAGCGGTCACCATGCTGTCATTAATGGGTTCACTCTGCTGGTGTATTAATAGGGGTCACTATGCTGTCATTAATGGGTTCACTCTGCTGGTGTATTAATAGGGGTCACTATGCTGTCATTAATGGGTTCACTCTGCTGGTACTATTAATAGGGGTCACTATGCTGTCATTAATGGGTTCACTCTGCTGGTGCTATTAATAGGGGTCACTATGCTGTCATTAATGGGTTCACTCTGCTGGCACCATTAATAGGGGTCACTATGCTGTCATTAATGGGTTCACTCTGCTGGTGTATTAATAGGGGTCACTATGCTGTCATTAATGGGTTCACTCTGCTGGTGCTATTAATAGCGGTCACTATGCTGTCATTAATGGGTTCACTCTGCTGGTGTATTAATAGGGGTCACTATGCTGTCATTAATGGGTTCACTCTGCTGGTGCTATTAATAGGGGTCACTATGCTGTCATTAATGGGTTCACTCTGCTGGTGCTATTAATAGGGGTCACTATGCTGTCATTAATGGGTTCACTCTGCTGGTGCTATTAATAGGGGTCACTATGCTGTCATTAATGGGTTCACTCTGCTGGTGCTATTAATAGGGGTCACTATGCTGTCATTAATGGGTTCACTCTGCTGGTGCTAATAATAGGGGTCACTATGCTGTCATTAATGGGTTCACTCTGCTGGCGCTATTAATAGGGGTCACTATGCTGTCATTAATGGGTTCACTCTGCTGGTGCTATTAATAGGGGTCACTATGCTGTCATTAATGGGTTCACTCTGCTGGTGCTATTAATAGGGGTCACTATGCTGTCATTAATGGGTTCACTCTGCTGGCGCTATTAATAGGGGTCACCATGCTGTCATTAATGGGTTCACTCTGCTGGCGCTATTAATAGGGGTCACTATGCTGTCATTAATGGGTTCACTCTGCTGGCACCATTAATAGGGGTCACTATGCTGTCATTAATGGGTTCACTCTGCTGGCACCATTAATAGGGGTCACCATGCTGTCATTAATGGGTTCACTCTGCTGGTGTATTAATAGGGGTCACTATGCTGTCATTAATGGGTTCACTCTGCTGGTGCTATTAATAGGGGTCACTATGCTGTCATTAATGGGTTCACTCTGCTGGTGCTATTAATAGGGGTCACTATGCTGTCATTAATGGGTTCACTCTGCTGGCACCATTAATAGGGGTCACTATGCTGTCATTAATGGGTTCACTCTGCTGGCACCATTAATAGGGGTCACCATGCTGTCATTAATGGGTACACTCTGCTGGCACTATTAATAGGGGTCACTATGCTGTCATTAATGGGTTCACTGCTGGTGCTATTAATAGGGGTCACTAATCTGTTATTAATTAATGGGTTCATGCTGCTATTAATAATGGGGACACCTGTCAGGTCCCCCTTATATGGTTAAAAAGCACGAGAATGAATGAATCTTGGCTGCTGAGTTCCAATGATTCCAGTTTATCAAGATGCTAATTTGTCAGTCTGCCTCCTTCCTCAGGACACCGCATGTAAAACATCTCGTGACGTTCATGTGTTTAAATCACAAATTCAAAAAAGAGCGCCAACAAAGCAGAGGACGGTACAGTCATACATGTGTCAAGATCTGTGTTCTCATCAAAACATGGATTAAAGCTTTGTTGTGTTTTTTACTTAGTATTTTGTTTCTATTATGGTAGAAAAGAGACCACTTTCTACCTTTTCACGTCATATTTTGTAGGATAGAAACATTTCCTCCTCTGATCTTACAATTTGTATATTTAATCTATTAAAACTCTCCACAGCCAAAGGAATGAGGACGGGCATACAATCTGTCAGTCTGTGACAAACCTGTTTAATGGTGTGACCACTCTCTTCCCCTGACACACTCTTTAACACATCCAGACAGGGATGAATCCCACCACCTGTGATTGACACTTACACAATAAATGCACCTTTCCCTTTTCCTTTATTCTCTTCTTTTATAATTTGCCTTTCAAGCATAGATACAATATACTAAATAAATAATAACACACAAAAAAGTCTCTATGTTTAATCTCTTTTTTTATTAAATATAGAAGAAGAAACAAGAAAAAAACAAAACATTACAGGTCGTACAAATAAGTGTAAATCAAACCTACAAATGAGGGATACACAATTGGACCATCAAAGCAAAGTGACAATCAGTGTACAATCACTTAATGATATGCCCTCTACAGGGATAAGGCGATCTGCTTCCCCATCATAAACCACAAAAAGGGGAACGAAAGACCCTTTTCTCAATCAAGGAACCTCCGCAATAAAGGGAGTTGGTATTCTCTTGTAGGATATAGTAGTATCTAACTCTTTTTTGTCGAATTGAACAATAGTGAACAAGCATCTATTGATGTAACACTTAATGCTTTTTAACTAATATCAAAGCATCAGTGAAAGTTTGGCCTCACTGAGTCATCAAGAAGTTCAGTCCCTCTTGAGTGGATTTGCCTCCAACGGGGTTCCTCACGGTAACCTGTATGATGCTCTTATCAATAGTGCTAGAGCTTTTATAAAAGATTATACCAACAGGTAATCCCCAAAGCTAAGGCTATTGAATAACCTAGAGAAGGTGAAAAGAAGATTAAGAGAAGAAGAAAGAATAGAGATATTAGGGAAAAGAAAAATAATCTGGATTAAATTAATCGGGGTCAGGGTATAAGGGGGCTGGATCTAAAGAGGGGAGGGAAATAAGAGTCAAGGGGGACCTCGAGCCCGTGCCGACCATTTATTGTACCGTCTAATCAACCTCAGAGTGAGTTCTCCCCAGATCGATCGAGACAAAAAAATCTTTAACACATGTTTTGATGAGAACATAGATCTTGACACACATCACATGACTGTTTGTTCTATCCTCTGCTTTGTTGGCGCTCTTTTTTTTTTTGGTGTCCTGAGAAAGGAGTCAGATAGGCTTTGAAATGCACTACTATAGTGGTTGTGGCTCCCACAAGTCTAATAGGTGAGCAGTTTACTTCTCTGCCTTCACTGTATTCTTGGATAAGATCCTATGGGCTTTTTTTATCCAGGTCCCCTGATATAGCAGTATGCATGACGATTTCTGTATTTTGATCTTGTGTTTCATGTGACTACTACCACAGCAGAGTATGAAGAATTAACTTTCAAGCAATTCAAGGGTAGAAGTTTTGTTATTTATAAAAAAAAAAAAAAAACCATCACACTGGATATTACTTACCCTGCCCAGGGCTAGCACCAGCTCTTTCCACTTGTTTCTCTGCAGCATTGATGTCATTTAGACAGCGTTGCAGACATCAATGAGGTCATGACGCAACTCGTGTCATTTACAAAAGCAGCATCAGTCAGTGATTGGCTACAGGGCTGTCAACGTGATGTCACCGCTGCAGACAATGAAGACTGGGGACTGGAGATTGAAGGCCGTTGCTGGACTACTAAAGCTTATACCCAAAGGTTTTCTAAAAAGGACAAACCCTTTAACGCTGCTGCAGGTAGGACTCGAACTGCTGGACGTCTCTTTCCCTGGACTACACCTGCAGGCCGTCTCTTCCCTCTGGACCAGACCTGCAGGCCGTCCTTCCCCTGGACTAGACCTGCGGGCCGGCTCTTCCCCTGGACTAGACCTGCAGGCCGGCTCTTCCCCTGGACTAGACCTGCAGGCCGGCTCTTCCCCTGGACTAGACCTGCAGGCCGGCTCTTCCCCTGGACTAGACCTGCTGGCTGGCTCTTCCCCTGGTCTAGATCTGCAGGCCATCTCTTCCCCTGGACTAGACCTGCAGGCCGGCTCTTCCCCTGGACTAGACCTGCAGGCCGTCTCTTCCCCTGGACTAGACCTGCTGGCTGGCTCTTCCCCTGGTCTAGATCTGCAGGCCATCTCTTCCCCTGGACTAGACCTGCAGGGCTGCTCATCCCCTGGACTAGACCTGCAGGCCGGCTCTTCCCCTGGACTAGACCTGCAGGCCGTCTCTTCCCCTGGACTAGACCTGCTGGCTGGCTCTTCCCCTGGTCTAGATCTGCAGGCCATCTCTTCCCCTGGACTAGACCTGCAGGGCTGCTCATCCCCTAGTCTAGATCTGCGGGCCATCTCTTCCCCTGGACTAGACCTGCAGTCCTGCTCATCCCCTAGTCTAGATCTGCGGGCCATCTCTTCCCCTGGACTAGACCTGCAGGTCGTCTCTTCCTATGGTCTAGATCTGCAGGGTCATCTCTTCCCCTGGACTAGACCCGCAGATCGTCTCTTCCTCTGGTGTAGACCTGTGGCTGGCTCTTTCGCAGGTCTAGACCTGCAGGGCCATCTCTTCCTCTGGTCTAGACCTGCAGACCGTCTCTTTCCCTGGTCTAGACCTGTGGGCTGGCTCTTCCCCTGGTCTAGATCTGCAGGCTGGCTCTTCCCTGGTCTAGACCTGCAATCTGTCTCTTCCCCTGATCTAAACCTGCAGGCTGTCTTTTTCCCTGGACCAGACTTGCTGGCCATCTTTTCCCCTGGACTATGGTAGTCCTGTTTTGGGTCTTCTGATGACACCTCCCTGGACATGATTGCCAGCTCCCTCTTTTCGGTCAGATATAGGTCACTAATAGGGGCATTGCGGACCACAGGACCCCTGCTATAGATGACCAAATCTAAAGATCTATGAGATATTTACCTCCTTATCGTGGATATGCAATTTGTTGTGGTGTGAGAGGTTGCTCCTATCTGAACAGCACAGAGATGATACATTTTTGCCTAGGGATGTATTTCTTTATTAAGGATGCTTTCCTTCTCCAAACTCAAGGATGGCTCTGGAGACACACCTTGCTTTAGATATTTATTCTCTTTATATACATAAGACTAAAAGTGAAGTTGGACCAACGCTCGTTGAATTGATGATGAGTTAGAGCTGATAGATGTGTTTCTTCTTTTTATCAAGTTTGACCAACCTTTATGGATAGCTGGCTATGAATCAGGCCTGTTCACTGGCAGATAATAAGGGGAATTCCTAGTGCTTACTAACTTTTTAGAAATTGTACTTTTGGGTTACTTTTTAGGACTTTTCAATGATCCCTTCACTATTAAGTTCCATATTTTAATTACCGTAAGTAGATCCTGGCTTGCTTTAGCCGTGTATTGAGTAACTTTGGTTCGTGAGTGTTCAACAATTTAGAGCCCCTATGGTCTTTGTTGTTAATACTTGTGTAGGTGAAAGCAGCATAATTACAAATTTAATACTAAAGAAATGTTAGGGGTCGAGCCACATTACTCACAAACATACTAGAATCTGACCCGACAGTTCTAAAGCTGGAGCCATGTCTGATCACTGAGGAGCAAATATCACAAAATCATTACTGCTCAGCACGAGTCTGCTGAAAGGTCTTCAAACGTCTGTGCGATCTCCTCCAACTTTCAAGCTCCAGATGGTTGATGATGTGGGAGAGGTCCATATGTTGCCTTAGAAGAACAAGGCAGATTTTTCAGGATTCATGAGTTCTACATCACTGATATCAAGATGTTACGTGCATGGCTCCCTTTTATGTAAGGTTTCATTTACAAATCTGTATGTGAAAAAGATGGTCCAGTCTCATCTGTGTATAGTCCTTGTGTCATCCATGTTCGGTCCGTGTGTCATCTATGTACAGTCCTTATGCCATCCGTGTACAGTCCTTGTATCGTCTGTGTATAGTCCTTGTGTCATCCATGTAGGGTCCTTCTGTCAACCGTGTATGGTCCTTGTGTCATTCGTGTATAGTCCTTGTGCCATCTGTGTACAGTCCTTGTGCCATCTGTGTACAGTCCTTGTGCCATCTGTTTACGGTCTTTGTGTCATCCATGTACATTCCTTGTGTCATCCATGTCCGGTCCGTGTGTCATCTGTTTACGGTCCTTGTGTCATCCGTGTACATTCCTTGTGTCATCCATGTCTGGTCCGTGTGTCATCTATGTACAGTCTTTATGCCATCTGTGTATGATTCTTGTGTCATCTGTGTATAGTCCTTGTGTCATCCATGTAGGGTCCTTCTGTCAACCGTGTATGGTCCTTGTGTCATTCGTGTATAGTCCTTGTGCCATCTGTGTACAGTCCTTGTGCCATCATATACAGTCCTTGTGCCATCTGTTTACGGTCCTTGTGTCATCCGTGTTACCCTTCCTTGTGTCATCCGTATACGGTCCTTATGTCATCGTGTATGATTCTTGTGTCATTCGTGTATAGTCCTTGTGCCATCATATACAGTCCTTGTGCCATCTGTTTACGGTCCTTGTGTCATCCGTGTTACATTCCTTGTGTCATCCGTATACGGTCCTTATGTCATCCGTGTATGATTCTTGTGTCATCTGTGTACAGTCCTTGTGTCATCTTCGTACGGTCCTTGTGTCATCCGTGTATAGTCCTTGCATCATCTGTATACAATTCTTGTGCCATCCGTGTACGGTTCTTGCATCATCTATGTCAGTCCTTGTGTTATCCGTGTCTGTTTTTACCATCACTCATCAGTGTTTTTTTACGGATGGATAAAGAAAAAAATGAAAAAGCTTCTCATATACTTTGCACTGTTAAAAACGAACAGCACACAGACTGTACACTAATTATATACACTTATGACAACCATGTATTTCATTGACTTGTATTGGCCCCTGTCATCCATTATAGCGGAAAACGGACATATAGATCCTCACAGGTTATAATGGATACGTGCAAAAAAAAGAATTCAACATTAATGTGCAACATGGACATCTGAATGAGGCCTCGAGTAGGGGATTTTAAACAGCTGTCAGATCAGCTGTATCTCCCCGCTGACACGGCGGGAGATCAGCTGTGCTGGAGGAGAAGATCTCTGCCGCTGATCTCCTCCTCCGGCCGCCCTAGAGACAGCTGATTGGCTGCCGGGCCCCATACTAATGTGAACGCATGCGAGATTTCTCCGCTGCGTTCACATTAGTATGGCTAGGTTTGCCTGCGCTTGCGTCTGCATGCCCTCTGCATGCAGACACAAACGCAAGTGTGAAGGCAGCTTAGGGCCCTTTCACATCAGCGTTTTTTAAATTTGCGGCAGATGCGGTGAAAAAAACCGCATCTGCCGCAACTGCCGCATAACGGTTCCACTTGCGGCACGGTTGCGGTTTTTTCCATAGGAAGTATAGGGGGACTTGCGGCAGATGCGGCAAGTGCGGTATTGCACTTGCGGCAGGTGCGGCAGAGAAAAAAACCGCAGTAAGCCGCGGTTTTTTTCTCTGCCGCACCTGCCGCAAGTGCAATACCGCACTTGCCGCATCTGCCGCAAGTCCCCATAACTTCTATGGAAAAACCGCAACCGTGCGCAAGTGGAACGTTATGCGGCAGTTGCGGCAGATGCGGTTTTTCACCGCATCTGCCGCAAATTTAAAAAACGCTGATGTGAAAGGGCCCTTAGCTTGATGTTCGCTAAACAACCGACACTTGTTTTTCCTTGTTGTTAATAATCTTTTCCCTTCACAAGTACAGAAGAATTTTTAATATTATTTTTTTACTGCTCATTGCCTACATTACCAGCTGCCGATGCAATCTAGCAGCTGTGGACAAACATGCACAGAGCTTACGAGCTTGTAAGCACTGCTCTGACGCTCCCCGATTCTGACCAAGCTTCAGTGCCCTCCTCCAATGCTGCAGAGGCAACGCTGCCTGCACTTTCAGTATTATAGAGCGAATAGTTCTGATCAGTGGTGCCACAATGCCGCTGGCCAGACTGGCAGTCAAACAGGCGCGCCCATCCCCGGCAGGAGAGTCTGCACATCGGTGCACTCCTGAATTTTATGTTGGAATGCTCTCTCTCACTGGAGGAGTGGGTGTATCAGATACATTGCTGGCTTTGTAGTTGATTTTATTGTTTACCTTTTTTTAAATATGATTTTATTTTTTATATCCCAGAATGGATCACACCTCCCTTCTGTAAGGTATAATTGGCGGTGTATGACTTTGTGAAGTTAAGAATTGTGGAAATAACGAGTGTGTTTGGAAGATTCGGGGCTTGTACAATTCTGCATGATTGTCCCAGGGCTCTAATTAGTCACATGGGAGGTGAAGTGAAGTGGAAATTAAGCTGTCAGACGCTGTTTAACAATCCCTTGTATTTCTCCTACAGGATAATACTATGCACATCATTGCAGATAAAGGATTTGTATCCCGGAGCTGAGATTCATTAGAAAAGCCCCTTTTGTATTCTCTTTTTTAACATTATTAACAAATCATATGTGGAAAATTAGAATTCATTCCCTTTCTGAGAATATAATCTCTCCATACCTATGAAATGGAGTGAAGAACTGTAGAATTGTAAGATTCTTTTCCCATGTACAGATGACAGTACTAAACGAGGCGGGAAACAGCTATGAATCCCATTGTGAAAAAGCAGGGGTAGGGAATCTGGCTTTAAGGGCATCTCTTCTGCCCATTAAAGGGAATCTTTCAGCAGGTTATTGCTATGTAAGCTGAGGACAACCTGCTGTATCGGTTAAAAAACAAAAAGCAGATGGTTTCTCTTTTCAGTGTGTTTGCTATTGTTTACTTAATTGGAATGATGTCAGATGAGGAAGCAAAAACCTGCTGACACATTTCCTTTAGACCAATAGTAATGCTAAAAAAGGAATTTGGATAGAACTCTTTATATTGCTTTTCATGTTGCAGGTGCTGAGTTTGTGGTCCCGAGCCCAATAAGTGCTCTGGTAGATCCTCCCTGCGCTGAGGCTCTAATTTACAGCTCCAGTGTTGGCTTCTTTCTTCAGTGCTGAATTCTTACACATGGACCATGGGCATCTGGAACTGTGCATGTGCAGTGTTTCTTTGCTCTTTATAGTGGTTTCCAAGTATAAAGCACAAGGATGTGTTCAGATAGTGCTTCGCTTCCCTGCCATGTGTTAAAGTGGTCTTCCAGGTATAAAGCACAAGGATGTGTTTCATGCATAGTGCTTCCCCTGCCATGTGTAAAGTGGTCTTCCAGGTATGGGGCACCTGTGCAGTATGATATAACAGTGCAGGTAGAGTACGGCACATGCTTTATTCTGAGATTCCACTGTGCAACTGCAAGATGTCAGCATTGAAGAGAGAGGGGAAAGTGTGGGGCACACAAGATCAAGGAGTTAGCACAGGCTAGTGTTTACCCCAGAGACTCTCAGCACTTGTTGGGCTCAGCGTAACTAGAGTCCAGTTGGCTACGTGCAATATTTGGACCTCAGCTCTCACCTGCATTTTGTCAAATATATGGGTCCTTGTAGCATTCTAGCTTTTATAAAAACATAATATCCCCATCCTGGACCCCGTCCTCTTATAATATCCACCAGCCTAGGCCCCTTCTTGGTGTAGTGTCCCACATCCTGGGCCCCTTCTTGGTATAATGTGATCCATCTTGGGCCCTGTCCTGGTATAATGTGCTCCATCGTGGGCCCTCTCCTGGTATAATGTGATCCATCCTGGGCCCTGTCTTGGTATAATGTGATCCATCCTGGACCCTGTCCTGGTATAATCTGCTCCATCCTGGGCCCTGTCCTGGTATAATGTGATCCATCTTGGGCCCTGTCCTGGTATAATGTGCTCCATCGTGGGCCCTCTCCTGGTATAATGTGATCCATCCTGGGCCCTGTCTTGGTATAATGTGATCCATCCTGGGCCCTGCCCTGGTATAATGTGATCCATCCTGGGCCCTGTCCTGGTATAATGTGATCCATCCTGGGCCCTGTCCTGGTATAATGTGATCCATCCTGAGCCCCGTCCTTGTATAATGTGCTCCATCCTGGGCCCTGTCCTGGTATAATGTGATCCATCCTGGGCCCTGTCCTGGTATAATGTGCTCCATCCTGGACCCTGTCCTGGTATAATGTGATCCATCCTGGGCCCCGTCCTGGTATAATGTGCTCCATCGTGGGCCCTCTCCTGGTATAATGTGATCCATCCTGGGCCCTGTCCTGGTATAATGTGCTCCATCCTGGACCCTGTCCTGGTGTAATGTGATCCATGTTGGGCCCCGTCCTGGTATAATGTGCTCCATCCGAGGCCCTGTCCTCTTATAATATCCATCACACTGGGCCCCTTCCTCATATAATGTCTCACATCCTGGACCCCTTCCTCATATAATGTCTCACATCCTGGGCCCTTTCCTCATATAACCTCTCCCATCCTGGGCCTCTCACGTTGTCCTCTTTTGTAGGCATCAGCTGACTTGGGCGCACCTGCCAGACAGTATGCATACATCCTTAATAATCCACTCTCAATGACTATAGTCATTTGATTACTTTTCTATTTAAAGAGCACCTGTCACTTACTGTAAACTTGTATTTTTGTTTCTACCTGGTGTAAATTCTGCTGTGCTACTGACTCCCTTCCCTGCATATAAATCTAGTCTTGTTAACCAATTGGGCATGGTCCTAAAGTAGATATTCACAGAGAAAAGTATAGACCACACACACTTGTATAAAGATACTAGATTTACATACAAAGAAGATATGGGGATATCTTGGGAATGGAGAGGAGCAGAAACAAAAGAAAAAACACTTTGGGTACCTTTACACACCGCTACAACAAGGTGGAAACAACGGGTGCATCACGTGCACGAGCACGCACAAACGGTTACAAACGGTACCCGATACCGCCTTTACACGCCGTTACAAGGTGCTCTACAGAAGGTTGAATCTATCTCTGGATGCACCGCCGGGTGCCTAAAGTTACCTTCTGCAGAGCACCTTACCTCATTTACACGCCACTACAACAAGGTAATATGGGAGGACCTGGTGCAGCAGGGACAGCACATAGGCGTGCCACAATTGTGGAGTACGAGACGTCCGTACGCTGATAGGACAAAGCAATAGCATCATGATTGGCCAGGCAGCGCAGGAGGCTGTTTAATACATGACGCTCGAGCAATTGTGTAGTGTGACTGGTCAGCTCCTTAAATATGCCGCCCTATGCAGCGACAACCAATCGTAACGAAGGAGCTTCCACCAATGATCGCTGAAGGGGGGCGGTTTCCTGGAGGCTGTGTCACGCCCCAGGGAGTTATCTAGGTGGCGAAACAACCTTATCTTAGCTTGTTTAGACGCCGTTACCACCGGGTTGAAATCAACCTGTTTTAGAGCACTGCTCTGAAACAGGTGCCGCAAGTGACGGGTGGCAACAACCGCCTTTACACGCCGCTACCTCGGGTAGATTTGACGGTGCAAGATACATTTTTCTCATAAACCCGGTTCTTTCCACCCGGCTATAGCAGCGTGTAAAGGTACCTTCAGGATTCAGAAGAAGACCAATATTTATAGCAAGTAAAAATAAATCTGGTAGTGGCATATCATAGGTCTTCCGTAAGTACCTGACTGCGCAGAATGTTGCTGGCGGACTCTTGTGAGTCCATTTGTTGGAGCCCTAATATATGTCATGTAAAGTTTTGGTGTCGCTCATGGCACACCACTCACCTGTCTATGTTTTACCCGTCTTCTGGCTGTTTTACAAGCGCCCCAGTATTTATCATATACCATTTGTTGCACCACTGAGTTCGGCTCCAGCGTCTGTTGCATCTCTCTTCTGTCCCTTTCCTCCTCGATACACTGCTCATCACACCATGTTTTTGGCTCCATTCAGGTGATACGTCTGCCCTGTTGTGTCTCTGCTTTGATTTACCAGGTCACCAGTTTAGCTGCATTTACTACAGAAAGCTTCCATCCTATTAATTTTACATCTCCCACATGTCCATCTGTTTTAAGAGTCGATGATGGAGAGAACATTCTGTAGTCAGTCAGATTGTGGAAAGTCAGAAGGTATTAGCTTTATTATGTGTAATAAAAATCTGTCATATAACCAGTCTTACATTATCTGAAATATGAAAGATCTCAATATTGAAGGGGCGGTCCAAAGCCAATCTAAATTTCATTCTACATCCCTATCTATTTAATGCTATAATCTAAGCTATTTTCTAATATACTAATTCCCTACCGTTTCCTACTGACACTATCTAACGCTATTTTATTTATTCTTTCCTATTTCCTGTCTGATGATGATTCGTTTGAGAATCCCAGTGCTTCCTAGACTACTCAAACAAAGCGTCATTAGAGCAGGGGGCAGAGGCTGTGGTCACTGTTATGGCCACTTTACACACACCAACTTATCTGTCCAACTTCTGACCAACTTACTGGTTGCAGTGAAATCATGGACACATTGCTCCATTTGTACACAGCCACAAAATGGAGCAATGTGTCCATGATTTCACTGCAACCAGTAAGTTGGTCAGAAGTTGGACAGATAAGTTGGTGTGTGTAAAGTGGCCCTTACAGCCTCTACCCTGCCCTGAAAGAAGTGACACCATTCCAGGGCCTGCTGTGTTCCTCTGTGTGCATTGGGTGATCTGCACACTGATAGCATCCTCTATTATTGGCTCAGATCAGTAATAATGTCTTTTCTACGGAGTCAGAATACCCGTCATACAGTAGAATAGTGCCGCTCCCGCTAGTGACGTCACTGGTCTCTGCCAGGTATCAAAAGTACTCTGTAGTCATCAGATTATTACTTATCTCAGCAGATAACAAAGGACATAGTCACACAATGTAAACCTCGCAGGGAGGGACACAGCAGAGTCAGAGCTGCCCCTGAAATGAGTGTCACTGATGATGCTTCATTTCAGGGAGGTGCAGGGGCTGTGACGGTGATCGCAGCCTCTGCTCCCTGCTCTGATGACGCTTTGTTTGAGTATTCCAGTATCCCCAGGGATTCTCAGAAGAGCTGTGATCAGATGGGAAATAGGAAAAAATAGAATAGCAGCTAGTGTCGATAGGGAACGGTAGGGAATTTTTAATACCAAGTATAATAGAAAATAGCTTTGATTAAGACACTAGGGATTTAGAATGCAATTTGGTTTGACTTCAGACCACCTATTAAGTTTCTTCTTCCCCAAATTCACACTTGTTCTAAAATGTCACTTTTAGTATTAAATCAGAGATAAAAATTTAAAATTGACATCATGAATTTTGTTTCTTAACATTTTCCCTGCATTTTATTATGGTCAAGCCGAGGGAAAAGAGGGCAGAAGGCAAAACTATAGCCTTAAAGTGCATTTTCTGGTTTCAGAAATCCCCTTTTGCATATCTTCCCATTTTTATCTATTTTTTAATGTGGATCATTGGTCAGCACCAAAAAAATGTCATTTGAAAACATCCATAAACTACAATGTCAAAAGTAAAGGTGAGCTAAAATATTCACAGGATTCTGGTCTGACGTTTTCCCGTTGTTGGTTGCCCACTGGGCAGCACACATCGGCGTGTGTGACGCCCTTCTAACCCTATGTGTTCCCTGGTAACCAGGGAACACATCAGGTTACTAAGCGGGAGAACGCTGGTAACCAGGATAAACATCGGGTTGCTAAGTGCAGCACTCTGCTTAGTAACCCGATATTTATCCTGGTTACCAGCATTCTCCCGCTTACCCCAGCGTAGCGGGACCTCGACATTGTGGAAAAGAATACTTTATATTCTTCTCCACGATGTCGAGGTTGTTGCACGGGTCTCTGGTCGCGGGTGAGTCTGCCTGTGTGACAGCTCACCAACGATCAGATAACGATGTCCCAGCGATCCCGATCGTTGGTCTGGTCGCTGGGACATCGTAGCGTGTAACCCGGCCTTTAGACTTTATCCCTAGGTCTTCTGACCTTTCATTCATAGCCCAACATCTCGTAGGCCGTGTAGGTTTTTAGATGTTCATGATCAGATGCTGCCCTCAACTACTTTGGACTGCTGTGCTGATGATCTCATCTGTAAATTATCATAGAATTACTTGGAAAAAGATTACAGTAACATTTATAGATCAAAGTCGTTAAATAATGTGCCGCTGCCGTCCCCACTGCGGTTTGAAAAAGCCTTAAGACGTCACTGAAGCTTACATTATGCTCTTCTTGTTTCTCCAGTGTAAAAATAATGCCATAAATAAGTTGTCGACAAGTGGTTGGGGAATATGAATTGCTTCTTTATATGCAAAAGTAAGTTCTTATAATTTATGAGACTTTATTTTTATGTGAGAGGAATTAAAGCCGTTCTCTATGGGTACCTTTACACGCCGCTACTGGCTTGTGGATACAACCAGCTACTTCACGTGCACGAGCATGCACAAACGGTTGCAAACGGTAATCGCACCACCTTTACACGCCGCCACAAGGTGCGCTACAGTAGGTTACATCTATCTCTAGATACACCGCCGGGTGTCTCAAGTTACCTTCTGTAGCTCACCTTACCTCATTTACACACCGCTACAACAAGCTAATATGGGCGGACACGGTGCAGCAGGGACAACACATAGGCGTGCCACAATTGTGGAGTATGAGACGTCCGTACCCTGATAGGACAAAGCAAGAACATCATGATTGGGCAGGCATCGCAGGAGGCTGTTTAATACATGACGCTCGAGCAATTGTGTAGTGTGACTGGTCAGCTCCTTAAATATGCCTCCCTATGCAGCGACTACCAATCGTAATGCAGGAGCTTCCTCCAATGATCGCTGATGGGGCGCGGTAACCCGGAGGCTGTGTCACGCCCCAGCTACATACCAGGTACATAGCATGGTGTAGAAACAACCCTTCTGTTCCTTCTTTACACGCCGATACAGGTCGCTACAATCGGCTGTGTAGCCACCTGTTTCAGGGCAGTGCTCGGAAACAGGTCCCGCTACTGCAGGGTGGCTACTACCGTCTTCACACACCGCTACTACGGGGTATATTGCCAATGCAAGATACATTTCTCGCAAGTAGGTGGTTGTATCCACCCGCCAGTAGCGGTGTGTAAAGGTACCCTATGAGATAGAATATCTTATGCAAAGGTTCTAACAAATTAATAACAGTATTGTCTACTCAGGACATTTCCTGACTGAATGTCTTAATAGTTGCAGCACCATATTTGACCTGCGGTGTCGCTGTTGTAAAATCATGTAGTCCTCGCTGGGCCTGATAATCTTGATCACAGGATCAGCACTCTTCCACATTGCAGAGCTGTACCAAATGCAGCTTTTGGCTTATAAGCAAATGTATTGGGGAAAATATGTTTTATTTATTTATTTTTTTCAATTTGTGTTAAATTTCTTTTTATTTTTAATTTTGCTAAAAAAATGCTTGTATCACAACCGTGCATTAATAAAACTAGTAATCTTGCAGTTTTCACACTGGCCACTGAGGTTATTTGAGACTTTTACTTTCTGTTATTTACAGAAGTCTCGTTATCATTACAGACAATAAAATTGACCTTTATACATAGCTGATTACACGTTTTCCACCATTACCAATAGGCGATGTAACAGCTCACCTGCTTCCACCTTTCATTAAATGCTTCAGTACAAAAGGTTCTGAGTCTGCTCATTGCTGCTAATAACGATGTGCATTTCCTGCAAGAAGAGGACATATAAGTGTAGAGCAGTCCTAGTGGCCAGTGTGAAAAGTGCAAGATTTAAAAACATTTTTACAAATACTGACATCAATTACATTTTGTTTAATGTTTAACGTAAAAACCTAATTTATACAGCAGGTTTAACATTTTTTGATGGATTCCCTTCAAAGGGGTTGTTCACTGTTTAATATTGATGATCCGTCCTCAGGATAGGTCATCAGTATAAGATTGGTGGGGGCCAATATCAGGCACCCCCACTTATTAGCTATTATCTCCTCCAACATCCAGATGAAGACATTCTTGAACAACCTGCTGGCTTCTCCCTGTTTTGATTGATTGACAGGTCTCTCCCTATACACACATAGTTGGGCAGTGAGAAGCCAGCGGGCACCGACCTCCATGAAAGGCTGTCAATTGCCTAAAACAATCTTATCTTTGCAAGGGGTCTTATTACTCAGATTTTTCTGCTTATATGTCACATAGACTATAACCACATAAATTGTTTGTAGAGACTCTGTTTACTGAAGAGCAGCTTGAAATATCTGTTGCTTTGATTGATGCACAGGATTTCTGATCCTATAGTTTACCATTCCCGTTCCTGGGATCAATAGAAGCGCACAGTGTACAGGATAGATAGAGGTGCATCTCCTCCATCTGCCATCAAATATTCATCAGCCTCCTTTTAAGAGAAATGTTTCCATCCAGTGATCATCTCCACAGGGTGCCTGCATAATGCAAGATAATACAGACTTCCCCCAGCCGGTACAGAGCATCCTCATGTACCGCCAGGCTGCATATGATATATACTGCTCAAATCTGGGAGTGTCGCCCAACACATTGTGGTCTGAGGCAGGACTTTTATGTCTGTACAAAAGAGAATTGTCTCCATCTTGCTGTAGGCAGAGATTTACCCACCGAGATGATCAAAGCGATTTGATAAACCTTTTCCGGCATCCAGATTGGTTCTCCAGGGCAACGTTCAATTGGACATCGGCCTTTTACTAGGCCAGCAAAATGTCATCAGAGGATTGCCCCTGCAGAGTGAACGCTGCTCTGGTCCAATTGCCATGGAGAATCGAACTTGAAGCTGCCACAGAGAACAGAACTTGAAGTTCACCTGGAGAACTGAATTTGACTCTGTCCCGTAGAACCAAACTGGACGCTGCCCTAGAGAATCAAACATGACTGTGCCCCTTAGGACCGAACTTGACACCGCCCCGGAGTACCGAACTGGGCTCTGCCCTGGAGAACCAAGCTGGATGCTGTCCTGGAGAATCAAACATGACTGTGCCCCTTAGGACCGAACTTGACACTGCCCCGGAGTACCGAACTGGGCTCTGCCCTGGAGAACCAAGCTGGACGCTGACCTAGAGAATCAAACATAACTGTGCCCTGTAGGACCGAACTTGACGCTGCCTTGGAGACCCAAAATTGATGTTGCTCCATAGAACCAAACTGGACGCTGCGATCAAGAACCAAACTGGACGTTGCCACTGAGAACCAAACTGGGCTCTGCCCCAGAGAACCAAACCTGACTCAGACACGGAGAAATGAACTTGACGCGCACATGAAGAACCGAACTGGATGCGGCCACGAAGAACCGAACAGGACGTGGCCATGGTGAACTGAACTGGACACTATCCTGGAGAACCAAACTGGATGCTACATTGGAGAACCGAACTGAATGCTGCCCCAGAGAACCAGACTTGATATGGCCATGGTCAACCGAACTGGACGCGGCCATGGTGAATCAATCTGGATGTGGCCACAGTGAACCAAACTGGATTCTGCCCTGGAGAACCAAACTGGACGCTACCTCGGAGAACTGAACTGAATGCTGCCCCGGAGAACCAAACTTGACATGGCCAAGGTGAATCAAACTGGACGCTGAAGCAAGGTAGTTTGAATTTTTTTGCTCACCTCGAATATTTACAATTATTTTTTCATTCTTTTTTCTTTTTCTTCTAGTATCAGAAGAGTCATGCTGAATTTAGAGCATTTTTCAACTTAAAGGGAACCAACCACCTCAGATGACGACTATAAGCAGTTAATACATGTCCCTGCACCCTACCTACACCATTCCAGCTATGTTTTTGCTAAGAATATTGATAAAAGCAAACCGAAATAAACACCTTGTAAACTTACATGCCTGCGTACTTGAGGGCGTCTCCCTCGGGCTCTGGTACGAGAGGGCTGTGTCTCCAGCAGCTTGACTGGCTTCTCTAGCCCTCGCTCTTACTTTGCAGGACGTCACATGAAGGGACGGGAGCTGCCTTGCGTGCCCGCCCACTGATAGAAAGTGAGAGGGCGTGATGTTATCTATCAGTGGGCGGGCACGCAAGGCAGCTCCCGTCCCTTCATGTGACGTCCTGCAAAGTAAGAGCGAGGGCTAGAGAAGCCAGTCAAGCTGCTGGAGACACAGCCCTCTCGTACCAGAGCCCGAGGGAGACGCCCTCAAGTACGCAGGCATGTAAGTTTACAAGGTGTTTATTTCGGTTTGCTTTTATCAATATTCTTAGCAAAAACATAGCTGGAATGGTGTAGGTAGGGTGCAGGGACATGTATTAACTGCTTATAGTCGTCATCTGAGGTGGTTGGTTCCCTTTAAACTAATTGGAAAATCCAAGGCATAAATACATTGCGAATGTAAAAAATACATAATTTACCCCAGATTAATGTTTTTAAGCAACAAAAATAATTTCAAAATCTTTCTTCCATCTGTACAACTTGCTGCCTGTTGTCAAGTGTAATCTGTCTCCAGTAGCAGATTTACCGAGGCGAATTTCAAAAGTAGGGGCTGGTCCAATGTTTCTCTGCTCTTGCTCTCCTGTCTACCAAACTGTATATAAGTAAAAGATAAGGGTGAACTCTCACTTTAGGGCAGTACAACTAAAATAATGGCAGGAGCAATGAATTCTGGGGAATGAGGAAAAGAATGTCCCAGCACTTATAGTACTGACAGAAATCTGGATGAAAAGGAACTCGGGAAGCATTGGTGGCAAATTACAAAGCATGAAAATCAGGGCAACGTTTTACTTTTTATGGGGGATGAGGGCAGGTAGGCCATGCGTTTAATCTGGTATTTGGTGAACAGACAGGTGCACTTTAAACTCCAGCACTGTTTCCTCTGCAAGGCATGAATCTGCTGTATATGATGGAGCACCAGTGTGTTCATACATTTCTTTTTCAGTTATTACAACCATCAGCACAGAAATAAAAAAAACCCTCACATCTGATAATAGTGACTAGCGCTTTAGTTGACGGAGCATATGTCCTCATAGCTGAAGATAATATTACTGTAGATACATAAAGGGAACCAACCACCAGGATTTAACCACCTGTAAATCAGTGCAGCAGGTGATAGTCGTGTGCAGCATGACATCACTGTTTGGGTTTTCTTTTTGTTCCTCCCCTGTGGGCTTGTCTTTCTGCTGTAAGCCGAACACCCTACCCTGGATGAGTCTAGATGAGAGAGATGGGTTTGGCTTACAGCAGAAAGACAAGCCCACAGGGGAGGAATAAAAAGAACCCAAACAGTGATGTCATGCTGCACATGTGGCGTTTTCACTCCTCCTACCCCCCTCACTCCAAAAGCGATAACTTTTTTGTACCAAATAAGGCTTGTTTTATGCAGGACAAGTCATAGTTTCTTAATAACGACATTCATTTTACGTTAAAGTGTATGGAAATACAGGAGGGAGACATTACAAAAAAGGGGGAAAAAATACTTTCCATTATTTTTCGATTTTACAATTCATAATGCATTAAAAAGAACCTTTTAAGGCTTTCACATAACGATTTTTTAAAATCCGATGCTGTCCGATATAAATCGGACAGCATCGGATTCTTCTGATGCCTGGAATCGGATGCGAAATAGGCATCTGATTCCGACATTTTATCTGATGCCCGCCCTCACCTCGCTCCCTGTCAGCTGTCATCAGCTGTCTCTCCCCCGGTCCTCCGATATGGTCCCCCGTCCTCCCTACTTCTCCCCGGTCCTCCATTGCGCTCCCCTCATCCTCCATTGTGCTCCCCCTCTTGTCCTCCTTTGCGCTCCCCCTCTTGTCCTCGATTGAGCTCCCCCTCTTGTCCTCCATTGAGCCCCCCCTCGTCCTCATTTGCTCTCCCCCTCTTGTTCTCCTTTGCGCACCCCCTCTTGTCCTCCTTTGCGCTCCCCTCTTGTCCTCCTTTGCGCGCCCCCTCCTCTCCTCTTGTCCTCCACTCCTCTTGTCCTCCTCTCCTCCAATCTTTTCTCACCTGTCCACAACTCCTGCACGGTCCCGCGCGTCTCCCGATGTCTTGCTGTTCTGTGCTGACAGGACCTCACGTGACGTCACAATCACATGACTGCCGGTTATTGGTTACTGGCAGTCATGTGATTGTGACATCATGGCAGGTCCTGTCAGCACAGAACAGCAAGACACCTCGAGACACCGGAGACGCCGGGAGACGCCGGGGGCCTCGTGGACAGGTGAGCATAGATTTTTTTTTTAATTAACCCATTAATTCACTTTTAGGAGCTATTTTAGTGTACTGAGCATGCTCAGTACACTAAAATCGGGTCCGAGGAGACATCAGATGTTTCCTCGGACCCTTCTCCATAGGGCCCCATGTTAAATTGATCGGGTCGGATCGGATGTGCACTAAATGCCATCCGATTTGGTCCGATCCGATTCTGTCAGATTTTATTTTCGGTGCAAAAATCGGAGCTTGCTCCGATTTTTGCACCAATAAAATAAATCGACATAATCGGATCGGACCAAATCGGATGGCATTTAGTGCACATCCGATTCGGTGAGATGCCCATAGGGCTGCATGGAGGCAAAAATCGGTCCGATCATGTCTGATTTTTATCGGACAGCATCGGAACTGATAAAATCGTAATGTGAAACCAGCCTAAGCTGATTTTTCAGAGTTTCTTTTTAGTTTTTTAGCTGTTAGAAGAAAATTCAGCCCTTGTAAAATAGATTTGTGCTGACATATTGTGAGACTCATAACTCAGTTGTTTTCCTGCTGAAGGATCTTTGCGGGGTCCTGTTTTCTGAGTATAGAGCTCTTGTTTTTTCATGATCACATTGTGGGGTAATTATGATGTTTTTATTGATTTTTTTTTATTGTGAAACTAAGGATGGAACATTGGATGATTTTCTTTTTTGCATACAGATTAATTTTACAGTTTGATGGATTGGAGTTATATGGACATGACAATAGTAAATTGTTTTTGTTTATTTTTTACTTGGGAATATTAAATTATTTTATGTTTTAAAACAACATATCTTTGAATGAATATTTGCTGTATTCAGGGCATAATGATCGAGGTCGTCCGCCGATCCCAGCACAATCACTGCCCGGAAGCACACAGGTCCCTTAGTGGCCCATGTGTCAGGGAGCCTCCTGCCTACTGCCACCCCTTCCCCCCCCCCCCTCACTTCATCTTACCTCGACGGTGATGGCGTGCATTCCACAGTGGAACGCATAAGGTGGGAAGTGCTGTCTATTCCATAGGAGAAGGCGGCACTTCCTGCTTTATGCGTTCCACTGTGGACACATGTCGGCACTGCCACCTCTTGAGTCTTCAGTTTTGGCAAGGAGATCGGAGCTGCAGGGGAACCAGGAGAGGTATGTATAGATTTATTTTTTTAATGAGTACACGCTGCCCAGAGGATTATGGGGGAGGAGGGGTGCGGGCATTATACTATATGGAAGGGTGTAGGTTGCAATATACCATATATAGGACTATGGGCATGCATTGTACTATATGGAGAACTATGAGGCTGCATTATTATGTATGGAGGACTATGGGGGGTGCATTATACTGTATGGAGGACTATGAGGCTGCATTATACTGTATGGAGGACTATGAGGTAGTATTCTATAAGGAAGGCTATGAGGCTTCATTATACAATATGGACGGATAAGAGGCTGCATTATACTATATAGAGGATAATGGCAGTGCATTATAATAATTGGATAACTATGGGGTCTACCTTATGAATGTGGGACTGTGGGATGCATTATAATACTCATATGGGGGTACATTGTAATATATGGAGGAATATGGGGATACATTATAACAATTGGAGGAATATTGTGGCAGGAGGAGGAAGACCATATAAACCATGATGGGGGACATATATACCACAATAAGGGCCATATTTCAGGAGGAAGACCAATATAGCAGGATGAAGGATATTAATAGATAATGAAGGGGGCATTCGTGAGTTATTATAGGATTTAAAGATATACATGGGGTCCATACATTTAATCAACGTGTGCGCACGTGGAGGGGGGGGGCGGTCTAAATTTTGCACCAGGGCCCGTCGGACTCTAGTTATGCCACTAGCTCTATTAGTACCTTGCTGGGCTGGGTTTTATAGAATCATCAAGATGGTGGTAACATTGCATCTTGTTATAAGCAGTCTGTCACCATAGACCCTGATTCCAGTGATGTGTCATGTACTGGGTAGTTTGCTGTACTTTTGATAAAATCATTGATTTGTCAGTAGGGGATAGTCTCTAGAGGAGAGCCTGCTGTCATGTAGCCCTCCATAGTGATGAGCGCTGTATAATCCTGCTTCCCTCCTCCCCACATTAATTGGCAGCTTTATGTCAAGGATGCCAATCAGTAGTGTGGGCAGAGTTGTACAAAAAAAAGCTGCCAATCAGTGGTGTGGGTGGAATTATACACAAAATGCTGCCAGTCAGTGGTGTGGACGGGTTATACACAGAAAGCTGCCAATCAGGGTGTGGATGGGGTTATACACAGAGTTGTTAATCAGTGGTGTGGGCGAGTTATACACAAAAAGCTGTCAATCAGGGTGTGAGGGTTTATACACAGCTGCCAATCAGGGTGTGGATGGGGTTATATGCAGAAAGATGCCAATCAGTGGTGTGGTGGGGTTATACACAGAAACCTACCAATCAGGGTGTGGATGGGTTATACACAGAGTTGTTAATCAGTGGTGTGGGCGGAGTTATACACAAAAAGCTGTCAATCAGTAGTGTGAGTGGGTTTATACACAGCTGCCAATCAGGGGTGTGGGATGGGGTTATATGCAGAAAGATGCCAATCAGTGGTGTGGGTGGGGCTATAACAGCTGCCAAGCAATGGTGTGGACGGGCCATATAGAGCTCCTAGATCTGATAACAAAAAAGGTGATTTATTTCAAATTGATTTCAAGCAGCCAGTACCGTATATACTCGTGTATAAGCCGAGTTTTTCAGCACAAAAATTGTGCTGAAAAGTGCCCCCCTCGGCTTATACACGAGTCACTATACGGCTGAGTGTGTGGGGCTGGTGTCCGGGGGCTGGAGGAGGTGGGGGAGGCTGTATAGTGAGCGGCCGGTCACGTGGGGCCGCTCATTAGTGCAATGCAATATGCACTGTATCCCCCTGTCCATCAGCGGCAGGGGAAGCCGTGCATATTACATTGCACTGTCAGCGCTCCTCCGCCCCCCTGTGGTAGTATACAGAAGTGCCCCCCCCCTGTGGTATATACAGCCCCTCCCCTGTTGCTGCCGCACACCTGTAAAAAGAAGATCTTTCATACTTATCCTCCTGCTGTCACCACCGCATCCTCCGCTCTTCTTCTTGCTTGCACCCGGCGTCTATCCACGTGACCGCGGCTGTGCGGCAGCAACGGGGGCTGTATATACCACAGGGGGTGGGGCACTGCTGTATACCCACAGGGGGGGGGGCTGCTGTATACTACCACGGGGGGGGCTGCTGTATACTACCACAGGGGAGGGTCTGCTGTATACTACCACAGGGGAGGGGCTGCTGTATATACCACAAGGGGAGGCACTGCTGTATACCCACAGTGGGGGGCTGCTGTATACTACCACAGGGGAGGGGCTGCTGTATATACCTCTGTGGCTGCTGTATACTACCACAGGGGGAGGCTGCTGTATACTACCACAGGGGAGGGGCTGCTGTATATACCTCTGTGGCTGCTGTATACTACCACAGGGGGAGGCTGCTGTATACTACCACAGGAGGAGACTGCTGTATACTACCACTGGGGAGGCTGCTGTATACTACCATTGGGGCTGCTGTATATACCTCTGTGGCTGCTGTATACTACCACAGGGGATGGGCTGCTGTATATACCTCTGTGGCTGCTGTATACTACCACAGGGGGAGGCTGCTGTATACTACCACAGGGGAGACTGCTGTATACTACCACTGGGGAGGCTGCTGTATACTACCACTGGGGCTGCTGTATATACTTCTGGCTGCTGTATACTACCACAGGGGGAGGCTGCTGTATACTACCACAGGGGGAGACTGCTGTATACTACCACAGGGGGAGGCTGCTGTATACTACCACAGGGGGAGGCTGCTGTATACTACCACAGGGGGAGACTGCTGTATACTACCACAGGGGGAGACTGCTGTATTCTACCACTGGGGCTGCTGTATATACCTCTGTGGCTGCTGTATACTACCACTGGGGAGGCTGCTGTATACCACTGGGGGGGACTGTATACCTGTGCTGGGGTCCACCCTCGGCTTATACACAAGTCAATAGGTTTTCCCAGGTTTTGGGGGCAAAAATAGGGGGGTCGGCTTATACACTGGTCGGCTTATACACGAGTATATACGGTAAGTGATTCATCATTGGAATCATAGTCTCTACCTCTACATTATGCTGGTCTCAGATAGGGGAGCAAAGACCTGCTGAAAGATTCCCTTTAAGACTCTGCCAGCATAGACACCGATATGGATAACAAGACGTGAGATCATCTTGTGTCTCTGGTCCTGATCTCTGATCTAGGTGCACCCTTTGGGTAAGTAAACTACTGAATAATGACAGGAACAATGCATGATGGGGAATAAGGAAATTTCCAGCACTTATAGTATTGGCAAAATTCAGATAACCCATTGGCTCAGGTCGATCATGTCATGGGAAAAGAGTGATGACCACCGTAATGATTGTGCTAATAAGTTGATTGACAGCAGCATTTAAAGGGAACCAGGCACCATGACAATGCAATGTATTTGCAGGCCCCATGTTATAGAGCAGGAGGAGCTGAGCAGAGTGATATACAGTTTTTTGAGAAAAGATTCAGTATAACTTGGGTTTTAATAATTTTATCCTCTGCTTTTTCTAGGATTTTTGGTCCAGTGGGCGGTCCTATCAGTGAGCGATAGCTGTCAATTACTGATAGGACCGCCCACTGGACCAAAAAATCCCAGAAAGAGCAGAGGATTAAATGATTAAAGCCAAGTTATACTTAATCTTTTCTCACAATACTCTATATTAATCTGCCCAGCTCCTCCTGCTCTATAACATGGGGCCTGCAGATTGGATGCCAGTGTCATGGTGCCTGGTCCCTTGAAATAAAGTGATCAGCAGTGATCTGAGCTAGCTCCTGTCACTGCTGCCTTTGGCTGATGCTGTCCCTTTTGCGTACACCCCAGGTGACCTGAATACTTGTGCATTTTTCATTCTCAATGCTTTCAAACATTTTGCTTTGTGACAGTCTTGTGTGTGCTCACATTGCTCCATGTCACTGCCTCCAGTCTGGATAATTCCCAATAATAAGGAATTCTCTATCAAGAAGTTTCTTTCTCATTTCTATCTTTTTGTAAAATACAAAAAAAATATCCATGTTTATTTATTGCTGGATTTTACTAAATGAAAGTGACAGAATGAGATGATGAAAACTAATATAACTGCGTTATCCCGATAAATAAAACATGGCTGGGATGTCCTTGGATTTATGGCTGAACAGCAGAAAAACAAGCTGTCAAAATTGCTAAAATCGTCTGTCAGCGCCAAAGAATAAGCAGAGATAAATACAATCCCTGACAGGAGGAATAAAGTTTTCTGTTATCAAACCTACAATAATGACCTGAACCTCGGTGACACTTCTCGACCAGGAACCGTCATTCATACCGCATCGGTGACATCTCCAGATTCCAAGAGCTGCAGCATTCATACGGAAATGGAATGAAACCACCGCATCAGATCACATGTACAGTCATGGACGAAAGTGTTCCAAAATATGAAGTATTTCTCCAAGAAAATTAGGAACCATAGCTGTGGAGTTGGTAAGCCAAACGTCCGACTCCGACTCTTTAATATCCCTGAATCCGACTTCGACTTCACCAAAACAGATTCCGACTCCACAACCATGGCTGTGAAGTCGGTAAGATAAAAATCAGACTCCGACTCCTCAATTTCCCTGAATCCGACACCGACTCCACCCAAAATAGACACCAACTTCCACTACATCCAATATGGACACAGACTCCACGACTCCAAATCTAAAGCCCTGATTGACACAACCCAAAAAACTGAAAAAAAAAGGAACATTTTACCAAATTTCTCAAAAAACTCCCAAGATAGGCTAGAGAAAATTGTTACCCTCAACTAAATATTTGGTTACACAAACACTGGTCCAAATCTCTCATATTTGAAGGTTGCCTTCTCCCAAAAGCAATTGTAAGATCTATCCACTGGTGATCAATGGGATTTACTGTAGATCCTGATTCATTGCATTCACTTTAGAACTCTCCAGTGGTTTGTTTCTATCCATTTCTGGGGGCTTCTTGATGCTTGGGGTCATTATTCTGCTGGAAGACCCATGACCTAGGATGCACACCCATCTTTCTGTCACTGAGCACTACATTGCCACCCAAAGTCCTTTGGTAATCTTCAGTTTTCAGTCATGGTGCAAAGTGCCAGAGGCAGCAAAACAACCCAAAACATCTCTGACCCTCCACTATATGTGACTGTAGGTATTGTGTTCTTTTCTATGTAAGGCCTCATGCTGTTTTTGGTAAACAGAATGCTGGGCTTTACCAAAAAGCTCTATCTTGGTCTCATGTGACCACAAAATGCTTTCCTAGATGGATTTTGGATTACTCCCATACATTTTGGAAAACTGCAGTCTACTTTTTTCTGTCTCTTTGTCAGCACAGCAGTGAGGTACTCCTTGGTCTCCTCCATAACGTTTCATTTCATTCACATGTGGATATATTGCACTGACACTTAAGCACTCTGAGCCTGCCGGACGGCTTGTGTTTGGAACGTGATTGGGGCGGCTTGTCTGTTAGGGCCCTTTCACATCAGCGTTTTTTTCAAATCGCGGCAGATGCGGTGAAAAAACCGCATCTGCTGCGATTACCGTATACCGGCTGCACTTGCGGCACGGTTGCGGTAAACGCCAGACAAGGTATAGGCGGACTTGCGGCAGGTGCGGCAAGTGCGGGTTTGGCACTTGCGGCAAGTGCGGCCGCGAAACAAAATGCTGTCAGCCGCGGTTTTTTTCGCGTCCGCACCTGCCGCAAGTGCCAAAACCGCACTTGCCGCACCTGCCGCAAGTCCGCCTATACCTTGTATGGTGTTTACCGCAACCGCGCCGCAACCGTGCCGCAAGTGCAGCCGGTATGCGGTAATCGCGGCAGATGCGGTTTTTTCACCGCATCTGCCGCGAATTGAAAAAAACGCTGATGTGAAAGGGCCCTTATCTGGATTATCCTGCGCTGCAACCTTTCATCAATTTTTCTCTGTCATTCCACATCCAGGGAGGTTAGCTACAGTGTCATGAGTTATAAACGTCTTGACAATGTTGCTCACCTTATAAAAGGAACATCAAAATCTCTGAAGATGGAGTTTTAACCTTGAAATTGTTGATATTTTTCAACAATTTTGGTTATGACAGTTGTCTTCTCTTTATGTTCTCCATGCTTAGTGTGGTACACACAGACACACAATGCAAGGATTGAGTCAACTACTCCCCTTTTTATCTGCTTTCAGGTGTGATTTTCATATTGCCCACACCTGTTACTTGCCACAGGTGAGTTTGATCGAGCATCATATTCTCAAGACAGTTGTTTACCCATAATTTTGGAAAAGTGGCAACAATTTTGTCTGGGCCATTGGGTTTTGTGTGAAATTATGTCCAATTTTCCTTTTTTCTGTTTTTTTTTGGTGTTGTTCCACTACAAACAAGGGAAATACGTTTTGTTATACACTTGCTTAAGAGGAACACTTAAATTTTTTGTTTTTTGAAACAATTTCAAGGTAGCCAACACTTTTGGCGTTATTTTTATATGAGGCCATTCATTCTATAAACATATGTGGCAAAGCATGTGATCCTCAGGGTACAGGGGTGTTCCACGTTTTTACCATTTCCTTTTTTTATTGTAGGGTTGTCTATCAACATTTGATTGTTGTGTGTCCATTTTATCAGCAGTTTGAAGAGGCCTGAGTTGCTGTCAGTCTCCTCTTTGTTTTAATTCTCTTGTCTTGCACAGCACTGTGCTTTCTGTAGATAACGGATCAGAGTCGGTATGAAAAGACCGTAATGTGCAGTGCAAGTAAGTCTGTGTAAGCAATAAATTGATGATCATCCGGGGAGTCTTGAGTCAGGCCCCCACTGATCTAAAACATAAAAATAACCCTTTAGTTTTAAAAACTAAAGCGTTGGAGGCCCTGAAAATCATTGTTGGGACTACAAACTTCATTGAACTGTGACACAGTGCCATACAGCGAGCCATGGCTACTGCCTTCTGTGCCAATCAATGAAGGCTATGAGGAAGAGATGTTACAGAAATACCAGAAATTCTTTTATTCTTGGTTTGTTTTCTTCCTAAGTCATATTGCAAGTCTCATATAAGGGTCTATTTTGACTTTTAGGATTCCTACTCAGCAGGTACCAGAATTCCTGTTCTCCTCCTCTCTGAAGAGGTGACTATTATTGCAGTGGTAATGGGGCCAGGATACTTGGCTTCCAGGGCAGAACAGTTTAGGGGATGTCATGGTGGCTCTCTCTGGAAGTCGTGGCCGCGACCTGTCGTTAAAGAGGGGGGCATTATTTACAAGGGGAAAAAAAGTTTATCATGACGCCATCTGTGGTGTCTGGTCAGGATGACCAGTGCTGCTTGCAATAGTTCCCAGGGGATAGATGGACAGGCAGCTTAGATGTAACACTCCCCACAGACAGAGCGGGCACCTGTGATTTAGTGTAAATGAAGCTATGAATGATGATGGTTGTCATGCATAGTGTAGCAGAGCGCAGGAACAAGGGAGAAACACAGGTTGCAGTTCTTACCGGCACCTTTACTTGCAGTTCTCAACAGTCTTTATCCAGCTGGGGTGCTGTGTGCCTCCAGGTTGCAGCTTGGCGAGCTCCCAGGTAGTTCAGGTCCACTGCACTGAGACACCGTTCGTATGCCTTTCTGAGCTGCCTGTTCTTACTACGCTATTCTCCTCTCCTTCCCTGCTTCTTCGTGCTACTGATCCCAAGGCAGGCGACTGCGGGCCATGTTGAGTCACGGCCTGGCACATCCTCTTGACCCTGTATAGCCACTGTACCCGGGATAGTTAATGGTAGTTGCCACTGTACCTGCAGTTCAGTGGCCTCCGGTTCCTTGGCCCGGTCTTACAGATCCAGTCCAACTTGGGGCCAGTACCCCCTGTGCAGTCAGTTCGTCTACCCGATCTGGACAGTCGGCTGTAGATTCTGGTTTCTGAGAACTGGGGGTTTGCAGCTGACCTACCCACTGGTTCTGCTAGGCCCCAGTCCTAGCGTCCCCTAGAACTCCATCGCACGCCTCCTTCCTTCACTTCCTCTCAACAACTCCACTCTCACTAACTCTTCCCACCCTCTCAACCTACTCCTTCTTCCAGTCAGCAGATGGGGTCTGCCCTCTCCAGGAGCCTCTGCATTTTCCTGGTCTGGAGTTAAGATGTGTGTTGGATGTGGTTTTGGTGTGTCTCACATTTGTGTTCCCTCATTACCTGAGAGCATGGCATCACACCTGTGGAGTAGGTGCAGTACTACTATGGTGACCAAACCACAGGGGCCCCACGTTATGTTTTACTTATCCGCACATTAGGGAGGGACTTGTTTTGTCTAGGGAAGAGGTAGGGAGCTCCAAGCCTTAAGGGCAGACAACAGTGCAGGTTTTCACAATCTCCTTAGTATTGCACAGGTGATAATATAATTACCTGCACTGGTGATGATTCCAACACCTGTGCAATGCTAAGAAAATCCTGAAAACATGCACTGTTGGTGGCCTTCGAGGCCTGGTGTTCTCCACCCCTGGTCTAGGGCAACGAGGCAGGTGAAAGTCACTGCGGACCTGCCCTGAACTAGTCATCTTAGGCTACGTTCACACACTGCGTATTTGCAGCGTTTTTTATGCATCCATAAATCCAGTGAAATGCAGTACTGTTTAGCTTCCCAGCAAAGGCAATGCATTTCCCGATTTAGCGTTCAGTCTTTTTGAGGATCTGTTTTCACGGGAAAGCGGATCCTCTAAAAAAATGAATGTGTCAATTCTTTTGCACTTTTGAGGATGCTCTTTTCCATTGCCCCCATTGTAGAATGGGCACCGAAAAAAGTACATCTCGAAAAGTGCATGTGTGAATGGTGATGTGTTTTTTTTTTGCAAAAGCGCATCTGTTTTACGGGTTCTGCAAAAACGCAGCTAAACGCAGCGTGTGAACCCAGCCTTATCCACATTGTCCCTAGCTGGGTCCTTAAAGTATGGTTTCTCTGAAATGTTGCAACGTTTTGAAATAGATCATATATGGCCACAATAACAGTCGATGTTTGATTCATGCTTGGTTGGCAGAACAAATCTACGGTCAGGTTCCTTTTAAACAATAAATGTCTTGTTCAAATGTGTTTATTAGGTTTTATAACATATGTTCAAATAACATAACTTTTAAATACAAGTGCATGTAACCGTTGCAAGATATTTATACAAGAGTATTACATAAAATGATTTAACCTTATGCAATCAAAGATTGATCATATTAGGTATCGTTAAAGTTTGCATCACAATTAGTTATGTTTGCATGTAGATTGTGTTTAACAATTCTATTCAAGATAGATTTATAACAGTTTTACAGAAGAAAAATATAAATAAGTGGAGGGGGGGAAAACGGACAACATAAAAGGAACTTACATCCTAATCATACAGTTTGATTTACAAAAAATGTAACACTTTCTTTTCACATCCCAAATTCTTACAAGTAGCACCATATCCAAAGTTTCGCAAATGCATTCAGATAGTATATTGAATAAAGTAATATAAATACACCGTTATTGAAACTGAAATCAAAAATCGTAATGTTACAACGTTAATGGGTTATCAGGGGATTAAGTTTGGCATAAAGCTTTGCGACCAAATTTCCCATTTAAATTGATATTTATTCAAGTTCTTCTGTCTAAAGGCTATGTTGTATTCATAGACATTGTGGACAGAGACTCTGTCTATTACATCTGCTATGGATGGGACTTCAACTTGCTTCCATCGTGAAGCTATCAGCAATTTAGTTGTTATTAAAATGTGGCAAATTATATGTCTAAGGTTGTTGGGAAAAGCATCTATACCCAACAGCAGAAGAACTAGTTGTGGATTGAGGGAAACTCGTAAACTAGTGAGGCTCTTGATAAGTTTTCCTACCTCTGCCCAGAGATTATTTAGTTTGGGACACCCCCAGAAGATATGTGAGAGAGTCCCCACCCTCCCGCATCCCCTCCAACAGTCGGATGATGTCGATGGTGTAATTTGGTGGATCCTCTCCGGTGTCCAGTACCATCTAGACAGGATCTAAGGCTGCCTTCACACTTGCAGATGCATCTGCAGCGTTTTGCAGATGCATCTGCAAGTATCAGCATGCAGACCGCGGCCCCTATGTTTATAATAGGGCGCACCGCGGTCTGAAAGCTCTCATTCATTCCTGTATGTGAAGCGTCCGCAGGCGGATGCCTGCTGACAGATCACACTCTCCCGCCCGCACCACGGACGCAACATCTCGCGTCCATGGTGCGGGCGGGAGAGTGTGATCTGTCAGCAGGCATCCGCCTGCGGACGCTTCACATACAGGAATGAATGAGAGCTTTCAGACCGCGGCCGCGGTCTGCATGCTGATACTTGCAGATGCATCTGCAAAACGCTGCAGATGCATCTGCAAGTGTGAAGCCAGCCTTATAGTGGGACTCATGTAGGGAAGCACACAAGGTGTTCGAGTAAATGATGTCTAGAGATTTAGAAAGTTGAGATATGTCTATCTGAACTTGGAGTTCTTTTTCCCAAGATATTATGTTTTTAGTTTTTAGTAATTCTATGTCATCACCATAAGTCCTATACAGACGGTTTGTCATCCATTTGGGGCTGTCAAGGGGTTTATTTAAGAGGTCAGTAATAAACTGGGAGAGAGAAAAGAGGATGTTTTTTTAAGTCAGAAATAATTGTATTTTTAACCACATTGATTTCTCCGTGTTAGGTAGAATATATTTATCCTGGTGGGATTGGAAAGGGATAAGATTATTATCCAGAATTATATCTTGAATTGTTGAGATACTGAATTCCAACCATTTATTCAATTTCAGTTTAGGAATCAAAATTTCCAAAATTTGGAGTGGTAAAGAACTAAGCTGCGATTCTTTAAATTTTGATTTAGTGTTTTTGAGCAGATCTCTCCAGACGGTGATTACTGCCTTGGGTGTCTGCAAATTTGGTGTAGCTTTGCTAGGGTCTATAAGATAAGCCATGATAACTAGCTTCAAATCACTGTAATTTATTCGGGCCTTTTCCAAAGAGACCCAAGGAATAGGATTATCTCCCAGCAGCCAACCATTTGAAAGTTTCAAGATCGTAGCCTGATAACTTAAAAGATTTGGGACCCCTAGTCCACCCCGTCTCTTATGCTTCTCTAAAAGGTTGGATGATACTCGTGGATGGTTTTTGTTCCAAATAAATAATCTGAGTTGCAATTGAAATTTACTGAACCATTTTTTTAGGTATTGGCAATGGGATACATCGAATTACATATAAAAATCTGGGGAGGGCCATCATCTTATAAGTAATGATTCTCCCCAACCAGGATAGATCTATTTTATTTACATGAATTAATTCAGTCTGAAGGGATTTATGAAGGGCTATCATTGACCGTAGAGGATGGAGATCCTGTCAGAATGATACCCAAGTATGAAATCTAATGCGGTTGCCAATTAAAGTTGAACTGTGCCTTCAAAGCAGTAGCCAGATCGTCTTCTAAGTTAAGTCATACATTGGGTTTTTGTAAAGTTGATTTTATAAAACGAAACCTCAGCGAAAATTTTTATCAGTGTGTTTAAATGCTGGAGCGAGGAAAGAGGGTTCGACAAAGTAAGCAGAATATCATCTGCAAACAGTGTGATTTTTGAGCAGGTTTGTTTGAAACTTATACCTTTTTTATATGGGTCGAACCTAATTTTTGCAGCTAGAGATTCAATGAATAGGGCAAAAAGTATAGGCGAGAGGGGGCAGCCCTGTCTGGTGCCGTTGGATAAAATATATTTAGGTGATAAAAAGTTATTTGTGTACACCCGGGCCGATGGTTCGAATACATTGCCGTAATGCTGTTGAATATCCTGCCCTGAAATCCAAATTTTTCAAGAGTTTTAAACATACTAGACCAGTTTACCCTGTCAAAAGCTTTCTTCGCTTCGAGGGCCAGCAATACCGCCGGAGATTTATTTTTGTCTATGATTGAGATGAGGTTAAGGGCTCTTCTTGTAGCATCTGATGTCGTTCTTCCCTGAATAAAACCCACCTGATCTGGGTTAATAAATGTCTTGAAAGAACCTCTCTTCAGAACCCGGATCAACGGTCCATGTGTAAGAGGGTGGACCTGCAATCCTGAGCTCCCTGAAGACATTGAATGTTTAATTGTACCCTCTGTGTGACATCGGGAGCAGAAGAGGAGGGCAGACCCAGAACAAGAGGAAGCGGCATCAGACACATAGAGGGGGCGGAACACAAAAGGAGGAGGCAGGGTGGATTGTGCCAGCAGCCAGGACCTCTTAAGATCCCACCCAGGCGACCTCTTAATTGTAAGGTTTCTAAAGTCTTTTTTAAAGCTTACAGTGGGGCTAGAGACATGGGGACCCCTTCCCTGAATTTAGTTTGCCATGCAGCAGGGTGGTGACAGGTCCTCTTTAAAGGTCAGAATCTAACACAGACTATTGTAGGGAGTAGAAGGGTTCAGTCTGGATGAGTCACAGAGGGAATGGCCAGTCTGTGCTGTGATGACAGCAGAGAGAAGGGTCTTAGTAGAGTCTGGAGTCTAGAGCCCACAAGACAAGACAAAGAAAGCTCTTCCTAAGGCTGAAAAACACCAGCCCCTGGTGTGCTGTGTGAGTGAAGCTGAAGTGAACAGAAAAGAAGCAAGATCACAAGTAAGAAACATGTAGGTGACTGAACCTCAGATGCTGAAGAAGATTTTGTGTGGGACAGGCTGAGAGAAGGGAAGTGATTCCAGCAAGGTGCTTAGTTTGGTAGATCCAGGATACAGGATGCTGCCCGGCTTGATGCACGAAGGGGAGATAAGGACAGTGATGGTGTCCTCCTGGCATAGATCACTGTCTAGAGTTGTGTGGGCAAGTAAAGTAAATCCAATTCAGCAGCCTAGTAAAGAACTGTCCACAAATAAATTGCCGCCACCAATAACCATAAAGATTGTGCCTCTATATCAGACAGAAGAAGAGAAGAATACTGCCTGCTGTGTAATGTTCATCCAAGCTGTAAGATCATCAGCACCCACACACACCAGGGGCTGCAGCGAGCAGGCTCATTCCCAGTATCACAGATTGTATGTGATTGTTGGGAAGACGCCTAAGTTGAAGAGGTTAAAGACAGCCTGTGATACAGAAAGAAGGGCCCCTAAAATGGCGGACAGCACTGTGTTCTTAAAGATGGTGGGAGTACGTGACCAGAGAGAGGGTTGTACAGATCATACTGGGCTGAGAAGGTGCCAAAGCGCGCAAAAGTGTACGCGGCCGAGGGTGTGCCGTGTTTCAAGAGGGGAGGTGCAGTGGCTAGATTCTATGCTAAAAAGGGAGAAGCATCTTGGAAGAGTGTCCGGTGGAAGCAGTAGGTCCGACCCAGAGAAGGCGGTGGTGCAACAGTGTGGAGACCTCTGGTGTTGACTGTGAGAAAGAGTGGCCGGGAAGAGTTTGCTGGAGGAACTCTTCCGATACCGTTGGAGTGTCTGGAGGCCAGGATGTCAGCTACGCAGCTTTCTGGGGCCTGCTGGAATTGGAGCTCAAAGACATGAGCTAGATGGAGATGAGTCAGGATCTATAGAGGAGGTAGGCTTGATCATCTAAGTTTCCCTGGCCTGGCAGTGTCTAAAAGAAGGGGCCCAATAGAGCTGAGTGTGAGCGGCAATGTAGTAAGGCCGCGTAGAAGACTTTAATTAGATGAGCGCTCGAGAAGGGGAAAGACAGTGCACTGTGTAAATATTGTAAAGGTTTAAGTATTTAGTCATGTAAGATTATATGCCCGAGAGGAACACATGTAGTGGCCGCGATATAATCCCAGGTAGGCCCTGTACTGAGTAAGGGTGGGGGAGGTATAGCTCAGGGGTAGTCATGTCCTTCCGTACGGCACTTGGGTTCTCCTGGGCTGCATAAGTTGTATGTTGTGTTCGTAGCTGTTATGGCCGACATTTTGCTAAGAAACAAATGGCTGTTATATTTTTGACAAGTTATAAAGAAAAGTTAGTTTATCATATTGTGTACAGAGTCATTCATGGCAGCGCCGTATACCACACACAGGCGACCGACGTTTCAGTCGTTACACATGTCTTCTAGAAAGGTGGCTGCACATCCTGTAGACATGCTGAGAAATGAGACCCCCTATAGTGCAGCCAAGACCATGTTCACGTTGTAGTAGGAAAGCAAATTGCAAAAGTTTAAGAAAGCGATTGTCCACTTTTACAACCGCACAACATTGTATTTGTTCGGATGAGCACTTTAATTTGTACAAACTTTGTTAATATTCTTCATCTTGTTTTCTTTGTGAGCAATAAATATTTTGGTAATATTAGACAGCTGCAGCTGAGCCTCTCCGGTGCCCTCTACAGAATAGAGAGAACAGTCACGCACCGACAGCCGACAGTCCCTCCGCTTCATCCATTGACAGATTACAGGTGCGGTAAACACAAAGAAATTGATTTCTCTGCGGCTGCTTTCCCGTTACACAATTCCCTAAAATACAAAAGAGGTGAACATCTGCAATAAATAAAAGCATTTTATTACACTAATTAACATGTGCACACGGTGGATCTGCCAACTAACAGTCATTATTCCAAGAGCCAGAACTTTTTAAATTCAAAAGGAGGTTTCTAAGTCCAAAGGGACGCTGTGACTGAGTGTAGCTTTCCGGTAAGGAAGCACGCCTCAACGTGGCTACTGGGTGGATATATACATTGAAACCAGAAGTTTCCATACACTATATAAAAAGACACATATGCATGATATTCTCACTATCTGACATGAAATCAGAATAAACATTTAATGTTTTAGGTCAATTAGCATTACCATAATTATTAATATTTGCCGAATTCCAAACTACCAAGCCAAAAGTTTACATACACTAAAGGCCCTGTCACACACTACGAAATCGTTAACATATCGTTGAAACATCAATGGTCTTCAGTCGTTCAGACGGCGTCATTTAGTGTGACATGTACATCCAATCAACGATAATCGGGCAGATCGTTCATCGGAGGTTTTGTGAACCGGACCTTAAACCAAACAATGAATGTTCGTTGAATCTGCAGCATGGGTGTGTGTGACACGTTGATAACAATGCCGTTAACGACTTCGCCTATTGAGAAGTGAAGGACGTAGGCGAGCTAGCGACCACAAGTATTGTTTGCTTGTCGTGGAATTGTTGCTGCGTCGTTAACGATATCTGTACGTGTGACATTTCACTAGCGATCATTGAAAGTTGTTCAAGCGATCTAGGTCAAGTCGGATCGTTGATCGGATCTTTCGACCATTGAAGCGTGAGATGGGGCCTTTTGATTGCTATGCCTTTAAACAATTTGGGACAGCCCATATGATGATATCATCTGAGTTAATTAGAGACACACCAGTGGTGTCGGTGCAGTTCCATTGTTATCAGAACTGATGCTCCCAGAGCTTACATGACATTATTATGATACACGAGCTCCTGTGACCAATCACCGCCAGCTTCTCTTCCTTCTTTGGAAATCCCAGCTCTGAACCACACTGTCTTAGAGGATAGCTTAATTTTTATTGAGCCATGAATGATCGATTCATACTGTGAACCCTCATCACTTAGAACTGTGCAGACAATGCACCTAGAAGAGTGGCAGTATAGGCTTTCTAAATATTTTTTATTAGGGAGCACATGGGGAATGAGAAAAGATTGTCAAAGTAGTGGACAACCCCTTTAAGTGGATCCTTAAGGAAACTAAAAAAAACACCTCAGAAAAAAATAAACAAAATAGTTTCCAAAACTTTTCACAACTTCTTCAGAGAAAAGAAAAATTACCGTACTCCAAAAAGTTTACACTTGTAAAACTTGTGATTTTTAATACCTCAAAAAAAAAAAAAAGTGTGTGGGCTATGTGCACCCAAAGTTTTGGAGCAGAAACTTTCCAAATCTCAAAACTCTACAAAAATGATGAGTTTCCGCTCAGTGTGCACAGTGTTTTTGGAGTACACATTGAGAGGATAGTCTCCAAATCCTCCTCAAGAATTCATCAAAAACTTAAATTTTCTGCTCAGTTTCTGTTTTAAAAACTCAGCAAAAAAAAGCTCATAGCCTTAGGGTATGTACACACAAGGTTTTATTTTTTATACCAGATTCCGCTGAATCACTGAAAAAGTGTTGCAAAATTGTTGTGTAGAGGCTGATGAATCAAATCATTTACTCTACAACATGTGTAAAACATAAAAGTCACAAAAATTTGGCACCACTCTGCAGCTTCATCTCAAGCGTTGATGAATTGCCCCTGTTTGTTTTTAGTAAAAGCTTTGCCGCACATATTTTGTGACTTCTGCGATTTTGCGCGACTTTGAATCATCTCCTCCTAAATGGTCAGACCTGGGAGAACCTGAGACGATGCATGGTCATACCCCCCATCTGACTCATGAAATGGGCCAATGTTTTTAACACCAGAAATGCTACTCCAGTCCCAGTCCCGTGCGCTATGCCAGTCTTGGTGAATCAGCCTAATAGTGCAGTGTAAAAACAACAGACTTATTCTCTGTAGTGGCTTTGCTGGGGTAAACCTTGACGGGTGCGCTGTAAGAATAAGACCGAAGGTTCTACTTGTGAGATTGATGCGAGAAACTCACTCGAGTCTCGCATCGCCTCACTCAGCACGGCCGCCCGTTCTCCTGACAGGAGAGTGGAGCTACATGTATTTTATGCAGCTTCTGTCCGGAGAGTGGGTGGCCGTGCCGGGTGATGCAATACGAGACTCGAGTGAGTTTCTTGCATCGACCTTGCAAGTAGAACGCCAGCTTCAAGGTGACGTTCATGGTTGTGCATTTGCTCAGTCTTTCTTAGCTTCTTTTAACCGCTTCAGGTTACCAAAGTCATAAAACTGCTGAAAGACGTGATCAGTCCTTTCCTCAGGAGGCTCTTGCTATTATATATATATATATACAGTTTTTTTGGTATATTCAGCCTATGGAGTTATATCTGAAGCCTTTTGTAATAACAATCATCGGATAATCGGTGAATGTTTTTTCTAAATGGGGGACTGGGAAGTATTCCGCCGAATCAGTTGCTTTCAATTAGAGACTGTTTATTAATTCATATAACACAGAAAAAAGCTTCCTTTTCACATCACCATATTTGTTCTTTAATCCAGGGCTTTTCTTTCTAATTGAAAGCATATTTGAGAAGCGCGGTGCCCACTCGTTCTGACACAGTCAACCTGTTACCTTCACTTTTTACATTTCTCTAAACCCCTGATCGTTTCCTGGCTTTGTGCAAGCTCCATGGATTGTTTTACTTAGAGAATAAAGTAATTAATCACTTAATTAAAGAACAGTTAGATATGGGAACTGCACGGAAATCCTAATGGAAGTCACAATGTCCAACTACTGTGCCTTTCGGATCCATACTAATTGGCATCATTGGTGGTTATTAATTTAGCTTAGCGTGTGGTCAGAGCAAAGGTTTTACTGAATGAGGCAGATTTCAATATCTGGAATATAAATGTTTCCAGCAGAATAAAAAGCATGGATTAGACCAGTCCTTCAAGCTGTTGCAAAAGTGCAACGTCAAAATACTCTGACAGCAGGGGCTGCAAAGGTGGCTACAGATGGAGAGCACAGCGTGGAGCCCCCCATGACGAGTCCACCATGTGTAACCTTTGCACAGATATATTGGTGATTCACCGTGCTGCTTTTTACATTTTCTGTTTTGAAACTCCTTGAAATGTCACAAAGTTTTCTAAAGCTCTGAAAGAAGTGGCATGCTCGTTCTTTAGGCAACTTCCTAGTGGAAGACGTACGTCCGCTGATTATGGTTCAAGATATAGGAAAACGTTGCCGGAGTTGGAGCTGCCACAATAACAAAAGTAAAAACGCCAGTTCAGAAAAAAGTTACCGCTTTGCTTTGCCCATGAAAACCTCTTAATGTACTGTAGCATTACTCAGGGATCCATTGCAACTGGGAGCACAGACTACTCACAGAAACCAAAGCTTTAAGGTGAACAAGTCTATACTTATCACACATTGTAGATATAAGGTGATGTACAGCAAATGAGAAAGTTCACCAAACAGGTAACACATAAAGTCTCTGGAAAAAATTATTAGCAAGATAACAAACATGAGATAATTTTCACTGGGAGAAACTGATGGAGGAAAACACAGTTCAATAATAATTAACCCAAAGGGAATCCCCTAAAAAACAAGTCCGGTACCTATTGGTGCAGTACAGCTTTTAAAGAGTCCCGATGTCCATAGAGCTGTAACTGCACTACAAACAATAGTTAATTTAGTGCTAGCAGGGCACACAATACTTTCATGACACAGGGCTTGTGAAGCTACAGCAAAGTCAGGAACTAAACACAGACAGCTGCAAGCAGGAGAGTGGTTGAGACTGAAGTGATTACTGGAGACCAAGGCAGTAGCTGGAAAATCTGGAGCGGATCAGCAGGAGGTGGAGCACACTTGGAAAGCACTGAAAGCCTGGAATTCAAACTGAATACTCCAGCACAGGTAGAGTTAAGCAGAGGTTTATAAAGGCAGAGGGGAGGATCAAATGATCAGTAGTGAAGCAGTGTACACCCTTTTTTAAAGGGGCAAAATGAACAGAATGTATATAGAGATCAAAAGTCCTAACAACCTCATCAGTGTGCTAGGAATAATGATGTTTTTTGATTGATTTGCGGTTTCACAGTCTAATTGAGACTCTTTTAACCCTTGAAATGGCACCAACCCATTCTTCAGCCTCTCACTTTAAATGTATCGAGCCTAAAGTCTTTTATATTGCTTCATACAGAACACGGAAGCCATCATACGCCTACAAATAAGTGTACATTATTTATAATGACAGTGTGAACAACGCCTGAAATACACACAGAAGTTGTGTTCACCATCCATTATTCATTAATCTATTTCAGGCAATTATATTGCAGGGTGCCGCAGGATTTTACACGAGACTGGTTATAGTTTGTGTAGGCGGTTCACTTACAAGGCCGCTCTGCACATGGGATCCCTCAACAGCTTCCTGGAATCCTATCCCAAAAATGCCATACATCATATACTGGGAAACCTGTGGCCCCCATAGGAAAAATCAGATGCCCCCATTACAGGAAACTTTAAGAGAATGGACTTCTTCAAACGTCCACTGTTTATTTCCATAAGTAAAAAAATACAATTTTTCATCAGTGAGCTGGGACTGATTTTCATCTGTATTTTGGCCCATTTTTACCATCATTGTGGCATTAGCTTATCTTGTCTACACGTTTTTTAAGGGATCCTGTCATCAGGTTTTCTCCTCAAACTGAAAGTGCCTTCCTTTAAGCCCTTTACACATTATTCCACCAGTCTGGGAATGAACCCCAAAACATTAATTAAAATACCTAATATAATTCTCCTGTGCCGATTAGCACGTGGTCTGATAAGTGAAGTGTCTGTGCCCGATGCCTCTTCTCCTGTAATCATCGTCGGCCCTCCTGTATTGATGGGCATGGATCATGTTTACTACATCATTCACCTAGTGATGCAAATCTTTAGTCTGTGCAGTTGAAGTGCAGACCCATAGAGACACGTTCTACTCTACTCTCCTGAGGACAGGAGCATTGGCTGCACTTTCAGGCCATTGGCTCCCTCAGGAGGGCAAAGTCAAGCTTCCACTGCACAGGCTCGAGATTTGCAGTGCTGGGTGGATGATATAGGACAGAAGTCCCCAACCTTTCTGACCTTGAGAGCCACATCCAACTCTGGAAGAGGGTCAGGAGCAACCTTCAGCAATAAGAGGTTCGCGAGCCACATCCAGCTCCTGCCCCCTCACAGTACCGGTATAATGACAGCCAAAGCTATTCCACAGAAATCACACTGAGGCAGTATCCCAAGATCCAGGGGTTCCTAACTTACCCCCATTTAGTTCTTCTCCTCGATGTGGGGCTACTCACAAAAGTCACCATCTGGAGAACTGCTCTGGATAGCTGTTTGCTAGATCTGGTACTTAAGCACCAAGCTGGAAGACAGTTATGAGCCATACATTACTGGCCCGCATGCTACATGTGGCTCCCGAGCTACAGGTTGCAGACCCCTGATGTAGGAGACAGGACAGTAGAGTCGGAGTCATGGAGTCAAGAGTTTGTGTCCATTTTGGTGGAGCCAGAATTGAAGTCAGATTGGATCCAGGGAAATTGAGGAGTTGGAGTCAGAGGTTTGACTACCAACTCAACAGCCCTGGTAGAAGACTTCATCTACATCCATCAAGACGTCACAGATTCCACTGAAAAAGCAAGAAAAATAGAAACATATTGCTGGAAGGTGCACTATACTCCAAAGACACCATGATGGAAACCCAACGGTGCCCGTTAAGGTCAACGGGGTTTGTCTGATCTGTTGTTTTCTTTAGGTTGAGGTTGAATTCCATTTTTGTTATTGCAAATCTGAATCCACCCTGACATCCCAGAAACGTTGGGTTAATAAGATTAATCCTCTGGCTGTATTATACTAATGACTATTAGTAAATCAGATTGCACTGCTCTCCTCTCCAGACACACAGTGATTTATGTTGCTTCCCTATAATCCTATTATCTTCTTCCAGGAGTCTTGATCTTAACCCCAAGAGATGTGATAAACATTTCACAATAGAAAGGACTTTTATGTAAGTGAGGATAAGATAAAGGCCTGGAAAGGATCATGAAAGTGACAAGCGTCAGCCCAGTACTTCCACTCCATGTTAATACTTCTCCAGATGAAGGTATCTTTTAAAAAGCCTGAAAATGGTTAAGGGAGCATTCACACTGGCCGATACCTGAACAGGCTGACGATTACCTGACAAATGATCAAATTGCTCATTCATTTGCTTAAAATCATCCTTCTCATCAGCAAATTGTCCTGTTTAGCCCCATAAGTGCACCCCTTTCTAAAGTAATAATGGCCCAAGAACACCCTTATAAAGTACTAATGTCCCAATTCCCCCCATATTAAAGGGAATCTGTCAGCTTGGTTTTGCTGTGTAATTTGAGAGTAGCATGATGTAGGGTCAGAGACCCTGTTCCGGCAATGTGTCACTTACTGAGCTGCGTGCTGCAGTTTTGCTGAAGTCACAGTTTTATCTGCTGCAAGTCTAGCAGTTCTCTGAATGCTGAGCTCTGTATAACTCCGCCCACACCACTGATTAGCAGCTGTCTACACTGTGCATAGGGGGAAAGCTGACAATCAGTGGTGGGGGCAGGGTTACACCGAAGAGGAAGACTACATGGCACAATATGCCTAGTCTTGTAGTGATAATTTCCTGCAAATTTTTTTGAAACAACAAATAACACATCACTGAAGTCATAGTCTCTTCCCCTACACCATACTGCTCTCAGATAACATAGTGAAAATGTGCTGACAGATTTCTTTTAAGTAGTATTGCCCCGAGTGTCCTCTGATAAAGTACAAATTGCCCGTTTAAAAAAATAATCTTACGAATTTCCTCATCATAAAGCAGTAATGGCCTATGTTCTACATATAATGTGGGATTTCCCCATAAGTGGCTCTCTTATAAAGTAATAATGCACCTAAATGCCTTTATCAAGTAATATTGACCTGAGTGCATCTTTATAAAATATTAATGCCCCTGAAAAGTAATAATGCTTCTTATGGACAATGGCACAGATGCGAGTGTTGCCAGCTTGTGCATATGGCTGCCCGCATCACATCGGGGGCCTCACAACCATCTGCTGTGCGACCTCTCATGGTTTTTTCTGTCTCTTTTCTTCTGTGATCCTCCATGTTGTGATAATATAGTTACAGCTTGCTGTATGTCCCAGGTAGGATAAGTAGAGTGTTGTATGTCCCAAGTAGAATAAGTAGAATGCTCTGCGTCCCAGGTTGAGTAAATAGAGTGCTCTATGTTCCAGGTAGAGTAAGGAGAGTTCTCTATGTCCTAGGTAGTGTAAGTAGAATGCTCTATATTCCAGGTAGAGTCAGTAGAGTGTTCTATGTCCAAAGTAGAGTAAGTAGAGTGCTCTTTGTCCCAAGTAGAGTAAGTAGAGTGCTTTTTGTCCCAAGTAAAGTAAGTAGAGTGCTCTTTGTCCCAAGTAGAGTAAGTAGAGTGCTCTTTGTCCCAAGTAAAGTAGAGTGCTCTTTGTCCCAGGTAGAATGTTAAGAGTGCTCTCAGTCTCTGGTAGAGTGAGTAGAGTGCTCTATGTCCCAGGTAGCATGCTGAATGACTGCTTAAAGCTGAAATCAGCAACAGGCACAAGGGCAGAACTTTCATTGTTCACCTTGTGTTACTGATTTCAACTTTTCTCCCACTTTATGTAGATTAAACCATTTCTAAAACTGAAACCCTAAGAATCCTTCAGTGATATTCTTATATCCTTTGGTAATGAGAAAATTCTTTCCATATCATTGGAAAAATGAAGACTGACGTATAATTTTTTTGCATCGATCCCCCCACTCTAGAGACCTAATATTTTTTCGATTGGTCACAAAGCAAATTACTTTCTGATTAATGTTTTATATTCTGCGCTGTAAATTTGAGTGATTATGGGAAGATACAGCTGCAGGAGGGAGCTGCCGGTTGGAGTTGTAGTTCTCGATGTGAAGTATTCTAATATTAACTGCTGAACTTTGCATTCAATAACACAAGGAAAGTCATGGATCAGTGTAACTATACTCACAAATTGAAATGGAAGAATCCTCTTGGTCCGCGCTACCATGTAAGACTTCAGTATAGAGACCCAAGACTCATTAGAGGACTTCTTGATCAGGAAATGTAACCACTGGAGAGGAATCTGCTGGGAGCTGAATGGATGGAGGCTGCACCTTTCATACAAGTAATTTCAGGATCTTCACATGATCTGAAAGATCCTTCAGTTAATTGAGTAGAAGGTCCTTCAGCTGCTCAACTCCTGCACCATCGGTTCAGGTTGCGATCTGGAACTACTAGATCTGGTATACTGTGTGTGTGGATATGTAAGTGTAACTGTGCATGTAGCAGAGCTGTGTATGTAAGTGTAATTGTGAATATAGCAGAGCTGAGTATATAATTGTAACTGTGTATGTAGCAGAGCTGTGTGTGTATAATACACACACTGCAGAGAACCACTATTTATAATAGATTTATTACTTTCCTATTCTATACCATTACATTAAAGTAGTGCTAATAATCCCTCCACTGTATATAACCAGGGAAGTTTTGAAAAATAGGAAAATATATTTCCTATTTTCTGCTGTATAAATCTAAGGTGTGTCTTATGGTGAGGAGCATCTTATAGTCCTAAAAATATGGCAAATGGCTGACAGCACACCCATGGTAATCAGGAAGGAGTGATCAAAACCAGACCAAAATTAAACTGAGCTCCTGCTTAAGCATCACCAAAAGTTCAAGATAATAACAGGACATCACCAGCAATAAAGGAGCGACACTGCCTAGTGGCCAAAGCAGAAGCACAGGAGATGTGAATCGACACATGCTGCAGGGTTGGATTCCATCAGGATCCGCTGCAGAAATTTGTTATGCTAGGCTTTTTCCTGCTTTTTCAAAAATGCTGTGAAAAGTGGATTTTCCATGGAATTGTTTCCAAGCATTTTGAAGCAGGATTTGAGGACTATATTGGAGCACATCTGACACAAAATACGCTTTAGAAGCTGCTTCAAGAACTCTCCGATAACTCTCCCATTTTACCTCTATGGGAAATCCACTTTGCTTCATATACCGTAAACAATTGAAACCAGAAGTTTACATACTAATATATATATATATATATATATATATATATATATATATACATATATACAGTGCCTACAAGTAGTATTCAACCCCCTGCAGATTTAGGTGGTTTGATAAGATGCAAATAAGTTAGAGCCTTCAAACTGCAAACGAGAGTAGGATTTATTAACAGAAGCATAAATCTTACAAACCAAGAAGTTATGTTGCTCAGTTGAATTTTAATAAATTTTAAACATAAAAGTGTGGGTCAATTATTATTCAACCTCTGGTTTACTATTTTGTGGAATAACCCTTGTTTGCAATTACAGCTAATAATCGTCTTTTATAAGACCTGATCAGGCCGGCACAGGTCTCTGGAGTTATCTTGGCCCACTCCTCCATGCAGATCTTCTCCAAGTTATCTAGGCTCTTTGGGTGTCTCATGTGGACTTTAATCTTGAGCTCCTTCCACAAGTTTTCAATTGGGTTAAGGTCAGGAGACTGACTAGGCCACTCCATCACCTTGATTTTTTCCCTCTTGAACCAGGCCTTGGTTTTCTTGGCTGTGTGCTTTGGGTTGTTGTCTTGTTGGAAGATGAAATTACGACCCATCTTAAGATCCTTGATGGAGGAGCGGAGGTTCTTGGCCAAAATCTCCAGGTAGGCCGTGCTATCCATCTTCCCATGGATGCAGACCAGATGGCCAGGCCCCTTGGCTGAGAAACAGCCCCACAGCATGATGCTGCCACCACCATGCTTGACTGTAGGGATGGTATTCTTGGGGTCGTATGCAGTGCCATCCAGTCTCCAAACGTCACGTGTGTGTTTGGCACCAAAGATCTCGATCTTGGTCTCCTCAGACCATAGAACCTTGAACCAGTATGTCTCAGAGTCCTCCAAGTGATCATGAGCAAACTGTAGACGAGCCTTGACATGACGCTTTGAAAGTAAAGGTACCTTACGGGCTCGTCTGGAACGGAGACCATTGCGGTGGAGTACGTTACTTATGGTATTGACTGAAACCAATGTCCCCACTGCCATGAGATCTTCCCGGAGCTCCTTCCTTGTTGTCCTTGGGTTAGCCTTGACTCTGCGGACAAGCCTGGCCTCGGCACGGGAGGAAACTTGCAAAGGCTGTCCAGGCCGTGGAAGGCTAACAGTAGTTCCATAAGCCTTCCACTTCTCCGGATGATGCTCCCAACAGTGGAAACAGGTAGGGCCAACTCCTTGGAAAGGATTTTGTACCCTTGCCAGCCTTGTGACCCTCCACGATCTTGTCTCTGATGGCCTTGGAATGCTCCTTTGTCTTTCCCATGTTGACCATGTATGAGTGCTGTTCACAAGTTTGGGGAGGGTCTTAAATAGTCAGAAAAGGCTGGCAAAAGAGATAATTAATCCACACATGTGAAGCTCATTGTTCTTTGTGCCTGACCTACTTCTTAATACTTTAGGGGGACCAAACAGAATGCTGGTGGTTTGAGGGGTTGAATAATAAATGACCCTCTGAATTAACTTTTAACGCTTTAAAAAAAAAATAAATAAATAAAATCTTTTTGGCTGCAGTGCATTTCCCACTTCCAGGCTGATCTACAGTCCAAATGTCACAATGCCAAGTTAATTCCGCATGTGTCAACCAGCTAAATCTGCAGGGGGTTGAATACTACTTGTAGGCACTGTATATATAAAGACACATATTCATGTTTTTCTCACTCTCTGACATGAAATCAGAAAAAGTATTTCCCATTTTAGGTTAATTAGGATTACCATAATTATTAATATTTGTCAAAAGCCACAATAAGGAGAAAGTGTTTAGAAGCATTTTTATTACTTTCTGCAAAATCTCAAGTTTACATACATTTCATTAATATTTAATAATGTTACCCTTAAACTGTATGACTTGGGTCAAACATTTTGGATATCCTTCCACAAGCTTCTCACAATAGCATTTAGGTATTTGGGCTCATTCCTTCTGCCAGAACTGGTGTAACTGAGCCATTTTTGTAAGTCGCTTTGCTCGCACCTGCCTTTTCAGCTTTTCCCATACTTTTTCAATAGGGTTGAGGTCGGGGCTTTGCGATGGCCACTCCAAAACATTGAATTTGTTATTCTTAAGCCACTTTGTATCCAGTTTGGCAGTATGCATCTGGTCATTGTCTATTTGGAAGACCCATTTCCTCCCAAGCTTTAACTTCCTGGCTGATGTCTTGAGACGTTGTTTCTGTATTGCCTCATAATCTTCTTTCCTCATGATATCATCTATTTTGTGAAGTGCACCAGTCTCTCCTGCAGAAAAACAAGCCACAGTTGGGATAGTATTCTTGGACTTCCAAGCTTCTCTCCTTTTCCTCCAAACATAAAAATGGTCATTATGGTCAAACAGTTCAATTTTACTTTCATCAGATCACAGGACATGTCTACAAAAATGCAGGTCTTTGTTTCTGTGTCCATTTGCAAAAATTAATCTGGCTTTTTCATATTTCTTTTGGAGTAATGGCTTCTTCCTGGCACAGTGACCTTTCAGCCCATGTTGGTACAGTACTCATTTCACTGTGGATAATGACACAATCTTACCAGCTTCTGCCATCATCTTCACAAGGTCTTTTGCTTTTGTTCTTGGATTGATATGCGCAAGTCGAACCAGAGCACGTTCATCTCTGGGACACAGAACCTGTCTCCTTCCTGAGCAGTATGATGGCTGAACATTTCCATCTTGTTTGTACTTTTGTGAAATTGATTGTGCCGATGAATGAGGCACCTTCAGGTATCTGGAAATTGCACCCAAGGATGAACCAGACTTGTGCAAGTCCACAATTCTCTTCCTAATAGTTTAGCTGATTTCTTTAGACTTTCCCATGATGGTACACAAAGAAGCAGTTTGTTTCAGGTGTGCATTAAAATACATCCACAGGTGTGTCACTATTAACACAGATGTTGCCAATAAACTTATCAGAAGCTTCCAAACACATGATATCATCATTTGGGCTGCCCAAATTGTTTAAAAACATAGTAATCTTAGTGTATGTAAACTTGTGACTTTGTAGAAAGTAATAAAAATGCCTTAAAACATTCTCTCTCCCATTATTCTTGCATTTCGCAAATATAATTATAGTAATCCTAATTGACCTAAAACTGGAAAGGTTTACTCTGATTTCATGTGAGATAGTGAGAAAAACATGCATATGTGTCTTTTTATATAGTGTATGTAAATTTCTGGTTTCAACTAGGTATTTTTCTTTCCTAAAGAGGTGCTCATAAACATCTTGTGGAAAAAAAGAAAGTGGATGCAACTTCTTTGATGCATATCGTGAAGGAAACCTCTCCAAGCTCTGCTCTGGCCAATCAAGAGGCTTCAAAGAATGTTTCAGGAAAAAATAATCTCCAAAGAGTCTTGAGGAAAAGAAAAACTACAATAACCACTCGAAGAAGAAGTATTTTCTGAAGTGGTTATTGCTTAAAAAAACTTGTGATTTTTGAACTTCTCAAAAGAACTCCCCGGTGCACATCGCCCAAGGACAGGTTTACGCTACATTTCTTTTTCCTGCAGCCAAAAACTATGAGTTTTTCAGTTGGAAACTACCTTCTGACTGTACCTTTCTTTGTGTCCTAAAGCACCTGGTTGTCTTCAGGGTGATTTTTTTGCCGTCCCATTGACTTCTCTTGTAAAGTATGAAGCAGCTTCATAGGAAATAACATCTGAAGACTAATCCAATCACTTCTTTTAACTGCTTAATGTTTTTAGAAGCCTGAAGCAACTATTGGATTTTCCCCCTCTATGATCGTTCTATCTAATGGGCATTCCCGAATGACTGGAGAGGAGTAATTATAACTTTCCAAAACTTTCTTTTTCTTTTCCTCTTCACTCTTTCTTTAATTTTCTGCCTTTCACAGAATACCGATTGGCTGGTGGCCGTCCTTCTTGTGCTCTGTTGTTTATGAACGGGAGGATGTTGAGTCGAAACGATGGTGATTTTAATGATAAGGTTTACTTTGTGCTTCTTCTCTTAGTGACCATTGATCGAACTTTCTTCTCTTAATGCAAAAGAAAGGTCTCATTGTTTTTGTGGGTTTAATGTTGAGTGATTGGGGAGGGAGTTTTCCACACCAACCGTATTTATCTTACCCTCGAAGGTGTCTGAATGACAAAGGGATAGGGACAATATGCTATAAGGAGCAAATATGGTGTACTCTGACCTGATAAATGTCTTCAGTTGTTAAGGTGCAAATAATTAATGCAATATCATGGAATTTTAGAGGATGCCTGGGGATGCCGGTTAAGAGGTGAGCAATGTTTTCATGTCTCCAGCAATTTTAACCAGGGAGTATTTGCCTATCTGAAATGCGTAGATCAAACTAGATTCCTGAATAAGGCCTGCTTGGGTCTGGAATATCACTCACCCTTTACTACACATGCGAGGGGGGCAAGTGTAATGGTACACAAGATTATCTCCATGGGTGGTCCCAGTTATATCTCATCCACCGAGATTTTAAAACCTCAAGTTTTTTGCATAATACTGGACTTTGCATTGACGCAAGATGTCGTAGATGTTGAATTGAATAAGCACACCTTCTATACATGTTCTGGGAATGCACAAAGTTGTGACCCTTTTGGAAGGATCTTCTCAGTAGAGAGGGTGTATGGAGTGAGACTGTTGACAGACCCGCGAGTATGTGTGTTAGGACCAAGGCTGTGGAGCCAGTAAGCCAAACCTCCGACTCCTCAATGTCCTTCAGTCAGACTCCGACTCCACAACTCCGACTCCTTCATACACGGCTCATGTTTAAGTGATAACTTTATTGTAGTACAATGAGAACAGCAGGCTTTAATCATTATGATGCAATAATCAAGATATTTAGATAGAGCATAATAATTCACAATAATAATATTCAGCACATTCTGCATTGAAGTACTGTACCCAATTTACTATATATTTTAGGAGCCGGAATCGGTCCATTTTATATCTACTCTGATTCCACCAAAATGGGCGCCGACTTTGACGCTGACTCCACCGCCCTGGTTAGGACTACTTGAGGGTTGAAGTGACCTAGACGCGCCTATGTCCCTGGTTATTGGACGTATACTATACCAGCCTCGTAACCTCATGACACTCCATTGGTTAGTTGTACAGCTTCCGAGTATTGGTGAATTGGAACATAAGATAAATGACATAATTTGGTTAGAAAAGGGTGTCTATGCCAAATGGAATTTGTAAATAAGTTTCAGAAAATATGTTGGACGGTCCACGATTACTGTTGAACCTAATTACTTAGAGACAGAATAGCTATAGTACTGTCCTGTCTGATGTCTTGTATTTTGATAATGATGCTCTTAGGTTGGTTGAAGGATTTGGTGGAATAGATTGGTCTGTTGGAGTCTCTGTAATGATGGGATCGGGTGTTATGTTTTCATGGTGATTTTAAGTGATTAACAATTTAACGTTTGTTCTTTGTCTTTATTCTGTTAATTTATATCTTGATGGAAATTGTTAAATGTAATTGATGTTTATTTATCAATAACAATTATCTGATGTAAAAAATGAAGCCTAAAGCGGTTAAAAAAAGGATTACAAGCCTTAACATCAAGTCATTTTTCAATAGAGGTGAATAGGAGAAATCTTTCAAGCATTTTCTAAGCACTTTCTCAGGTGTCTTTTTGGGTAAGACCGATCCCAAAGTGTAGTGTGAACATACCTGAACAGCTCTGGTTCATGGGACCTTTTTCTCAACTTACTTTGTTAAAACTAAGGATAATTCCATCACAGGATCTTCCATGTTTTTGGAATGGTAAGGTTTGGCAATGATGTGGTCATTGGACCTCCTTCCAGTGTGCTGGATCTTCGAGCGACCTCAACTTTTAACTATTTGTTTATGAACATGACACTGACAAATTTGGATCCTGTAGTTATGCAGGGAGCCTACGGCTCTATCCTGTAGGTCTGAGGGCTCACAGACACGAGCGTATAACATGGCCGAGCGCTCTCAGGGCTCACAGACACGAGCGTATAACATGGCCGAGCGCTCTCAGGGCTCACAGACACGAGCGTATAACATGGCCGAGCGCTCTCAGGGCTCACAGACACGAGCGTATAACATGGCCGAGCGCTCTCAGGGCTCACAGACACGAGCGTATAACATGGCCGAGCGCTCTCAGGGCTCACTGACACGAGCGTATAACATGGCCGAACGCTCTCAGAGCTCACTGACACGAGCGTATAACATGGCCGAGCGCTCTCAGGGCTCACTGACATGAGCGTATAACATGGCCAAGCGCTCTCAGAGCTCACTGACACGAGCGTATAACATGGCCGAGCGCTCTCAAGGCTCACTGACATGAGCGTATAACATGGCCAAGCGCTCTCAGAGCTCACTGACACGAGCGTATAACATGGCCAAGCGCTCTCAGGGCTCACAGACACGAGCGTATAACATGGCCGAGCGCTCTCAGGGCTCACAGACACGAGCGTATAACATGGCCGAGCGCTCTCAGGGCTCACTGACACGAGCGTATAACATGGCCGAGCGCTCTCAGGCTCACTGACACGAGCGTATAACATGGCCGAGCGCTCTCAGGGCTCACTGACACGAGCGTATAACATGGCCGAGCGCTCTAGGCTCACTGACACGAGCGTATAACATGGCCGAACGCTCTCAGAGCTCACTGACACGAGCGTATAACATGGCCGAGCGCTCTCAGGGCTCACTGACACGAGCGTATAACATGGCCGAGCGCTCTCAGAGCTCACTGACACGAGCGTATAACATGGCCGAGCGCTCTCAGGGCTCACTGACACAAGCGTATAATATGGCTGAGCGCTCTCAGGGCTCACTGACACGAGCGTTATAACATGGCCGAACGCTCTCAGAGCTCACTGACACGAGCGTATAACATGGCCGAGCGCTCTCGGGGCTCACTGACACGAGCGTATAACATGGCCGAGCGCTCTCTGATGTTTCATCGGATAACCCTCCCTCCAATGTTATCCTACTGGGCAGTCTGTTTCGGCAAGTGCATCTGCAAATCAGATTACATTCACCCGTGTAAGTCTATGGTGTGTGACACATCGGACTGCACTTAGATGTCATTCACTATACGCCGAGACAGACAATGGAGAAGATGGAAAATAACCTCTCCATGTTTCTGCGCCTTTGTGATCTCATTCTCACATGTGAGAGTATCAGATCACGATATATGACACTCGGTGACGCTTACAGCAGAGTTTGATTCGAGTGTCATTAGCATCATCAGCCCGATTCTCTTGCATCAAAATCAATACACCATTAAGGTCCCGGCCTAAAGCTCACACATTGTCAGTGTCCTGGTTCGGGCGGTGCAGTAATGTCCCTGCCTTGTGACACCTGTGCCGGTCGGTTCTGTGTGCAAGGGAGAGGAAGACCCAGGTGCCCAGATTAGCAGAGTGTACACTTTATTTTTGTATGAGACGTGGCACAATGGCATTGTTACAGTACTTCTTTTGGAGGGGGCACTTGGGGGCCTCATCACTTTTTTAAAGGAACCTGTTATGAAGGCCCCATTACTTTGAAAATATGGGGCTAACCTGAAGGTTAATAGTTTTCTAAAGCTGCTTGGGCTCCTTACCGACAGCTTTTAGTCATAGAGGTGTGGCCCGCGCAGCTTTAGTCATTGCACTGTGAATGGCTGATAACCGGCTCAGAACTAATGAACTGCGCAGACAAATGTCAGTCAATGTGCTGGGGTGTGCTCACAATGTATTGAGCAGTGACTGATGGTGTGTCGGCCCTAATATCTGCAAGCCGGTGGTCGGGCATCTGTAGAATCCAATTAGCTTTCAGATTAACTCCATAACTGAAGGTCAGCCCGCGCTGCGTCCACTGGCTCATTATATGAAATACTGAACAGATCCTACAGAGAGAGGGGGCGCACTTCAGTCTCTGGACAACCCTTGATGGCCATATGTATGGTGTTCATGGAATTTGTTAGATTCGTACTGGATCACTCTGAGAATCTCCAAGAATAAAGGATGGTACCAATCCCCATGGTATAAGAGTATTATTCTAGGAAGAGGTGGAGGTGCTATAGGCACAGCATGGGGCAGCACATACCGCACGGCTCAGCACCAAATTAATTACAGCTCTAAGCAAATACAAATTACTGAGGAAATACATATTTGTCTTCCATTTGGGAGCATTTTCTCCATGTGTAATGAACATTGATAAATGTAGATGTTTCCTTGCATTGTGTGACTGTCGTTAATCACAATGCACACAGTGTCATGAATATATATCACTTAGACTCCCATAAACCCACGTGAATCCAGCCATAGGGATGCTGAGAGTGACAGATGGTCCAGGCACATATAATATATAGTGCGTCTAACTTTCTCCCTTCTTGACAAGATCTGGGGGGTCAGGAAGAATCGTGAGGTGTAAATCTAATGTAAAGTAGAAAGGTCTCCAGAGATGTTCAGATCCCCTGAGGATTTCCCTTAGCTGTTTCACACTGCGGTCAGATCAGGCAGGTTTTGTGTTTCAAAACAATGAGTGTCTCCAAAACTCAGAACAGGTGTAATCTTTCAATTATAGTTTTTCCTGCAAGTTCCTCTCCTGGTGTCTCCCTGGTTTTGTGCACACGAACCTGATCGAGACCTGATCAGTGAAAAACACAGTGTGAAACCAGCCTTACACCTTGTGATTCAGAACGAAGAATAGACTGAAAGTGGAGGAGTTCCCCAACACAGCAAATACTACCGTGAACAAACAATACGTTTGCTCCTGACATAAAAGACAGCGGCAATCCATGTGTGGTTTAGTGATTTCATGGCCTGTACGTGGTTTATTGAAGGGAATGTGCCACCAGGTCTTTGTTGAGAGACTGACTCTAGAGATGTGTCACTTAGTGGCTTACGTAGTGTAGCTTTTGTAAAATCACTGTTTTTCAGGATGATCACTAAAGGACTAGTAAACCTGCTGCCAGGTACTCCTCCATAGTCATGATCTCTGCATAACCCCCACCACAGCCTTCTGCCTATTCACAGTGTACAGAGAAACTGCCAATCAGTGATGTGGGGGGGTTATACACAGAAATCTGCCAATCAGTGATGTGGGGGGGTTATACACAGAAAGCTCCAATCAGTGATGTGGGTGGGGTTGTACACAGAAAGCTGCCAATCAGTGATGTGGTAAAGGTGTGTGTGTTGGGGACACAGAAAACTGCCAATCAGTGGTGTGGGCGGGGTTATACACAGAAAGCTGCTAATCAGTGGTGTGGGCGGGGTTATACACAAAGCTGCCAATCAGTGGTGTGTGGTTATACATATATGCCAATCAGTGGTGTGGGCAGGACGACTCTCTTGTCACTCCACTCCTGGCAGACTCCTGTCACCAACTCCTCACTAACTGTCTTCTTCTCGACTATTCTGCACATCTCCCTGATGTCAGTCACGTTCTCCACGTCCCCAACGTACGTCCTCTGTTGTCACTACTTCTTCACTACTTCCTAGGTGCTCCCCTTAACTACTTCCTCCACCCACACCCTCTATCTAGTTCCCCCTCCATCCTGAAATGGGACCCTCCCTAAATAGGGTTCTCCCAGATACCCTGGTCTGGAGTGGTGTGGTGTTGGATGCTAGTGTGTGGGTAACGGGTAGTGTTCCCTCCTTACCCAAGAGTAGGGTACCACAACTCTGGCTGAGGTGCAGTACTTCTGTAGCGACTGGACCCTCAGGGGGCCACAGTTTCTATACAGAAAACTGCCAATCTGTGGTGTGGGTGGGGTTATACACAGATGACAATCAGTGGTGTGGGCAGGATTATACACAGAAAGATGCCAGTGGTGTAGGTGGGATTATACTCAGAAATCTGCCAATTAGTGTTGTGGGACGGGTTATACACAGCTGCCAATTAGTGTGTGGGACGGGTTATACACAGTCTGCCAATTAGTGGTGTGGGCGGGTTATACACAGCTGCCAATTAGTGGTGTGGGCGGGGTTATTCAGAGCAGCATTCCTATAACTGCTAAATCTGCAGCAGATTAAACTGTGATTATATCCAATCTGCAGCAAGCAGTCCAGTAAGTGATATATCTCTTAAATCAGGGTCTCTGCTCCTACATGCAGATCCTGGTGACCATTTCCCTATGGAGTCAATATTGACCATAGGCATTGCTTCCTCCAGTAGATGGTGATAGTCCCATTCCTATCTGATTTACATATATAAATTCTAGGGAAGCATTGCCAGGCAAGTAAGTCTCGTTTTTCTGTAATTTATTATCTCCTCCTTGTTCGGTGCTCTTGTATCTGCAAATCTAGGGTGAAAACAAAAAAAAATCCACCTAAGTAGAAAATAACATCTATATATAATGAGGTTTACGCTAAGATCACTGCATTATATGTTTAGAGAAAAATGTCGGGCGTTCGTTCTTACGGATCATGTCCAGCAGAGATCAGCACACTGGGACTCTGCTGGGATTAGTTGATTGCAGAGGTCAATAGCGAGGCACGTTTCCTTATCTGCATGGCTGCGTGTGATTGCTATAAGTAGCTCGTTTTAGAGAACACTTCTATGTTAATTTACACTGCATGATCCACGCCATGATTAGGTGCAAAATGTGGAGTGAGAATGTCACCCCTACCTGACTCCTCTGGTAAATGGTCTGTGGCTTTAAAGTCTCAAAGTTGCTCCTTCCAGGTCATTAAAGGGGTCACTATTTTTTGTTTTCCTAAAGAGGACCTGTCACCCCCCTGGTGCTTTCAAATGTGACAGCACCACTGAATGCAGCGTGTATGCTGCTTTCAAGGAAGCTGTGTACTAATACTCTAGTCCCCCTGTACGCTGAAAAAAAACCACTTTGCAAACTTTAACGTTAAGAGGTCGCCTGGGTCAGGTTTACCCTCCTCTTCTGCTGGGTCTGCCTCCTCTTCTCTGGGTCTGCCTCTCTTCTTTGGTCTGCCTCCTCTTCTTCTGGGTCTGGCCTCCTCTTCTTCTGGGTCTGGCCTCCTCTTCTGCTGGGTCTGGCCTCCTCTTTCTGGTCTGCCCTCTACTCTGGTCTCCCTCCTCTTCTGCTGGGTCTGGCCTCCTCTTCTGCTGGTCTGCCTCTCTTCTTTTGGTCTGCCTCCTCTTTTTCTGGTCTGTCTTCTCTTGGGTCTGCCCTCCTCTTCTTCTGGGTCTGCCCTCCTCTTCTCTGGGTCTGGCCTCCTCTTCTTCTGGGTTGGGCCTCCTCTTCTTCGGTCTGGCTCTCTCTTTGGGTCTGCCTCCTCTTCTGCTGGGTCTGGCCTCCTCTTCTTCTGGGTCTGGCCTCCTCTCTCTGGTCTGGCTCTCTTTGGTCTGCCTCCTCTTCTTCTGGGTCTGTCCTCCTCTTTGTCTGCCTCCTTTTTTGGGTCTGCCCTCCTCTTCTTCTGGGTCTGGCCTCCTCTTCTTCTGGGTCTGGCCTCCTCTTCTGCTGGGTCTGCCTCCTCTTTCTGGTCTGCCTCCTCTTCTCTGGTCTCTCTTTTGTTGGCTCTCTTCTGGGTCTGCCTCCTCTTCTGCTGGGTCTGCCCTCCTCTTCTGCTGGGTCTGCCCTCCTCTTCTGCTGGGTCTGCCCTCCTCTTCTGCTGGGTCTGGCCTCGTCTTCTGCTCCTGACATCACAAGAAGCAAGAGCAGAAGAGGAGGGCAGACTCAGAAGAAGAGGAGGCGGTGGCAGACACATAGAGGGGGCAGAACACACTAGGAGGAGGCAGGGAGGACTGTGCTAGCGGTAAGGACCTCTTAATCAGACCCGACTCACGGGCCCTCTTAACTATAAAGTTTGCAAATTGTTTTTCTTGGGGTACAGGGGTCTAGAGCCTTAGTACATGGCTTCCCTGAATGCAGCAGACACGCTGCATTCAGTGGTACTGTCACTTTTGAAAGCACCTGGGGGGTGACAGGTCCTCTTTAAATGCATGTATTTTTAGCTAAAAATAATTTTTTAGATTGGTCTCATTTACAATTTTGCACCATTATGCCTTATGCAGCCTCCATCTCTTTATGGCTGCAGAATGAGTTAACTGAGAGTCTGTAAGTGAGCTGAACTTGATGAACCAATACGTTTATAATTATATAATTTATAAAATTATATAATTAACACACTGGTTTATGTCTTTTTCTGGGCTTTTCTCTATTTATTTTATTACCAAAGACCACATCAAAGTTTAATGCAAGGGATCAAAGAGCTGGGAAAAGTCATTTATCACGCAAGTGATGAATGATAATAATAAGAGAGTTTGGCGGCAGCTTCCTGGCAATAAGGAAAGTGCTTGGGAAATCTGCTGACTGTAAAAGCCCCATACACATTAGTAGGTAGAACCTGCCAACACTGGAGAGATCAGCTGGCGGTCTAATGTATGAAGGATCGGGGATTCCTATGGCGATCCTCCGATCCTTTTTTCTCTTTGGTGACGTTTGCAGTGGTTCTCTCAAGAAAAACGCTTGGCCGAGCCAACCGTTGCAGCTTACGATACAGTCGAGGTGTGATAGCTGTTAGCCAAATAACTACCTAATGTGTTATGGGGGTATTAAAGGGGTGCTCTCAGGTTAAAGGTATCCAGGAGTTCTGATTCCCACTGATCTGGAAAACTGGTGAAGAGCGATGTGAATGAAGCGGTGGCGGTGTGCGCGGTGCTCCAGTCATTCTCATAGTGACCATCAGAGGTAGTAGAGCTCTAGTCTCGGCTGGTCTTCTGCTCTCTCTTAAGACTAAGGCAGCGACGGGCGGGTCAATCTTCGTTTCATTCAGATGGGAGCACTGATTTTTGGAATTGATAGGGGTCCTAATGGTTTGACCCTCAGTGACCGTAACGTTATCACTTTCCTCAGGAATGGGAGATAACTTTTAAACTTGAAAATACCACTTTATATTCTGGACATACCTTCCCTGTTTTTTTTGGGGGTTCCGCAAAGACGGCCAGTAGGTGTATGATATGTATGGCGGGGTGAAAATTTGTCGCAGTAAATATGGGCTGGGTAATTCGGAGGTCGTCTACAGGGATATTACTTGGAATGTTCCTTAGGGGAAAAGAGTTTAAAAAGACCTTCAGTGCTGGTCGGTAATATGGAGAACACTGGTATAAAGTCAAAAGTGTGGGAATCCTGAGCACGGGGAACCTCCTAAAATCCTCTCCTTGTACAATCACATAGGAAAAGTGTCGATGAACCTGCTGGTGGCCATTCATAAATATGGCCTTCAGGGAGTTTTTCCTGTCACAGTGGCTTTTCTTCTCTGTTATCTTTTGCACTTTTAGGCAACAAGTACATTTAAGGTGGAATAATCCAGAGTTTATTTTCGGTGATTGTTTTGTTGAGGTTTTGTGCTTCCTTTGCTGACAGGTGCAGTCTGAGCAAACAAACCCATCTCCTGCTGTTTACAAGGCCGGGAAGCAAAACATCTGCGCTCTGTTACTATCCGAAGCCAATAAATAATGAGATTTTCTTGGGTTATTTTAACTAAAGCTTTGTTAAAATGTGGTAAATCCAATGAGCACTGTTCTCTGCAAGAGCAGGATGAGCAAAGCTGACTCCTGGCGTTCATCCGAATCTGTGTGATCCCATCATTCAGGTGAAGGTATATTTGGTCTGTTTGCTACAGATTGACCATGGACAGCACCCAGACCCATCATAGCCAGTGTGCCTGGAGACTGTCTGATATATCTGGTTTCACATACCGGAATAGTGCACAACGGAAGGCTGCCCCCACCTGCAGAGTGGACACGGACACCAAGCTGCACATACAGCCACACTTCTCCGCAATATGCCCAATTCTTTCGATTTCTTCCTTTGGTGTATACTCGCATATAATAGAATTGCTGCAGAAAAATCTGCATATATTATATGCGAATTTTGTTACAGATTTGATGCAGATTTCACCCTCTTGCATTTACATTTTTACATTTCCGACAAGAAATTTTTCGCAACATGTTCAGGATTCTTTGGGTACAAATCCTTACTGAAAATCATCAGCATTTCCTCAATGTGTGACCGTATCTGTGCTTTATAGTAACACACTTAGGAAGGGATCCAATGAGCAGTGTGATGTATACCGGGGCAATGCTGTAGGTGGCCAGTGTGTTCACACAGACGGAGATCTGTGCAGTGTGAAACCAGATAGTGTTGCTGGGACGTGTAGTACCAGGAACCTTACTTTATTCTAAGGGCTGGTTTCTACTGGATGGTCAGAAGTAATGGGAGGGACTGACCATCCACATACCTCCATAGGTGTATCTCATGGATATAATGAAACTGGTCATCTATTGATTGCCTATTCCAAAAATAGAATAATCAATAAAAAATCGTAGTGGTCAAAGCTTTTAACTACTATATTCCATTTTACTTAAAACCAAACATCCTATCAGTAGCTGTGAGGGAGCAGATTACAGCTCCTTATTTAAATCTGTATAGAAGTGATGGGGAAGGAGGAGACCTGAGAGAGAGGGAGGGAGAAGATTCACCTGCTCTCCAGTACGTGTTTTATCTTGATCAGTGCTGGATTTCCAACTACACTACTCAGTTTGGCTGTATATGGTTGTCCACAATGTTGCTTCTGAACATGTACTATGGAGTGACAGGAGAGGAGGAATCCCTCATATTTATGTGTGCTCCCAAAATTGCCCTGTGTCAACTGAGCTGTATTGATAGTTCTGTGGCACAAAGGGGCATAACACAAAAAAATTGGCTAGAAAACCTATTAATGGTGCTTTCACATCAGCGGTATTGCAATTTTGCGGTAGATTCGGCAGATGTCGCCGCATCTACCGGATCTACTGCGTAATGGCCAACTTGCGGCGCCAATCTGTCAAGCCCCATTCATTCTCTACGGGGCTGAAGGTCGGGTGCGGCAAGTGCAATATTGCCATATCCGGCACTTGCATCGCTTGTGGCACCGCAAAAAACCCGCTAGTTTAGTGCCGGATCTGCCAGATTTGGCAATACCGCACTTGCCGCACCTGACCGCAAGCCCCATAGACAATGCATGGGGCTTGCCAGATTGGTGCCGCAAGTCAGCTGTTATGTGGTAGATCCAGCAGATGCTGCGACATCTGCCGGATCTACCGCAAAATTGCAATACTGCTAATGTGAAAGGAGCCTTATTTTTTCCTCAAGAACCATTTTTAGGAAGTTTGAGGAGCCGCTAAGCAAGAGCCGCAGTCTCATTATGGCTGGTTAACACTGCAGTTGTTTTGTGAGCAGAATGTAAAGGAGCAGAAGCAATAAAGTCCTGCATATTTTAGTTTTAGTAATACCCAAGGGAAAAGGTAGAGTCTGATTACAGACAGCCGCCCATAGAACCACAGCGTCAGGTCCTGAACGTTGAGTCTTCATTACTGGGTATTTAGAAAAGCATCAATTATATACGGTATATTGCAATTTATTGGAAAATCTTGTTCCCGATGAGTGCGGCTTTATCCCGCAAGGTTCTTCTTACTGGAGTTTATCGCTGTTTTTGGATAGTTAGAATAATGAGTTCATTAGGAAACTCCCAGGGACTTATGTAATTGGATCAATTAGTCATCGTTCAGCTTTGGCAGAAAAAGATACAACTAGGCTTGTATGTGCCGCAGATTTCTCATCTCCATTTTTGACAAAGCTGTGTGGCATATGCTGTGGTTACCGAACACCAGCTTGGATTTTGTACATAGATTTATTAAGGGCTTCTTTCATCAAACCTCTCAGGGCTTCTTGTACCTTGTAGTCTATCGAAGCGCAGATTTCATTTCAACTGGTTTTTGGCTTCTTCCAGCGATGTCACTTACTGGGCAGCAGGAGAAAAGGACTAGATGGGGACTAGTAAACCTGCTGCCTGTACTGCTCCATATTGATGAGCTCTGTATAACTACTGATTGGCAGATTACTGCCTATGCACAGTGTACACAGAAAGCTGCCAGTCATTAGTGTGGGTGTGGTTATACACAGCTGATAATCAGTGGTATAGATGGGGTTATACACAGGAAGCTGCCAATCAGTGGTGTAGGCGGGTTAAACAAAAATGCCAATCAGTGGTGTGGTGGGTTATACACAGAAAGCACAGAAAGGTGCCAATCAGTGGTATGGGCGGGGTTATACACAGCTCAGCATTCAGAGAACAACTAGATCTGCAGCAGATAAAACTGTGATTTTATCAAAACTGCAGCAAAGCAGTCCAGTAAGGGTGAATTCACATTGGTGTTCCCCTCCGCAGCGTTCTGCGGAGGGGAACCGCCATGTGAGCGCAGGCACCGCAAGTCCCTATGTTTATAATGGGGACGCACGGTGCTGCGCTTGACTCCGCATGACCGTGCACTCCCATTCATTTCCCTGTGTGATTTGTACACATGCGCATGCTTGCGTACAAATCATACATTGTCATCCGCACCAGGAACGCAACATTACCTGAGAAGGTTTATTCTTTTTTTTTTTGCAGCATTTCATTTAACCTTGCCTAGTTTGGAGGATTATCTCATGAATATGTCCCCCATACTGTTATATATATTACCCATCCTGAGTTCATCCTGGTATATATGGCCCCCATCCTGATGTATATATTACCCATCCTGAGTCCATCCTGGTATATTTGTCCCCCATCCTGGTATATTTGTCCTCCATCCTGGTATATACATTCTCTATCCTGGGGTATATGTTCCTCAGCCTGGTATATATTTTGCCCATACTGGTATATATTGCATGTCCCCCATTATGGTGTATATGTCCCTCATCCTGTTATATATATTCCCGATCCTAGACTTATCCTGATATATAGGACCTTATCCTGATATATATGTCTCACTTTCTGTTGCTGTTTTTTAACACACACAAAAAATGATTTCACTCACCTTCCCTCCACTCCCCGGACGTTCGTTGTCCTTTTCTGAAACCGGCTATTGACTTTCATGTGCAAGACATGGCAAACTCAATATGTCACTTCTGTGCACCCCCAGTCACAGGAGCACCAACATCAGCTGCTTGCCTCTGATTACCAAGCTGCTTGTATTGCTGTGCAGGGATCAGGGGAGGGTCTCTGCACAGCAATGCTCCAGCAATGCTCTTAATCAATCCAGCTAAATTATGCTTTGGTGCATGCAGGCCCTCCTCCGGCATGGGCCCGGCCGGGTTTGCGACCTCTACGGCTGTGATCATTACACCCTTCTCCGTAGAAATGAAAAGGAAGAATTTTCCGGGACGTTTTTGGGGAAACTAGCCGCAGTCCTGAAATCTCTGCAGGGGACAGCTGGTGGTGCTGAAATTTAGCAGTACTCGCTGCTAAGCTTCAGCAGCCAGTGTCTGGTTCCTGGATCCAATGTTTTTGTCAGATTCCCATGTTAAGGAGCGCCGGATCGACCCAGATCCAGGAGGATCTGAATTGGGCAGATTTTTGCCCCGGACACACAAATTTTGCAAGCAACATTTTTGTGTCCAGGATAAAAAGCCGAATTCACCCGGATTGAATTAATACCTTTGGTGAAGAAATCACTTTTGTTGATTTTTAGTCAGTATTTAATGTTTTCTTCTAATAAGATTTTGGTGCACTGGGGCCGGACTGTGCACTGGGTCTTCTCCTCCTTCCCCGGCTCCTCCGTCTGCCTCCGATGTACCTACTAAATTTTCCAAGGCAGAGATGCCTTAAGAAAACAAAGGCAATGTTTTTCGTGAAGCATTTTCACTGCCATTTTTACCTTTGTTTTTGCTGTGCTGCTGGCATCCTTTTTTCTGTAATGTAGACTTTTAAGTAGTGAGCGGCTTCACCCAAATAACTAACAGATTTTCGTATAATTGCTTCACGGCTTTCAAAAACCTGAAGTAATTGAAAGAACTTAAAAAGACGGAGCATATGCACAACAATGTAATTTTACATTGCTGTGTACCAGGTTCATTCTGTGTTGTGCTCTTTCAAGGCTCCGTCACACACGTCAACGTCTGAACGATCCGATCAACGATCCGACTTGACCTAGATCGCTTGAATGACGTTAAATGATTGCTATTGAAATGTCACATGTACAGATCTCTATTACGATGCAGCAACGATTCCGCGACAAGCGAACGATACTTGCGTTCGTTAGCTCACCTAAGTTCTTCAGTTCTGAATAGGCGAGGTCGTTAGCAACATCGTTATCAAGGTATCACACACACCCATGCTGCAGGTTGGACGGCGATCATCGTTTGGTTTAAGGTCCAGTTGACAAACCTCCCATCAACAATCAGCCGACTTATTGTTGATCGTTTGTACTTGTCACACGCAACAACGTCGTTGCTCCACCCAAAACGTTGTGACCTACTAACGATTTTGTTAACGATAACATAGTGTGTGACGGGGCCTTTAGAGCTTTTTCAGGTGGAATCCGCCTGATAAAGACTTTTGCACATACCCTGACATGTCCATCACTGCAGGAATTATATTTGGATATATGCAAGAGCTGATAGCGATAGAAGTTATATATTGCTTGGAAAGATTAATCAATGGCACATATGGATCCTGGGGGAACAAAGTGCAGTGATCAATATGTATGCATTATATCCATCATTTTCTCAATGAGTTAGTGCTTTTTCACTGCTTTAATAATAAAGGTTGTCCCCGGTCACACAGGGACAGCCTTCATCCACCACTTTGATTTGTTTCTCTATGGGTTTGTGCACACAGAGTCTTTTTGCTGAGTTTTTGGAGCAGAATTTGCCTGAAAAAGTGCCCATATAATGATCATAATGCACAGCTTTGTAAAAGCGACTCTGCTGTGCACATATTCCGTCTTATGTCAATTTTGTTACCCACTTCAAGGTCCAGAAACCCTAAAGTGGTAACAGTAGTGACGTGTTCATTCATCAGGTGGGTTCCACTCGAAAGTCGTTCCAACCCATAGATCACATTATAAAGTGCAACTTAGGCTGGTTTCACACTGCAGTTTTTTCACTGATCAGTTTCCATCCGATTTGTGTGCCAAAACCAGGAATGTCTCCAAAAATCAGAACAGGTGTCATGGTGGGTTTACACACACCAATCATTGTGTCCAATATCTGAACAGATCTCTGGTTGCAGTGAAATCATGGACACATAGGTCCATTTTGTGGCTGTGTACAATGGAGCAATGAGTCCATGATTTCACTGCAACCAGAGATCTGTTCAGATATTGGACACAATGATTGGTGTGTGTAAACCCACCATCAATCTTTCAATTCTGATGGACACTGATCAGTGAAAAAACTGCAGTGTGAAAGGCCCCTGAGCTGTCACAAAAACAATGTAGAAGAAAAATGATTTTTGATGGTTTCCTAAAGTGACACCACCTGGAAAACATGGCGGCAGCACTGCCATCTGAAAGATGTCATGTACACATAGCCACTGAGTGGAAGCTACCAAATTATTTTAGGCATTTTGAGATTAATGGTGGGTTTACACACCGCGATATCGGCGTCCAACTCCGACCCAACTCCGACAAAAAGTCACGTGGGTCGCGAGTTGGACCCGATATCGTGTGCGCGTTGTACTGTTTCAGTGTACAACGCGATGCTGGAACGATGCCAAAACGATATCGGAGTTGAATAGCAAAGCTATTCAACTCCCGATATCGCAAGGCCGTTGTACCAGCATCGCTGCGTGTGACAGCCCAACTCCGATCTGTACTCGCACCTCACCCATTAACTCCCATGTTAAATGGTCGTTACTGGGTTGGTGGGCGTACACATCGGAGGGACGTTGTTTCCCGATATCGCAGCGTGTAAACCGGCGATGCGATATCGGGAAAAGTGCTCCAAAATGCACGCTCCCGCGGCGTTGTATGTGATATCGGGACGATATCGCTACGTGTAACCCCACCATTAAAGGAAGATTTGGAGAGTTTCCATTCAATTTACTCCAAATACTCCTCACGCTGTGGGCATATGGCCCCAAACATACAAAACCGCTCAATAACTTGCAGTTTGTGCTCTGTGAGTCCGAAAATGATGCCAAAGTGCAGTATAATTTCATCAATACTACAATAATGTGGCTCATTTTTTGGGGTCTATCAATTGATCGTCTTTTGTTTTTTGTTGTGTCAATGGGTGTAATGAAAAAAAAACCTGAAGTCAATTTGGACTTGGTTTACACCTATGTTATTGCCTGTCAAAGATTTAATCCTTTTTACTACATTGTTTATTCCAGTAAAATGATGGACACCGTAGAGGAAACAAGTCAGACTCCATTGCTATTAATAAGTTCTATCAGGGACCATGGTTGGCTTTGTCATTATTTTTGTTGTCCTGCTGTTATGACAAAGTAGCTGACTTTCAGAAAGAGAGAGACCGGGCATCTCTTCATAGTTAAATGCAATCTTCTCCAAGGTGCGGGGTGGTGAACCGGCAGTGCACAAGAACAATGGCTTTAAAAATGTCAGCGTGAACTTTGTCACAAAATGTACCCAAAAAATCCTGTCTGCAGCCTGATCTCAGACATCTGTGTATCAGGGTCTGAGTGCGGACTGGCCGCAGGTCTCTGTATCCAAACTTGACTGTCTGATGCACGAGGATCTGAATGAGGCATTAGAGCGATTGTCCTCCACCTTGTGCATTGGAGCATGCCAAGGGTTGCTTTTGGCTGGAGTTGCATTGATTCTAAGGACCACTTTACACGTCGCAATATCGTTCCGATATTGTATACAACTTTAAGGGAGCGCGCACATTTTTGGCACTTGTCCAAGATCGCATAGTAGATGTCACACAGGGCGATATCGGCAGGCAATGCAACTACGATGTTGTACACACACCCCTTCTTTGTGCTGGGTATGAGCAACCCAGGGAACGACCATTTAACATTGTAGTGAATAGGGGAAGTTGCGCTCCAAATCGTAGTTGCGTTGTCACACAGAACGATCCTGCCATATCGCATATGCAATATTGCACGGTTGTAGAGCATGCACAATCTCATTGCGATATCGTAGTTGCGTTGTTATCGCGTCGCGTTGCCCTTTTACACGACACAACACAACAATGAAAACAACTGCAACGGCCGTACCACATGACTTTTTATCGTAGTTGCGTTGCGATATCGCGACATGTATAGCGGCCTTAACAGAACATCATCCCTGGGGTATTGGAGACATGGAGGATCAGCAGGGTTCAATGATTTTACCATGGGTTATTGTGCATTCCATTGCCAGCACACTGACTGAAATATCAAAACCATTTCTTATGGCGCTTTTTGAGACTCTGGGCCAATAAAAAACAGAAAAACCCGGAGTATGGAAAGTGAGGGTAACCATTGTCTTCTAGTCCCACCATCGAAGAGAAGGATTCCTCCTCCTTTCATTTGATATTAAAGTATAAATGTGAATATACAGTATGTAGAAAACTTTGTAAAACAATATGTACAGTACGTTTTCAAACACTTGTTTTAGACTCTAATTTCGGACCACTGTAATACTCAGGAATATCAGCATCTGTATTTGCATTATGCAATGTTCACACTGAGTTTTTTGAGACATTCAAAATGACTAGTTTTTCAAGCAATGGACCCTGTTTGGGGGAGTTTCTGGAGGAGTGTTTCTTTTCTTGAGTAGGATTTAGGATGTGTCCCTCAGCTTCTTGTAGACGCCGGTTGACCCATGTCATTTTTGAAGCAGAAGACATTCCAGGAAAGTGCGGGAGGTTTTTTTTACCTGGAGCGTCTTTGTCTTCTACTTAGACCTTTTTTTTTCATTTTTATAAAATTTTATGAACAAGATATTTTGTGTCATCCAAGGAGAAGCTGCTAAAAGAACAGACTAATCGTTTGTTAGCTGCTTCACGGCTTTCGAACCCTGAAATGGCTGAAACAAGTGCAAGAGTCAGAATATGTGTGCAACAAGTTATATTACTTTGTAGTGCATAGGTTCATTATTTTAATGTTTATTGAGCAGTTTTGCAGACAGGTTTCCGGCATGCTTCACCTGATTCTAAGCTTTTTTTTTTACAGCCTTATGATTGGACAGTGTCAAGTTTGGAACGAATTCCATCAAGATCCACTTGCATGCACTTCCTTTTTTCCACTAGGCGTTTTACAAAACCTTTTAAGTAAAAAAAAAAACATAAATAAAATCCCTGATATGAACAGCAAAATTATGAGTGATTTCCAAGCATTTGTTATAAAGTATTTCAGAGCATATTCCCTAAAAACAAACAAAATACCTCTGTGCGAACATGGCCTTGCGGCTACAACTTTGGGCCAAGCTGACAGATTTGATATCACCAAACATGATCCATGCAGTAGAACTAGCAACAAATGTGTATATCTTGCAGTTGGTGGTTCTTATATTCTGGCGATGCATGAGTCGATTTGGAGGACTTCATTCCAATGGCCAAGTCTATAATCCGTTTGCCCTCTGGATGGGAAACCTGCAAATCTCCGTACTACCCGCCATTCCCGTATCTTCTTTGATTAGTCAGGGCTGCTGTGATGTCATCATTGCGGGATGATGCACACACAACATTGTGACTGTCCGGCTAATGAAAAAAGGCCCAGCATTGTCTGGAGGTCACAGATCACCTGGCCGACGTACCGAAGCGCTGAGAATCGCTTCCCCATGTCTGGCCAACCTGATGTTATTTGCAATGCCCCATAATTCAGGACCGTTGCTGTTTACCAACTCGTGTACAATCACAAGAGCACGCGAGAATGAAACGTCTATTGAGATGCCAAGACGGATGTGATACGTTCAGTGGTGGGCAGTGCAAAAAAAAGAAGACGTAGAAAATAGTATTAGATTTTCCAGTCAATGTTGGCTAATTTGGGCCCCCTACATAAACTCCAAAATGGTACCTCTAATTCTGTGTGTGACTGTGACAAATCCACTGGATAGAGTTATCAATCTCAATTACGTGAAGGACGTAGACGAGGCTGTCAGCAGATTTCTATGTCGCTGGTAGAATTTAGCTGATGTTAGCAGTTTATTATGGGAATATAAGCCTCAAGGTACCATTGACAAATTGGCAATTGCTTGGATCCCGTCAGGCTTCAGTTGTACTGTAAATTGAAATGTATTATAATTTACTGTTTTATTATGTTTTTCACTGAAAAAAAGATATTTGGATAATAGAAGTTTCCAGCCCGTCAATCAGACATCATCTTGTAGAAAAAAAAGGCGAATGTTCCAGAAAGGTGGAAGAGCTCCATTCTCTATAAGTACTATATAGGCACCCTATAATTTAAAGCAATGCTCACAAAATAAGTAGAAGCAATGGCCCGAGCATAGTAGTCCCTTGTCTCTGATACATGTGGAAAGGGAGAAGAAGCTAATGCAAGTCAGTGCTGTCCTTGGTGCCGGGGAATGTTGGAATCAACTATTAAAACATTGTTGTAAGTTACCGAGCTCCATTTATTTTTGATGCAGTTGAAGGTGCAGTAATCTATCTACACAGAGGTCATTTTGCTTTTTTTCTTATAAAAAAAAACAAAATAACAAGTTTTCTAGTGCAAACCAATTCTAGAAAGTCTCCTTCTTTGCGCTATGTGCACATGGAGTTTTCCGAGAAGTTTTTGGAGCGGAAACTCTCAAAGTCCTCCTTCAAATCTCAAAACTATTCAAACTTTGAGTTTACGCCTAGTTTCTCCTTTGAAAGCCCAGCATACTGAGTGTGTGCGCATACTGTTGTGCAGGTTTTGGAGGAATTCTATTATTTCCTGCAGAGACTTTGAAAAGTTTTCGAAGTGTTTGGAAAACCTTATTGCTGCCTTTTGATTGGACAGTACATAGAGCAGATTTTGTCAGGAGCCACTTCAAAGAAATGAAATGTACTCCTTCCCCCCCCCCTCCCCCACAAAGGTTTTTATTTAAAACCCAAAGCGGAAGAAAACGTTCACGATACTGTACAAATTAACAACAAAGTGGTTTTAGAAAAGAAATGGATAGAAAATGTCTTTCAAGGGTTTTTAAAGCAATTTTTTTCAGGTGTTAATCAGAATCAGAGCCATTAAACACAAAAGTTTTATTTGCAGATGCCGTATATACTCGAGTATAAGCTGACCCGAGTATAAGCCGAGGCCTCTAATTTTACCCTCCAAAACTAGGGAAACTTATTGACTTGAGTATAAGCCTAGAGTGAGAAATGCAGCAGACTCTCATCACTATATATAGCCACTGATCCTGGTATACAGTCCCTCTTATTATGGTAAATGCCCCCCCCATTACTGGTATATAGCGCCTCCATCGCTGGTATATAGCATCCCCATCGCTGGTATACAGGCCCCATGTCTGGTATACAGGCACCCCCATCACTTTATATGGCCCCCGTGCTGCCGCACATAAAATAATAAACCATTATACTGTACTTACCCTCCGTTGCTGTCCTGCAGGCACCGTGGCGTCCTCCCTCCGCTCTTCCTGCTTGTACCCGGCTTCTATTGATGTGACCGGCGCAGCAGTGACGTCATCGCTGCTGCGATGATCATGTGATTAGAAACCGGGTACAAGCAGGAAGATCGGAGGAAGGATGCCATGGTGCCTGCAGGACAGCAACGGAGGATAAGTACAATGGTTTATTATTTCATGTGCGGCAGCACGGGGGCCATGTACAGTGATGAAGGGGGGGCGAGATCACTTTGTGTAATGTAATGTGCGCCGTTTCACCCCGTCATTGATGGACAGGGGGGTGGAGTGCATATTATATCACACTAATGAACAGGCCCACTCACTCCCGCTCACTCTGCAGCTCCCTCCCGCCTCCTTCAGCCCTGGACACCGTCCCCCCCACTGACATGACACTGACTCGAGTATAACCGAGGGGGGCATTTTTCAGCACAAAAATTGTGCTGAAAAACTCGGCTTATACTCTAGTACATACGGTATTCTACAGGTCTACAGGTGTGGGAACATTAAGTTATATTAAAGAGTTTTTGAAGCAGAAAATGACCCAAAACTTTGAAAAAAACTGTGAACACACCCTAAGGTTACCAAGCGTAGGATAAGCAGGACAGCACTTACCCAGGTGAGATGCAGGCATCAGCTTGTGGAAAAAAATGTATGCCTCTTGGATGGTTCGTGTGCGGTCCGTGATTTTGTCGGACCCATAGACTTGTATTGGTGAGTGTCGTGTGTGAATCACATACTGTTGCAGAATGTTGCGACTGCTTTCTCGTCTGTCAATCGAATGAGAAAAAAACGCTCGCCAGTGTGCGCTCAGACATTAACTAACATTGGTCCGAATGCAATGCGAGAAAAGCTCACATTGCAGTCGTCCGACATTCACACCAGTGTGTCCGTACCCTTCAAGCTATAGCAAACATTGTATTCCAATGGAAGCTTTTTTTAATTTATTTATGTATGTTGAATACTTTTCTATTTTTCCGTCACAAGACAGAACAGCCGATAAAAGCTCCAAATAGTTTCCTGAATGTGAACGTTTACAATGCGGCTGGAGGCTGCTCGCTTTTGATGCACATTGTGCCTTTTGCAGCTTTACATTTCGGAGAGATCCTGTCTGTGTTGTGCACGGAGAGTGATGAATACTCAGTCTCTTCTACAGAAGCACCATCTGCTGAAGTGTAAAAATAGGAGACACTTTCAAGCTCTGAAAATTACACGTGGCTGTGGATGATAATTAGCAACTCGTGAAGTTCCCCTGTGTCTTCTGTAAACTTCTCTATTTATAGGCCAGAGCTTGGAAATAACAATTAGAGTAAATTCACTGCTCTAATTAATTATAATATCGAGAAATATCGTGATGGCTTATCCTCTCCTGTCTAGGCACAAGGAGTGATAACTTAGATGGTGTGCTTTCTGAAGCTCTCAAATAGAGGATTTTTGGGCCATATCCACAGGTGGTGACTCAGACACTTATCCAAGGAGTGGTGACTTGGCACTTATCCACAGGATGTGACTCGACACTTATCGCAGGAGTAGTGACTCGACACTTATCCACGGGAGCTAGAGACTCAACATTATCAAGAGCTAGAGACTCAGACACTTATCCACGATAGTGACTCAGCTTATCACAGGAGCTAGAGACTCAGACACTTATCCACAGGATAGTGACTCAGACACTATCCACAGGAGCTAGAGACTCGGCACTTATCCACAGGATAGTGACTCAGACACTTATCCACAGGAGCTAGAGACTCGGACACATATCCACAGGATATGACTCAGACACTATCACAGGAGCTAGAGACTCGGAACTTATCCCAGGAGCTGGTGATTTGGACACTTATGACCTGCCCAGGGGTCTTTGGGAACTTGGTACCTGGGCGTTAGTGCTGGGTTGATTATGCAAATGGAGTCCATGGAGCCTCGATTAAGAGTCTCAAACACAGGACTAGCAGATATCCCTCCAGGAAAGGACCTAGCCCTGGGGTGGAATCCTTGCGGAGACCACCACAACCACCATATTAAGTGGCCCTTTTAGTCAATGTCCCACCAGTTACAAGTTAAGGATATGACAAGGGAATTAACAGAGCCAGGTATCCATCCACAGACAGCTGTTTCGAGGTGTTGCCCTCATCAGTGTGGAGTAGTATTCTGGCTAGGTGGGAGCAATGCCTGGTAGACAAACATCACAAAGCACTCACTGATCTCAGGGAGACCAGTCAAGTAAAACACTGCAGGCAGCCGGCTAAAGCGCTCAAACACAGTGAAATCCATGATGCATTGCCCCCTGGAAGTTTGAATATGCAAATGGAGTCCATGGAGCCTCGATTAAGAGTCTCAAACACGGTACTAGCCAGGGAAGGACCTAGCCCTGGGGTGGGTTGATGTCTCAGTGGCAAGTACCCGGGCACGTAACCCTGAAGGTCACTGGGTAAAAGGTAAAAATAATAAAAAGAATAAAGTTTAGTGACGCCACCTGCAGTTTCTGGTGATCTCACCAATGCCGCTATCCGTCCGCTAGGGATAGTGGTATTGCAGCCAGTTGATAACGCTCCCTGCAGCTGGAGCGGGGTCCCGGGGCAGTGCTGCTACTAAGCCGGTCGATGTGGCAGCAGCTTCTTAACTTAAGCAGAATAAAACACTGGAGGCTTGCTTACTCTGTACGGGTACTTTACTGGCAACAGTTCACGGTAACACTTCAGTTTACAGTCACGCAGTCTTTGCGGGTAGCTGGCCGGGTAGTCACCGGAGGGTACAAAGTCTTTCTGAGGCTCCCCAAGTGTTCCTTCTGCTACGTTCACTGTCCTCTGTGTCCTCCTTGCTCCTCCTTTTTATCCGTGCGCTGCCCTGTACAAACCCACTTCCTACCAGGGCCATCGGGTGTGATGAGGTTACCCTTCTCTTCTTTAAGGGGCTCAACCCAGTATGAGGGTACCTGGTGGAGCTGCGCGTTGTGGACGAGGTCAGGGGCTGCTTGGCAGACCTGCGACCCACCGGTATTGGCGGCTCGGGTTGGACTCGCCTGCACCGCGACTCAGAGCCGGTACCCCGTTGTGGACGGGATTCCCCAAGACCGTTTACTCGGACAGTCTGACACTGGGTCTCCCCTTTCTGTCTGCGTCACCACTCCTTTTCAGGTGCCCTCCCTGTGGTGTCCCTCTAGGACTTTCTCCTTGCTCTTTTCTCAGACTAGACTCTGTCTGTGTGTCTCCTGCTTCTTCTACCCTAACACTCCTCCCATCCACTAGCCTAGGTGTAGGGATACTGGGATGAGAGCCTCAGTTCGACATTATCCCCTCCACTGACTGGGATACTGCACTCTCTGTTTTGGGTGCAATACCCCTACTGTGGCGCCACATTTATCCACAGGAGCTGGTGACTCGGGCACTTATATACAGGATCTAGTGACTCGGACCTCATTTGGGGTATAGCTGGCGCTTTTGGTGCCCTCGTGACACATAAGAAAACACTATTAATAATGGAGATTAAATGGTGGGGCATTTGTACAAAGCCGGTACGAATCATTTCACAAAACCTGGTCCAGCTGGCGAATCGTTACTCTGTGGTTGCACCTCTCGACATCCTTTTTTTGATTAGCGGCTAATCAGCTGCATATCTTAGTGACCTGCCAATAGATAAGAATGTCCCTTTAAAGACATTAAGTCTTTTTGTGCATGTATATCATTAGATGACGCATTGTGCATTCAGTTCTCAGATCATTTCGATGGGAGTGTAAGAAGTTTATGCTGCTTTGTGTTATAATTATCTATTAATACATGCCCTGAGTTTTCTCTAGATACTTAATTTTAACATCATTCTGAGAACTGGAAAAGCAGAAGACATCGCTTGGGATGTAGATGTTTATACTTGCTAAAAAGTGGTACATAGTCACTTAAGTCTACAGCCTTCGACCGTTCTGATGTCTCGGGGTATGTTCCTTTGTTGCTTTTGTGCTGCTTTTTTGTCTGCAGCAAAACCTGCTCTCTTGGCACTAAACAAGCTGCTTCCAAAAAGCAGGTTTTGCTGTCTTTTTAGTGCGTCATTTGTCTACAGTAAATGTTTAAATATAGTTTCATTCACTTCGAAATCAGCAAAAAACCCAGTTGCATTTTTGTTGCATTCATTGATTTCAATGGTGAAAAAACATTGCAAAAACTCTGAAAGAATTGACAAGATGCTTCTTTTAGAAAGGCAGCAGTTTTCCATTTTTGTCAGGAAAAAAAGAAGAAATTGTGTGTGCATGAGATTTCTGAAATCTCTTGCAAAAAAATGCAACGTGTGAAGATAGCCTTCCGGTAAAGCAGCATTCGGAATGGAGATGGAGCGACCTGAGCACCAGGGAAGGACATCAAACGTCAGTGGTACGGAGGATGGACTAATTTGGGGGACTGACACCCCGCTGGATGTAATGTCAGCCATTTACATGTGGCTGATAGAGAGATAAAAGTTGTTTGTCAGTCTCCAAACATAACTTCCGTACAATTTAGAGAGAAAGCATTAAAGTGTTGTGGTGGCAATTTGGGAGTTTTGTTTGACCTTACAACTTCCCTTTAAAAGTTTTGAAATGCCACTTTTTAAAGTTGACCTTTATATCTTAATCTGCCCTAATATATTCACCTTATACTATAGGGTGTAGATGTGAACTATGGCATCTAACATGCAGATTAAACCATATGCAGAGTCTGATCTGTTATTGACTGAGTTTTCTGGATTTGGAAAACTCCCCCCCCCTTTAGCAGTTTGTTTAAAAAAAAAAAGTTTTCTTTCGTCCCCCTCCCCTGGTCCTGCACTCAGTCTCCACCGCTGCTCCCAGTGTCTCTTATTGTCTGCAGTGCTGATGTCATGTTGACAGTGCTGCAGCCAATCGGTGAGCTCGGTCACTAAATATGTTGAGCTGCTGAGCTCACTGATTGGTTGCAGTAATATTGAAGTGACGTCAGCATTGCAGACAACAACAGACTGGGAGCAGCAGTGGAGACGAGCGCAGGACCAGGGGAGGGGAGTGAAGCAGCGTTTGTTTAGATTTAAAACAAACTGCGCCTGAGGATGGGGGTGTCCTGAAACCAGATAACCCCTTTTAACTTGATTTTTTTTTCTCTGTCTACCCCAATGTATTTACCCCTTTTTTCAGGATGTAGATCTAAAATATGGAATATAAGATGTAGATTAAACCAAATACAGAAGCGAGCAATCTGATTAGTTATTGTTGATGTGAAAAGAACAAGTAAAATAGTCACTTGGTACATGGTATGTTTACTGCATTATGCTTCATGCCTTTCAACTTTAAAGGGAACCTGTCTATAGGAAGATGTAGATGTAGATGATATCAGTGTGGGGATGGAATCATTTAATAATTTAAGGCTTTTCTCTGTCAAAATTTGCTTTAATAATTTTTCAGAGTTGCACAATTTTTTTTTTGCACAATTTTTTGCTGGTGATCAACAATAGGAGTGTTGGGGGGCCGGTGGCACAGGGCCTTGGTAAGGTGGGGGAGTCAGGGCCTCTACTGCAGAGCAGCGCTGGTCCCGCTGAGCTCACCACTGCAAACACGTTTCAATTTAGTGCCTGCGATCTCGAGGAAACACACGGACACAGTTAGTCTTGTTAACCTCAACTTTTAATAATAATAATAATAATAATAATAATTTTTATTTATATAGCGCCAACATATTCCGCAGCGCTTCACAATACAATACTGTGTCCATCACGCAGCTGTACCCGTACACACACATTGCGGGCATGTCTTTGTATCGTTTCAGGGGACACACTCTTTACAGTTAATATCGCTTTTGCAGACTTCTTACCTGGCTCCAATATCCTTGATCTTCTCATGATCCCTTTAACATCACTTTCACAGTCAATAAAGTCAAATAGTCCCACCACGGTTGTGGACCCTTCCCACCCACAGAGATCAGCCAATCTAATAGGGCAGCCGTTAGACAGCACTAGTTTATATTACGTTTGGCTGCTCTCAGGAGCCTTCAGTTACATGGAGTCCTTGAATGCAGCCGAGTGTAACAGTTGCTATACCGGGGGAAGTCTCTCAGAAAGGGACCTAACCTCATGGATGTGGAACACAGGCTTCTCTGACCTTTCACTTTTCATCATCTTGTCCAGGGGCCCGAGGTTGACCTAGATGGTCCGGCCAAAATCACTGTTTGGGTCTCCTCACTTGCCACATCTCCACTCAAATGCAGCTTCTCTTCACTCTTCAGGGACTCTCCTGGCTAAAACAAGATGGATGCACACTATATACAGCATATAAATCCCACCCTTAGAGGTGTGTCACCATTTTTTAGCAGCTGCACTACCATGACTTATCACTAGGCGATACTATAACACCAACTATACTAATTATTATCTAAAGAGCTGGGAAACAGTCATATACAACCTCTGACCACTAAATGGCAACACTACACAACATTACTCACAATACACATTTCACACTGAATCATTGAAGGTTACCAACCAGCAGGATTTAGGGCTATAAAGTGAAGGCAGTGCCTTACAGGACCTGCGATACTGTGTGCAATCATACCTTTACTTGAATGATTCCATGTTTGATTGCAGAGAAAAGTGGCATAAAACTCCTGGAAAACAGGCAGCAGATGATTGAAGTGTGCAGTACTGCGTCACTATTTGGGGTTATGTTTTTCCTCCCCTGTGGACATCCCTTTTGGCTGTAATCCAGACCATCCCTCGTCCCTTTCATCTCTACTTTCAGTTTTGTCAGGTGCCCTGTGGCTAGTGTATAGTGACATTGTACAGAAGATAGAAACTGAAAGAAGGGATGAAAGGGAAAGGATTTCGGCTTACAGCCAAAAGGCATGCCCACATGGGAGGAAAAATAAAACAACAACCCCAAATAGAGACGCAGTGCTGCACTCATCAATCATCTGCTGCCCTGTTTTCCAGGAGTTTTATGACAATTTTTCTCTGCAATCAAACATGGAATCATTCAAGTAAAGGTATGATTGCACTCAGTATCCCAGTGCCTGTAAGTCTCTGGCTTCACTTTATATCCCTAAATCCGGCTGGTTGGCTCTCTATATCACACCATCCATACAGTAATACACGTTGTTGTCAGACAGTGGATTGCAGGGCGGTGTGGCAACGTCTACATTCCCTTACAGGAGCCCAATATATTCATCAGAAGCATTGACCTCTGCGCCCTGAGGATGCCACCTGCTTGTGATTGACATTGTCTACCTTTTGGGCTTGGTGCACACATTTTCCCTATAGACTTAAACTAGATTCTGAAAATGTATGGTTAAAAAAACTCATATGTGGAATTGAAGCAAAACAATATGGTAACCGCACATGATTGTATCAATAACGTTTTGTCAAAAACAAAACAACTTTATTTAAATCATGACATACCAAGAAGAGACAAAAACTGCAGCATCAAAAACACAATTAAAACAAAGCAATGAAAAAAAATCCCGCAGTAACCTAATTTACCTAATATGTGCAGAAATGCGGGAGAAATCTGAAAAACGTGCCAAATACACATCGTGGGAAAATAGGCTAATAGGGATGGCTAGCAGTGTGGTGGCAATCGATTTGAAGGGGGAATACGGAGGATAATCTTCCATGCCTACATTTAGTCCCTTATTTGTTTTTTCCCCAGATCACGGACCGCTTTCTTGTTCATCTTTTATTGTTTGTGTGTTCAGAAATCTAAATAATCTCTATGTTGTAAAGGACATCAGTCATGTCCTTTCCGTCTTCCTCGCGGTCCTGTATGTGGCTGTTAAGCAGTGGGCTGCAGCAGAAGCCTCCCCCCTCAGTCTTCTCTGCACAAAGTCTTGTTAAGCCCCTCCTCTTGAATTAGGGGGTGGGGCTTTGTCCAACCATGACTGAAGAAGGAACTGGAGCTTAACTGCTCTGTTTTCTGCAGGATTTCTGCTAAGATGAAGTGGTCCAGGTTGGACCGTGAGTTTAGGATCACTGGTTCTGCTAGAATTTGCGACTATTTAGTATTATCAAAAATTCAAAGATTCCGGTTTTTTTCTGTTTGTTTTTTCTCAAAAACTGGGTCTTTCTATACAAGTGTTAAAAATGGAAAACAATTGGAGCCAATAGGGTTTTATCCAAGTGAAATTATAGAAATGAAGGGGAATATTGCTCACCTTGTTGGGTTGTGTCCAGCACAACATGAGTACAGCAAAAACCAGCTGCAGCAGCCCCACAGTATGTGTGAGGAACACAAGCAGGAAATCAGGGCTTAATCCGTGCTATATAAAGAAGAGGGGGATATAGATACTGGATTGTGATTTTATTGTCAACTCGTTGAGAAATATCTCCTCCTTCAACAGGACAAAATCACATTAACATATACAGATACATTGCAAAGTGCATAAAAGTTATATGGGGCACTTAGTGACACTATTTGATAAAAAAAAATGCATCGAGCCATCCCACCCCATCAAGGCAACCTCATCAAGACAGTCCCTACATAGCATAAAACCTTACATATGTCCTGTGACTTGTGTATGGCAAGAAATGAGTATGTTGGATCCCAACAGAGAACATCAGCAGTAGAAAGCTACACACATCAAATAATGTAAACCAAAAAGCAAAGAATCTCGAAATACCAAAATAATGTTTTATTAGAAAATCAAATTGTATAAAGTCAAGATCCAAGGTTTCAACATTAGTCACACACAGAAAAAAAGGGGCGACAAAACCAGCAGGGGGATCAGATCTCAAGAGTTCATTTAAAGCATATCGTGAATATATATATGCATATATGGTTTAGACAAAACTAAAGTCTAGAGTGGCTATATTCTATGTCTATGCACACAAAAAGCTACATGTGGTCATGTACCATCAGAAACCTGTTAGGGCTTAAATAACACCACATAAGCTCATATAAATTCATAAGGACACATAGAGCTACAGGAAGAGAACTCCTCTATAGTCAAAAACACATATGCAGTAAATAATTGAGCTGAACCTCCTTCCCCATGTGGGCTTCCTTGCTTCTGGTATGGTGCCACGCCCTATGCACCTTACGGCTATTGCCTTTGTCAGGGGGTCGATTAAATAATGTACAGATCATAAGGTAGGCCACACCCAAGTTTGCATTGACTGCAAAATAACACAAGGAAAACCAACGAAAAAATATATATAGTGAGCAAAATACCCTAATATAAATGAAAAAATAAATTGCAAAGTGCACAAAAGTAAAATAGGGTGCTTAGTGACATTATTTGATCAAAAAATGTGCAAGCCGTCCCACCGCATCAAGGTGACCCCACATGGTGGAACAGCTTGTGCATTTTTTGATCCAATAATGTCCCTAAGCACCCTATTTTACTTTTGTGCACTTTGCAATTTTTTTTTCATTTATTTTAGGGTATTTTGCTCACTATATATATTTTTTCGTTGGTTTTGCTGTTTTGAGGTCAGTGTGAACATGCACCTACTGCATTGTTCGATTTCTGTCCTAGTTCACATTTTGTTTAACTAACATAATCAAATGTAAAGTAGTATATACAGTTGTGGCTAAAAGTATTGACACCCCTGCAATTCTGTCAGACAATACTCAGTTTCTTCCTGAAAATGATTGCAATCACAAATTCATTGGAATTATTATCTTCATTTAATTTGTCTTCAATGAAAAACACACAAAAGAGAATGAAGCAAAAAGCAAAACATTGATCATTTCACACAAAACTCCAAAAATGGGCCAACAAAGTATTGGCACCCTCAGCCTAATACTTGGTTGCACAACCTTTAGCCAAAATAACTGCGATCAACCGCTTCCGGTAACAATCAATGAGTTTCTTACAATGCTCTGCTGGAATTTTAGACCATTCTTCTTTGGCAAACTGCACCAGGTCCCTGATATTTGAAGGGTGCCTTCTCCAAACTGCCATTTTTAGATCTCTCCACAGGTGTTCTATGGGATTTCAGGTCTGGACTCATTGCTGGCCACCTTAGAAGTCTCCAGTGCTTTCTCTCAAACCATTATCTAGTGCTTTTTGAAGTGTGTTTTGGGTCATTGTCCTGCTGGAAGACCCATGACCTCTGAGGGAGACCCAGCTTTCTCACACTGGCCCTACATTATGTTGCAAAATTTGTTGGTAGTCTTCAGACTTCATAATGCCATGCACATGGTCAAGCAGTCCAGTGCCAGAGGCAGCAAAGCAACCCCAAAACATCAGGGAACCTCTGCCATGTTTGACTGTAGGGACTGTGTTCTTTTCTTTGAATGCCTCATTTTTTCTCCTGTGAACTCTATGTTGATGCCTTTGCCCAAAAAAGAAGAGAACATTCTTCCAAAACGTTTTAGGCTTTCTCAGGTAAGTTTTGGCAAACTCCAGCCTGGCTTTTTTATGTCTCAGGGTAAGAAGTGGGGTCTTCCTGGGTCTCCTACCATACAGTCCCTTTTCATTCAGACGCCGACGGATAGTACGGGTTAACACTGTTATACCCTCGGACTGCAGGGCAGCTTGAACTTGTTTGGATGTTAGTCGAGGTTCTTAATCCACCATCCACACAATCTTGCGTTGAAATCTCTTGTCAATTTTTCTTTTCCGTCCACATCTAGGGAGGTTAGACCAACACTAATGAGCCATGCACACAGTGAACAGATCTGTAAGACATTGTTCACTCCACCAAAAAAACTGAATCACAAAAAACAGTCAAACAAACGTGCAAAAATACTCTGTTGTAAAAGATAAAAACAGTAAAAAGCAAGAGCTGCTAAAAAAAGTAGTAAAAAACAGGGTATTTAGTTGATACATTTTTTTGCAAAAAAATGTATACTAAGCCGCTCTACCAAACGTCAAGGTAACCCGCATCAGAGCAGTCCCTATCTGTTGTGTTTAAAAACCTGACCATGTGCATTAGTACCTACATGAGCAGGGTCCAGACAGGTCCAGTGTCTGACATGGACTGACTGCAAAGACGGCTTTTCATGTGCAGGGCCCAAAGGGAGGGGTGGGCGGCTCCCTTCTCTTGCAGAAACAAGAAACAAACTAGACCAACACTAATGAGCCATGCACACAGTGAACAGATCTGTAAGACGTTGTTCACACCACCAAAAAACTGAATCACAAAAAACAGTCAAACAAACGTGCAAAAATACTCTGTTGTAAAAGATAAAAACAGTAAAAAGCAACTGCTGCTAAAAAGTAGTAAAAAACAGGGTATTTAGTTGATATTTTTTTGCAAAAAATGTATGTAGGGAGGTTAGCCACACTGCCATGGGCTTTAAACTTCTTGATGACACTGAGCACGGTAGAACAGGAACATTCAGGTCTTTGGAGATGGACTTGTAGCCTTGAGATTGCTCATGCTTCCTCACAATTTGGTTTCTCAAGTCCTCAGTCAGTTCTTTGGTCATTCTTTTTCTCCATGCTCAATGTGGTACACACAAGGACACAGGACAGAGGTTGAGTCAACTTTAATCCATGTCAACTGGCTGCAAGTGTGATTTAGTTATTGCCAACACCTGTTAGGTGCCACAGGTAAGTTACAGGTGCTGTTAATTACACAAATTAGAGAAGCATCACATGATTTTTCTAACAGTGTCAATACTTTTGTCCAACCCCTTTTTATGTTTGGTGTGGAATTAGATCCAATTTGGCTTTAGAACAATTCTTTTTGTGTTTTTTTCATTGAAGACAAATTAAATGAAGATAATAATACCAAAGAATTTGTGATTGCAATCATTTTCAGGAAGAAACTGAGTATTATCTGACAGAATTGCAGGGGTGTCAATACTTTTGGCCACAACTGTACTGTATATAGAGCACATGTTCGGATAAAGGTGTGTGTTTTATTTATATATATATATATATATATATATATATATATATATATATATATATATACTGCTGTACATCTGTATATGTTAATATGAATAGGTCCTGATGAAGGTGGAGATACACTTGTAAACACTCTCCAGGATTCATATCTCCATTTTCTTTATGCTTTCTATACAGACATTGCAGACCCTGATTTAAAGGGAATCTGTCAGCAGGTTTTTTCTATTTAATCTGATGACAGCGTGCTGCAGGGGTTAGGCTGCTTTCATACTGCATTTTTGTGCAATCCGTAGCTGTTCGTTGTAAAACGAACAGCAACAGATCCGATTTGGCCCCCATGCATCCCTATGGGCCACGGATGACATCAGATTTGTCCTTAATGGCATCCGATTTAACGCCGTAACCGGTCATGTGACTTTGACGCAACCACAGGTCCTGTAATCAGAAGATAGCTGGAGCCGCCGGGGGACTCATGCACGGGTGAGAATTAAGATTTTTTATTTTGTAAGGTCCGGAGGACAGGGGAGAAAGAGGGAGAGACTGAGGGAGCAGGGAGAGGAGGGAGGAAAGAGGTGACAGGAGGCAGAGAGGAGCGAGGTGACAGGAGGGAGAGAGGAGGGGGAGCGAGGTGACAGGAGGGAGAGAGGAGGGGGAGCAAGGTGACTGGAGGGAGAGAGGACGGGGATAGAGGATCCAAACTGATCCTGCAAAATATCTGAATCGGATTGCTGTTTGGCATCCGATTGCAGGCGTCAGTTTGGATCTATTGCTGTCCAAGGGGTCCTACATAAAAAAATGGATCCCCTCGGACAGCACAAAAATGCAGTGTGAAAGCAGCCTTAAAAAAATAAAAGTCACCTGTGCCTTTTAGGCTGGCTTCAGACTTGCAGACCCTCCGAATTGTCCTGCAGAGGAGATCCGCAAGCTGACCTCAGCCCCTATGTTTATAATGAGAACGCACGGTGCTGCGCAGGTCTGCTCATGACCGTGCGCTCCCATTTACTGCTATATGTGTATCGGCAAGCCTTGATTGTTCATATGTACTGTACCTGTTTTTGTTACCCCCATTTCTTATGTAAAGCGCCATGGAACCAATGGCGCTATATAAATAAATAATAATAATAATATGTGATTTGTGCGCAGGCGGATGCACGCCCACAAATCACACACAATCACACACTCTCGTCCGCACCAGGAACGGGACCATGTCGCGTTCCTGGTGCGGACGAGAGTGTGTGATTTGTGCGCGGGCATCCGCCTGCATAAAAATCACATATTGCAGTGAATGGGAGCGCACGGTAATGAGCAGACCTGCGCATGACCGTGCGTTCTCATTATAAACATAGGGGCTGCGGTCAGCTTGCAGATCTCTTCCGCAGGACGCTTCGCAGGGTCCGCAAGTCTGAAGCCAGTCTTATATCAGGCTTTGTGTTACTGTTTACATAAACCAATTGCTTTATCAGCTGGTGATTGCAATTACTGGACTTTATTTGTCATGACACACCCCCTGCTGTGACTCTCATGGTGGGTTTACACACACCAATCATTGTATCCAATCTCTGAACCAATCTCTGGTTGCAGTGAAATCATGGACAGATTGCTCCATGTTGTACACAGCCACAAAATGGAACTATGTGTCCATGATTTCACTGCAACCAGAGATTGGTTCAGAGATTGGATACAATGATTGGTGTGTGTAAACCCACCATCACTGTCCATGCACAATCTCTATAGAGAGCCTGGTGTGGGGTGGGGGCAGCACCCTAGCTCCTCTACATGTCCAAAACTATATGCTTTGATTGTGTTAGTACGGCTGTGCCCAGTAATTAAGTTAAACATAGTTGGATTCAGAATCTCTTTGCCTACAACATGCTGCTCTCAGATGAGGTAGCAAAAAATAGCTGATAGATTCAATTTAAGCACACTGACGCTTTATATTGGAAGTGAAGAGACTGCTTGCTTTTAAGCTGTCACTAATGGTACCTTTACACGCCGCCACTGCAGGATGGATACCAACGGCTACTTCACGTGCACGAGCATGCCCAAACGGTTACAAACGGTAAACGCACCCTCTTTACACGCCGCCAAAAGGTGCGCTACGCTACGCTACATCTACAGCTAGCTACATCGCCGGGTGTCTCAAGTAGCCATCTGTAGCTCATTTACACACCGCTACAACCAGCTACTATGGGCGTACCTGGTGCAGCAGGGACAGCACATAGGCGTGCTCCAGTTGTGGTTTACGAGACGTCCGTACGCTGATAGGAGAAAGCAAAAATACCATGATTGGCCAGGCATCGCAGGAGGCTGATTAATACGTGACGCTCGAGCAATTGTGTAGTGTGACTCGTCAGCTCCTTAAATATGCCGCCCTGTGCGGCGACAACCAATCGCAACGCAGGAGCTTCCTCCAATGATCGCAGATGGGGCGCGGTAACACGGAGCCTGGGTGACGCCTTAGCTACATTGCAGCTACATCGCCGGGTGTCCAGAGTTCCCTTCTGTAGCTTCTTTACACGCCGAGACAGCTCGCTACAATCGGCGATGTAGCCATCTGTTTATGGGCAGTGCACGGATACAGATGTATCTGTAGCCGGCTGTGTCGTCCCGTCTTCAGACGCCGCTACTACGGGCGATATTGGCGCGACAAGCCACATTTGTAGCCTGTAGCGGGTTGTATGCATCCTGCTGTAGCGGCGTGTAAAGGTACCTTTACCGTACAAATACTTAGTGGAATTGTTGTGAGAAGTTTGAGGAGATGTCAGAGTTCAGAACATATCTTCTTGATAGAAGATAAAGAAGCACAAATAATCAAGGCAAATAAGCACAGGCAAATCCTTTGGAGAATGGCCAAGGACACTGTTACAGAAGGCGTAGAACAAGGAAACAAAATAAGTTCTAATTTATTGAACAGCAACAAAAGAACTGGCATAAAATCTGTTCTGTCTACTACGCAGGCCATGGTCACACAGTATCCTGCCTTGATTACTAAAAGGATTTTGAAAATCAGATTTCACACAATGCAAAACCCATTTATAATGTTTGTGTGTAAAAGGATCTTGAACTTTGTGCACTTTTATTCATTTATTCCAGGTCAGGGATTGTTGACTTGAAGCACTATTGTCTTGTGTTCATATCCATCCCAGGAGAACATCTCCATAGACTTGTATCTTTCCCACTGTTCCATTTCTAAAATATAATGGGAATAATATTGGCTTTTTAGTAAATTAATTCTACACTGTAAAACAGGGAAAAGTATGGTAGATAGTAGCCCCAATGGGGCTCATGTGTATAGTGATAATCTCTGTACAGCGCTGCAGAGGAGGTTCTCTAAATACTATATTGCAGTGCATTTTAATATGCTGGGTTCATGTTTCTTTAGAAGTTGCTTTTAACTGCTGCCCGGCAAATATAGGTACTCTATTTACAGAGTTGGAGGAATTCTTCTATCTTAGTGGTGTGAGAAACAGTGCAGTGGGTTTTATCAGAAAAAAAAAGAAATTTAAATGATCATATGTACTCACCTCGGTGGATGAAATAAGGGATATAAATGACTGCTGCATCAGATCCACAAGCTCATAGAGCTGAACAGTAGGAGAGAAGGATGGTCAGTGGTTATTCTGCACCGCCTGCCATTGATGATACTGTGCGTGATTCAAAAAAAGTGGTTTACTGATTCAATGTGTTTTGAAGCTGCCTTAAGGTCCCGTTACACACAGAGATATCTGTGCAGACATTGCTTGCAACTCACTGGTTGCAGTGAAATCATGGACACATTGTTACATTTGTACACGGCAACAAAATGGAGCAATGTGTCCATGTGTCAGTGAGTTGCAAGCAATGTCTGCACAGATATCTTTGTGTGTAGCGGTACCTTTACCTTTTCATCAGGAAAAAGAAAAAACACAGTTTGTGGTTTTTCTTTTTCCTGATGAAGACGAGAGGCAGCTACGAAACGCATTGAATCAATGAACCATGATTTTGAATCACGCACAGCATCATTATTGGCCGGCAGTGCAGAATAACCCCTAACCGTCCTTCTTTCGTTTGTAAATAGGGGAATTTTCCTGACTGACTTTGGCAATTCTCCGTGCCTAGTATGTCCTACCAGCCTCTGTTGTACTTTCATGCCCATGCCCAGCATGTCATGCCAGCCACTGGTGGTAGTATATGCTGGGCTGATGCTGCGCATGATAGTGCCACAGAGAGTGGCAGGACATGCTGGGCAATGGGCATGATAATCATGCCCATTGCCCAGTAGTATGTCCTGTCCAGACTCCCAGTCAACCCCCCCACCCCGCGCCCCCCATACTCACGTTCTCATCATGTCACAGCTACAGTCCGTCCTCCAGAGCATGGGTACCCGATGAAGCAGTCTCAGGGCAATGACGTAATCGCCCTGAGACTGACTTCCTGCGCACGTGCCGGCAGTCTCGCGCTGCTCATAGGAAGTAGAGCGGCACTGCGGCAGCAGAGTAGTGAGATTGATCTTCCTGCTCTGCCGCTGAAGAGTGGGCCAGTCACTTATCATATCGGCATTGCTGCCAATATGATTAGTGATATTCCCGGGCCAGGGGGGCCCTCTCTTCTCCATAGAGGGGGTAGTGGGCAGGGCTTAGGGGCATGGCCATCAGGACCCGGGGCCCACCGGAGGTTTTCCCGATCCTCCGGTGGGCCAGTCCACCCCTGCTCCTGTGTGTGCGTAGGGGAAAGCTCCTGTGTGAGTATGGGAATACTCTTGTGTGTAGGAGAATACTCCTGTGTGTGTAGAGGAATACTCATGTGTGAGTAGTGGAAGTCTCTTCTCTAAATGGGAGAATTGTCCTGTGTGAGTAGGAGAATACTCCTGTGTGTAGAAGAATATTCCTGTGTGAGTAGGGGGATACTTCTGTGTGTAGGGGAATACTCATGTGTGAGTAGTGGAAGTCTCCTGTCTGAATGGGGGAGTTGTACAATGTGAGTACGGGAATTCTCCTTTGTGAATAGGGAAATCATCCTTCATGAGGTGGGGGAATACTCCTATGTGAGTAGGGGAATACTCGTGTGTGAGTGGGGGAATACTCCTGTGTGAGTAGGGGAATACTCCTGTGTGAGTAGGGGAATGCTCTGTGTGTGTAGGGGAATACTCTGTGTGAGTAGGGGAATACTCCTGTGTGAGTAGGGGAATACTCCTGTGTGAGTTAGGGGAATACTCTGTGTGAGTAGGGAATACTCTGTGTGTGTAGGGAATTCTCCTGTGTGAGTAGGGAATACTCCTGTATGAGTAGGGGAATTCGTCTGTGTGGAATAGGAGAATACTCCTGTGTGAGTAGGGAAATACTCCTGTTGAGTAGGGGAATACTTCTGTGTGAGTAGGGAATACTCCTGTGTGAATAGGGAATACTTCTGTGTGAGTAGGGGAATACTCCTGTGTGAGTAGGGGAATACTCTGTGTGATAGGGGAATACTTCTGTGTGAGTAGCGGAATACTCCTGTGTGAGTAGCGGAATACTCTGTGTGAGTAGCGGAATACTCCTGTGTGAGTAGGGGAATACTCTGTGTGATAGAGAATACTTCTGTTTGAGTAGAGGAATACTCTGTGTGTGTAGGGAATACTCTGTTGAGTAGGGAATACTCCTGTGTGAGTAGGGAATACTCCTGTGTGAGTAGCGAATACTCCTGTGTGAGTAGCGGAATACTCCTGTGTGTGTAGGGGAATGCTCCTGTGTGAGTAGAGGAATTTTCCCATCTGAGTTTGGGAATACTCCAGTGCGAGCAGGGGAATACTCCTGTGTTTGTAGGGGAATTCGCTTGTCTGTGTGGCACCCCAAGGGTGCCACAGAAACATCAACACAGGTTTAATCCCCACACAACACTACATTAGAAAGTGGGAGGAGCTTAGGTGGCACCTGCACTAGTGGGAGGAGCTAAGTTGTTTACCACAGAGCAGGAGTGACAGTTAGTTCAGTCTAGTCTGGAGCAGGAGCAGAGTCTAGTAGAAGTGGAGGTCCTGAGAGGTCTGAGAGAGGAGACAGAGGGACAGAGGAACATACCCAGGATAAAGAGTTACCCCAAAAACTTGACCCCGGGGAGGCGCTTAAGACGGATACCGGATCCGAGGCTGTGCCTGAGACAGACAGGACAGTAAACACGGCATAGTGAAGGTCCACCATCTTCACTGTACCATAGCAAAGGAACACGAGGGGTCAGTGACACAGAGGACTCAAGTTGCCCAGCAGATTGGTACCCGTGAGCAGGGACAGGGCCAGCAGTACAGCTACAAGCAGCAGCAGGGCCACACACAGCACTTAAGTAGGAAGCCAAGGACCCGGTCAGGGTGGGAGCAACCTGGTACAGACTCCGTGGACAATACTGTGTTATACCATCTGCAAGTAAAGACTTGGAAAACAACAGAAACCGTGAGTGTGTGTGATCCTTATACTGAAGCCCCACTTGCCCTCATATACTGCAATTACCTCTACTCTCATCATCTCTACTGCTACCCCTACTCTCCTGCAGCATCAATAACTATCCTCACAGACTTTAACTACTACTACCACTGCCCCGGGGAACCCAGTTCTGCCCACAGGAACTATTCTATCCAAGCTGCTATACCCATCATCCCCGGAGGTTCTGCAGCAGCGGCGGCCCCATTACTGGCCGCATATAGTGGGTGGCGTCGCGAGTGACAAATCCCCTGTAAATAACCCCCCATTTTATTGTGCGGGCCCGGGACACGGTCCGGACCAGGACCCCGTGACATCCCCCAGCAGTACCCCGGTCCGGCACCGAGTACCCCGTCCCAGTGGGGCTCCACATCTGAGTAGGGGAATACTCCTGTGCAAGAAATAGAATTCTCTTGTCTGAATAGGGGAATTTTCCATGTGAGTAGGGGAATACTCTTGTGTGTAGAATCATACTCCTGTGTGTATAGGATAATACTCATGTGTGAGTAATGGAAGTCTCTTGTCTGAATAGGGTAATTTTCCTGTGTGAGTATGGAAATACTTCTGTGTGTAGGGGAATTCTATGTGAGTGGGGGAATTATTCTGTGTGTGTAGAGGAATTTTCCTTCGGGGAATACTCCTGTGCGTGTGTATTGGAATGCTCCTGCGTGAGTATGTAAATATTCTTGTGTGTAGGGGAATACTCCTGTGTGTGTAAGGGGAATACTTCTGTGTGAAGTAGTGGAAGTCTCTTTTCTGACTAGGGGAATTCTCCTGTGTGGTGAGTAGGGAATACTCCTGTGTGTAGGGAATTCTATGTGAGTGGGGGATTTCTCCTGTGTGTGTGTGTAGGGAATTTGCTCATCTGAGTAGGGGAATACTCCAGTGCGAGCAAGGGAATACTCCTGTGTTTGTAGGGGAATTTGCTTGTCTGAGTAGGGGAATAGTCCTGTGCAAGTAATGGAATTCTCTTGTCTGAATAGGGGAATTTTCCTGGTGTGTAGGATACTGTGGGAGGGGAATACTCTGTGTGTGTAGGGGAATACTCCTGTGTGTGTAGGGGAATACTCCTGTGTGTGTAGGGGAACACTCCTGTGTGTGTAGGGGAATACTCCTTTTTGAGTAGCAGAAGTCCCTTTTCTGACTAGGGGAATTCTCCTGTGTGAGTAGGGGAATATGCCTGTGTCAGTAGGGGAATACTCCTGTGAGAATAGAGGAATTACCCTGTGTGAGTAGGGGAATTCTCCTTTGTGAGTAGGGGAATACTCCTGTGTGAGTAGTGGAAGTCTCTTTTCTGACTAGGGGAATTCTCCTGTGTGAATAGGGGAATACTCCTGTGTGTAGGGGAATTCTATGTGAGTGGGGGATTTCCTTGTGTGTGTGTAGGGAATTTGCTCATCTGAGTAGGGGAATACTCCAGTGCGAGCAGGGCAATACTCCTGTGTTTGTAGGGGAATTTGCTTGTCTGAGTAGGGGAATAGTCCTGTGCAAGTAATGGAATTCTCTTGTCTGAATAGGGGAATTTTCCTGTGGTGTAGGGGAATACTTCTGTGTGTATAGGGGAATACTCCTGTGTGTGTAGGGGAATACTCTTGTGTGTGTAGGGGAATACTCCTGTGTGTGTAGGGGAATACTCCTGTGTGTGTAGGGGAATACTCCTGTGTGTGTAGGGGAATACTTCTGTGTGGTAGGGAATACTCCTGTGTGGTAGGGGAATACTCCTGTGTGGTAGGGGAATACTCCTGTTTGAGTAGCAGAAGTCCCTTTTTGACTAGGGGAATTCTCCTGTGTGAGTAGGGGAATATGCCTGTGTCAGTAGGGGAATACTCCTGTGAGAATAGAGGAATTACCCTGTGTGAGTAGGGGAATTCTCCTTTGTGAGTAGGGGAATACTCCTGGGTGAGTAGGAAAAAGAATTTTTCTTCTGGTCTGAATTGAAGCGCTACCAGGGGGATCACAGGATGGCAAATGATTCCAAAATAATTTCTTGTTTTATTACGCGTTTCGGCTTAACATATAACAAGCCTTCATTCACAGTCTTTGAAGACACTATTTGACCTGTGTGAGTAGGGGAATTACCTTATCAAAGTATTGAAATGGAGAGCAGAGAGGGGAAGTTCCTTACTTTTTTATGTAGAGCAACAGTTGAATGCAGCTTCTAAAGGAGCGTAAACTGACCATGTGAAACAACCCTGCAGAATAGTATTTGGGAGCCATCCAAAATAAGGTAAGGCAGTGTCATACACAAATTAACTTTTGCAGTTTCTGGAGGATGACTAAAAATAAAAATTAAAGTTTAGCTATGCTTTAATTTAATAGTAATAATGATGTGGATGCTGAGGTGGTAACCAAATTGATGTGACTGACTCCTCTGAAGCCCATGGCTGATATTTTCAGGAGTTGTCATCTATGGGTGGAAACACACTGGCGTGAAAAAAATACAGTCTGTTTCTTATCCAGAAGAGTCTTACGAGTGACGTCCGTTTTTTGCTCCATTTGGCATCCAGCTGCTGTCGAGTGTCCGACATTTTTCTCAGATCACATCTGTGTGCTGTCTGTGTGCAATGCGTTTTCTTTCTCAGCAGCTATTACTGTAGAATCATTTACAGGAACTTGCATTGGCGAGTCTCGCGCGTGAATCTCATACTGTCGCAGCGTGTTACAACTTCCATCCAGAATCTGGATGAGAAAAAAGCGTCCGACACTCGCCAGTGTGCTCTCAGTCATTGAATGACATTGTTCTGAGTGCAATGAGATAAAATCACACATTGCACTCGTCCGACTTTCACGCCAGTGTGTCCGTACCCAAAGAATATTTCCACAGCAGCAGAATGTAGAATATGAAGGGCAATAAGACGTGAATGAATAGTAGTATTAGTAACTAACACAGCGTCATCTCATTCACCGTATATGTAAGAAATCAGTTCATCAATTGATCTTTGTAATTTGGATACAGATTTCTTTTTCTTCCATTAGACAAAGCTTTAAGCAGTTTTATTCCACCAGAAAGGCCAACAATACGCCTCAATCAAGTTAATATATAGCCTATGGCGCTCTGCCTTCGCTCTATACCTGACACTGTGCGTTGCAGAACACTCTGCAGGCAGCACAGCAGCCATATAATTTGCAATGGCTGCATATGGCCCTAATAGGAATAATTCATCCTAATTACTCTAATTAGTCAATAACACGTTGTATTTCTAGTTCTTTTGTCGACAGATGCTGTCCAGAAAAATACTTATTAGGTGCACATAACACATAGCAGCGGGTGAATCCATCCACAATTACGGTGTGTATGCGTGTTTACATTCATTCAACATACACTATTTCATTTGTGGTAATGTTCTTATTGAAAACACATCAAGCACCAAATATGTTACCCTTAATTACGTTTTAAAATGATGAAAAAAAAGGTGCACAAGACATTGTGTTATGTCTTAATGTGTTCCTGCCCTTTCATTGAAAACCTGGAGGAGAGTATAGCCTTGCTGTCCTCTTCCCAAACTGTTTTGTCTGTCTTATATATCCAGAAACTGGAATCTCATCCTCTGTAACTTTCCATTCACGCTTTTCCAGTGAATTGTTCATTCTTCATCAGTATTTTACCAGTACTATAGGTGCCAGAACTTCAATTTCCCTCACCTCCCAGCATGCATTAGCCAATAACTTGCATGTCCTAAATGTAAAGCTCACCTCTTTGTGATTCCTGTTGTGGAGTTTAGTACAAATAGAAGAGAAGAAGAGAAAAATATCTGCTGTAGTCTGAAGCTAGAGACAGATTACTTTGACAACAGGCAGAGGCTGGCCCCTTACAACAGGCAGAGGCTTGGCCCCTTACAACAGGCAGAGACTTGGCCCCTTACAACAGGCAGAGGCTTGGCCCCTTACAACAGGAGGGGACTTGGCCCCTTACAACAGGTAGAGACTTGGCCCCTTACAACAGGTAGAGACTTGGCCCCTTACAACAGGCAGAGGCTTGGCCCCTTACAACAGTAGAGATTTGCCCTTACAACAGGAGAGGCTGGCCCTTTACAACAGGAAGAGACTTGCCCTTACAACAGGCAAGAGGCTTGGCCCTTACAACAGGTAAGAGCTTGGACCCTTACAACAGGTAGAGCTGCCCTTTACAACAGGCAGAGATTGGCCCATTACAACAGCAGAGGCTTGCCCTTTACAACAGGACAGAGGCTGGCCCTTACAACAGGCAGAGGCTGGCCTTTACAACAGGAGTGGCTGGCCTTTACAACAGGCGAGGTTGGCCCTTTACAACAAGCAATGGCTGACCCTTTACAACAGCAGAGGCTAGCCCTTAACAACCGGCTGAGGCTTGGCCTTTACAACGGTTAGAGGCTGCCTTTTACAACAGGTTGAGGTGGCCCTTTAACAGGTAGAGGCTGGCCCTTTACAACAGGAGGTTGGCCCCTTATCAACAGGTAAGGCTAGCCCTTTACAACAAGGCAGAGGCTTGCCCCTTACAACAGGCAGAGGCTTGGCCTTTTAACAACATGGCAGAGGCTGGCCTTTTCACGGTGCAGACTATGATTACAGATCAGTTTGGAATTCAGGATTTGTTACCGACCTTAGTACATGTGAACTAAGCCGATTAATGGCAAGGTTGGCCTAATCAGCAGACTTCGTTTACAAAGGAAGGCAACTTTTACACGGTAGGCTAGGCAACGCAATTGCAACGATGTCACAGTTTATTTAAGGTGCACGAGTTTGTGCACTACAAATCGTGAATGTCACTTGGCAGAGCACTCGACTGCTTCGACAGCTGCGTGAATTTGATCCGAGGTGTGTGCAGTGGTCGAACAATGCAAATCAAGATGTGTACTGTCTGCATAGACAGTGCTTTGGACATACATGTTGAGACAACCGGGCATTGGTAGTGCTCGCAATGCACTACTTTGCATAGACTATATAAGCTTTCAACTGATCATTTTTGAGGTTGTCGCAAGATGGCTCGCACATATAAACCACAGTGACCTCGTGCGAGCATGGCAGCATCATGACTGGTATGCATTAAAGGTTCATGGAGTTGTTACATGCTACATTGGTAACAGTTCCAGCTCACGCATATCAAGAATCTGGACATAGCACATTATTTGGTAGCTTATAACAGGCCAGTCACTCACAGATGATGTGAAATTTGCAGCACTGTTCGGAAATATACACATGTACTTGACATTGGAAGGGAAACATTTTCACATGATATTACCTGCAACCAGAGTCTGCAAACATCTGCACATTATCTGTGTGTAATGGGTTAAACCATCGACAGGATAGAGGTGATTACATTTCACACTTGCGGCATATTACAACATATACTATGAATGCGATGTGCTTCAGGCGAATTACGCTCCTTGTTTGAATGCCCTTCATGACTCTTGAGAAGAAGAAGATGGTCTGGTGATGAACGCACAGATCATCAAATATCGCGCCTTGGCCAAGGGCTGCCAATCAGAATGCAGTAGTATCCACCAATCGCTGCAGACGGGCCGCAGATAACACGTACTGACTCAGGCTAGCGCACACACGGTGAGGACGTCCGTGTGAACTCGTTGGAGCAAGAGTGATGGCAAAGCCACTGCTGAAGCAACATCGCCAGATTTGAATGTAAGACTGGCAATTCGTGAGGGATTATTCGCTGAAGCTGCATTTGTTCTGGGAAACTCGGATTGTTTGTGTATATGCCAAAGGACGCATATACATATAGCCATTCTGCATATACTCCTTTACTCTAGAGCCATGAGCTAATGTACTTTGACAACGCCGCGAAATGTGCAGCTGAACATCCGCTTACAGGTAATGTGCTTGTGCGATACTCTAGCGTCTGAGACTGATAAGCGCAACAATCATTTTTTCCTAGGTCTGTCGACTGATGGCTAGGATTACACTGTATCGCTTGGCAAGGAAGCTCGGGAACCTTGATTGCTAGGCGTGACCGGCTCTTTAGCCCCGTGCGATCAGGTGAAGAGTGCGGTGATGTTGTCGGACAGATGATGAAGAGCTAAGCACTGCAAACAATTGCTCTGATGTCGATAAGATTTATGAGCCCAAGGATCTGCCTTACATATAGCAATTTTGCATTTACCTATCACTAGAAGCATGAGTAATTGTTAAACTCTATGTTGTCTTTAACGTACGCCATATAGCTGTCTTAAATGTAAATGATAACTGGGATTAGCAGTTTTTAATCCACGCATTTTCCAAACGATTGTAATTACTTACTAATCACACCCGGGAACTTTTCACTCATTTTGTTCACATTAACCCAACAAACTTAAATGTATTTTTATTGGGTATTTTCTGTGATGCCAACACTAAGTACACGTACTTATGAAGTGTAAAGGAAATGATACATATTTTAATTATTTTATTCTGAGAATTGTGGCGTACATTTATATTCACCAGGGGCGTAACTTGAAGCTCCAGGGCCCCTGGTGCAAAAGATCCAGCTGGGCCCCCAATTATTACAAATCTCTAATAGCATTAGTGTTTTTCTATAGCCCAAAGGGACTTTTGGGGCCCTCTAGGCTCCAGGGCCCGGTTGCGATTGCAACTCCTGCACCTGTTGTAGTTACGCCTGTGATATTCACCCCCTGAGTCCAGTACTTTGTAGGACCTCCTCTCTCTGTCTTTTGGGCTCTGTCTCTCCAGCTGTGCACATCTACAGGTGACATTTCCCCCTTCTTTGTACACAAGCTCTCGCTCACTGAGATTGGATGGAGACGTCTGTGATCAATAATTTTCACAGATTCTCAGTGGGATATCGGTCTGGACGGTGACTGAGTTGTTCACATGCAGGAATATGCTCTGATCTAAACCATTGAAATACCAAGGTATGAACAACCAAAAAAAGTAAACATATAATACCCAGAAAAACAATTATATTAATGTGCTAAATTATACATCTGTGACATAAAAAGCCAGGAGATAGATATACCGTATATACTCGTGTATAAGCCGAGTTTTTCAGCCCAAAATTTGGGCTGAAAAGTCTCCCCCTCGGCTTATACACGAGTCAATACGGGGGGGGGCTGTGTCCGGGGCTGTGGAGGCTGGAGGAGGCGGGGGGGGGGGGCTGCTGTATGAGCGGCCCCGTCACGTGGGGCCGCTCATTAAATATGCACTGCTTCCCCCTGTCAATCAGCGGCAGGGGGAACCAGTGCATATAGCCCCCAAATGCTGGCACTCGCCCCCCCTTGTAAGGGGCCCCCCCCCCCCATGGTTATATTACCATTCCGGACTTCTGATCCGCGCCGCTCCTCGGTGCTTCATCCTCGCTGCTTCATCCTCGCTGCTCCGTCCGTCTTCTACATCCGGATCTCCGGCCGTCGCAGGCATATGACGTCATCGCGCGGCCGGGGATCCAGGATGTAGAAGACGGACGGAGCAGCGAGGATGAAGCAGCGAGGATGAAGCACCGAGGAGCGGCGCGGATCAGAAGTCCGGAATGGTAAGAGAAGCGGGGGGGGCCCTTGCAAGGGGGGAACGAGTGCCAGCATTTGGGGGCTGCTGGGGACCCCCAGGGGGCTGCTGGGGACCCCCTGGGGGCCGCTGTGTACTCCCAGGGGGCCGCTGGGGACCCCCAGGGAGCTGCTGTGTACCCCCTGGGGGCTGCTGGGGACCCCCTGGGGGCTGCTGGGGACCCCCTGGGGGCTGCTGGGGACCCCCAGGGGGCTGCTGTGTACCCCCAGGGGGCTGCTGTGTACCCCCAGGGGGCTGCTGTGTACCCCCTGGGGGCTGCTGTGTACCCCCTGGGGGCTGCTGGGTACCTCCTGGGGGCTGCTATATGTACCCCTGGGGGCCTGCTGTATACCACTGGGGCTGCTGTATACTACCACTGGGGCTGCTGTGTACTACCACTGGGGCTGCTGTATACTACCACTGGGGCTGCTGTATACTACCACTGGGGCTGCTGTATACTACCACTGGGGCTGCTGTATACTACCACTGGGGCTGCTGTTTACTACCACTGGGGCTGCTGTATACTACCACTGGGGCTGCTGTATACTACCACTGGGGCTGCTGTATACTACCACTGGGGCTGCTGTATACTACCACTGGGGCTGCTGTATACTACCACTGGGGCTGCTGTATACTACCACTGGGGCTGCTGTTTACTACCACTGGGGCTGCTGTATACTACCACTGGGGCTGCTGTATACTACCACTGGGGCTGCTGTATACTACCACTGGGGCTGCTGTTTACTACCACTGGGGCTGCTGTATACTACCACTGGGGCTGCTGTATACTACCACTGGGGCTGCTGTATACTACCACTGGGGCTGCTGTTTACTACCACTGGGGCTGCTGTATACTACCACTGGGGCTGCTGTATACTACCACTGTGGCTGCTGTATACTACCACTGGGGCTGCTGTATACTACCACTGGGGCTGCTGTATACTACCACTGGGGCTGCTGTATACTACCACTGGGGCTGCTATATACTACCACTGGGGAGGCCTGTATACCACTGGGGGGGGCCTGTATACCACACTGCTGGGGGCTGTGTACCTGTGCTGGGGTCCACCCTCGGCTTATACACGAGTCAATAGGTTTTTCCAGATTTTTGGGGCAAAAGTAGGGGGGTCGGCTTATACACGGGTTGGCTTATACACGAGTATATACGGTATATATTGGAAAAAAACTAGGTAGGGAATAAGATGTAGCAAAAAATACTCTAACACAGTGTCCTACCTAGCAATGGAACACCCCGTTCCACGTAGACGTACCCTAATAGGCTCTGCACTGAACTAGAAAGTGCATCCAGCTCTACATTGAATGGGACCCTAAATCCAAAGGGAGTGAGGGGTTCCCTACACAGTCCACAATCAAGTCTTAGTCAGATGATGGTAGAATGGACAGAATACATTTCACTATGTAAAAATGACATAGGATAGACTGTATTAACCAGTTACCCCCAAGGAGCTTGAAGCTATGCAAATACCGTTATGGAAACCAATGTAGCAGTCCCTATTGTAAGGGAAATCAAGCTAAGTAGTAACAAAGTAATGTCACCGCCATAAGAGAGGTTCTATGAGGAAGTCGGTAACCCCCTTCCGAGACTTCTCCCATTCTTTGGGGGGAACTTCAAAGCAACATGTTTTCAGATGTTTTCAGTCTTTATGCTGCCCGCGTGCACAGAAGGCCCCACACAGACACCACAAGGATCAATAGCCAATCTAGTGCACAGGGATGAAGTCCCATAGAAAAAGTATCACCATATGCATTAGCTTAGTTATATTCAGGGATCAGACCCCTATGTTAGAGTATTTTTTGCAGCTTCACATTCCCTACCAAGTTTTTTTCCAATATATGTGCATGTATCTCCTGGCTTTTTATGTCACGGGTGTATAATTTAGCACCTTAATTAAATAGTTTTTTTTGGGTTTTGTATGTTTGTTTTTTTGGCAGATCTAAACCCTTCATTGTAGCTCTGGCAGGATTTTCAGGCTTATTGTCCTGCAAGAAGGTGAACCTACGCCCCAATGTCAATTCTTTTGCAGCCTCCAATAGGTTTTCCTCCAGGGTTGTCCTATATTTAGCTCCATCCATCCTTCCATTACCTCTGACCAGCTTCCCTGCCCCTGCTGAAGATAATCCTCCCCACAGCAGAGTACTGCCTCCACCATGTGTGACCGTGAGGATGGTGTTTTCAGGGTAATGTGATATTTTCTGCCACACATAGCGTTTTGCACTGAGCCCAGTTCACCTTATGTCTTATCTGACCAGAGCACCTTCTTCTACTGCTTGCTCTGTTCTCTACATGTTTTTTTCTTGCTGCTCTTCCATAAAGGCCAGATTTGTGGAGTCCACGACAAATAGTTGTCCTGTGGGCAGATTCTTACCCCTGAGCTGTGATCTCTACAGCTCCTTCAGTGACCATGAGCCTCTCAGCTCTTCTCTCATCAGTGCTTTCCTTCTTGGGATGTCAGTTTCTGTGGACAACCATGTCTCGTACTTGTATTCCTTCCATTTTTGGATGATAGATTAAACTGTGAGATGTTCAGAGTTTGAGCTGGATTTTTTTTGGAACTTAACCCTGCTTTACTTTTCTCCACAACTTTATCCTTGACCTGGCTGGTGTGTTCCTTGGTTTTCACAATTCTGTTGGATCCCTAATGTTCTCACACAAACCTCTGAGGTCTTCACAGAACATATGTAGTTATACTGAGAATAAATCACACACAGAGGACTCAGTGTTGTAATTAGGCGACAACTGTAGGTAATTGATTACTCAGGATTTTGTTTAGGGGGACCAGACTGCAGGGGATGAATACTGCTGTGCGTCACAATTTTCAGATTTCATATTTTAAAATATTTAGAAAACCTGCTATTATTTCCTTTACCTTCACAAATACTTGTATTTAGTGTTGGTATATAACATAAAATCCCAATAAGTTACATATGTTCACGGGGCATGAATACTTTTTCAAGGCACTATATATGCCTATTACATTTACAATAAGCAATATATATCACCTCTATCACAATATAATCACCTCTCCTCCTGTTCCCTCTTTGAACGCCTACAATCCGGTTTCCGACCCCACCACTCCACCGAAACAGCCCTGACCAAAGTCACCAACGATCTACTGACTGCCAAAGAACAAACGTCACTACTCCATCCTCTTCCTTCTCAACCTGTCTGCCGCTTTTGACACGGTCGACCACTCCCTTCTTCTCCGGATCCTGGAATCCCTCGGCATCACTCACCTAGCCCTCTCTTGGATCTCCTCATACCTAGCGGACCGGACCTTCAGCGTCTCCCACTCCCACACCTCCTCCTAACCCTACTCCCCATCTGTCAGGCTCCCCCAAGGATCGGTCCTGGGACCACTACTTTTCTCCATGTACACTCTAGCCCTAGGGCAACTCATTGAGTCCCACGGCCTTCAGTACCACCTCTACGCCAACGACACCCAAATCTACCTGTCCGGACATGACCTCACCTCCCTACTTTCCAAAATTCCACAATGCCTTTCCGCCATCTCATCCTTCTCTGCTCGCTTCCTTAAGCTGAACATGGACAAAACTGAGTTCATCATCTTCCCCCCAAGAAACTCTCCCCCACTACCCGACCTATCCATCTGTGCCAATGACTGCTCTCTCTCCCCAGTCCCCCATGCCAAGTGCCTCGGGGTAATCCTCGACTCCTCCCTCTCCTTCAAGCCCCACATCAAGGCCCTCACCACATCCCTCCGACTCCAGCTTAGAAACATTTCACGGATCTGCTCTTTCCTTAACCACGACACTGCTAAAACACTTATTCGTGCTCTTATCATCTCTTGCCTTGACTACTGCAACCTCCTACTCACTGGCCTCCCTGCTAATTCCCTTACACCTCTCCAATCTATCCTAAACTCCTTTGCCCAACTAATCCATCTGCCCTCCAGCTACTCCCCTGTCTCCCCCCCTGCCAAGCCCTCCACTGGCTCCCCGCCTCCCAGAGATCCCAGTTCAACACTAACCATGACATACAAAGCCATACACAACCTGTCCCCGCCATACATCTCCGACTTGGTCTCCCGATACCTACCCTCACGCAACCTGCGATCCTCCCAAGAACTCCTCCTCTACTCCCCCCTCATCTCCTCTTCTCACAACCGCATACAGGATTTCTCCTGTGCATCCCCCATACTCTGGAACTCTCTGCCCCAATACGTCAGACACTCTCCCACCCTGGGAACCTACAAGAGTCACCTGAAGACTCACCTCTCCGAAAAGCCTACAACCTGCCATGAGACCCAGTCAGCTTCCCCACGACCGCCACTTCCCCCATCCTATTGTATCCCCACCCGTCCCTCGTAGACTGTGAGCCCTCGTGGACAGGGTCCTTTCCCCTCTTGTACCTGTATGACCTGATTGTGTACATTTATTGTACTTGTCCTTGTCTGCCTTATCCTAAAACCCATGGAACCTAATGACGCTATATAAATAAATAATAATAATAATATATTATGTGATTTTTTTCAGAATGATATAATAGAAGAGTATTTGGTGTGTGTAGACTGGGGACACGTTCAGCTGGAGGGCAGCGGGAGCCTTTTGCTGCAGTGCGTCTGCTGCCGTACACCTGGGATCTTCTCTCTACAATGTATCGTGGGTTATCTGTAACGCTCGGCATATTATGGTCAATCATTGTCACTTTCTGCCAGCTCCGCTTTACATAAATGAACTCGTCTACAGCTCACAATTCCCACTGGGAGAATACAGAACTAGAACCTACAAAATGTTTTTCATACAGAAAATTGCACCATGTTTGGAATGTTTTCATCAATAGATTTGATAGAACGAGTGCACTGGGAATGGTCCACCGAGAGGGGGGAAGATGTTAGTAGCATATACCGTAATTCTGGTGAAATTTACCAAATGCGCCTAGCTCCATGTCTACCACTGTTGGCGCTGAACCTCACATGGTTTTTTTTCCTGCATTTTTTTTAGTCGATTTTTAGGTCATTTGCCATAGTAGCTGAAGTTTTCGCACTTGCCTGTGACATGCATGTGCAGTGCTGTGCAAATTAATTGGGACAAAGAATTTTTTAAGTAAAATCATAAGTTGTGGTTACCAGTCAGTGATACCAGTTTTAACTGCTTTGAACAGGTGTGAGTGTACAACCTTGAGTAACAAAATGTGGTGTGACTGGTTTTAGTCAGATAATAACAGCTAGCTGTCCCCTCAGCTTCAGCTGAGAGCTTGTTTCTGTGAGGAGTGATTTAGTGTACTTTTTCTCTCAGTGTGATTTGTGCCTGTAAAAATGGATGTTACTCCACAAAAGAGGTCTAGAATTATTACTCTTAATGAACATACAAGTCTGACTGTAAGAGAAATCGCTTCCACCGTTGGTATTGGAAAATCTACCGTTTCAAGAATAATTCACACACACAATGACACTGGATCATTTTCTCCAAAACGAAAAGGGAAATGTGGAAGAAAAAGGAAAACGACACCAAGAACTGATAAAACACTTATCAGAAATAGTAAAATTAATGCAAGAACAACTTGCTTTGTCCCAATTAATTTGCACAGCACTGTAGCTGCACAGGTTAATCTGCAGCCTCCTTATCACCAATGCCCCTGCGCACATCTGGCTAACATATATTTTTTAGGCGGGCTAGAAGAAAGGGAGGTGGTGACTGCAGAATCAGACTCTACAAGGTCAGATTACACAGGACCAGACTATACAGGATCAGACTGCACAGGGTCAGACTACACTGGATCAGACTACACAGGATCAGACTGCACAGGGTCAGACTACACAGGATCAGACTGCACAGGATCAGACTGCACAGGATCAGACTACACCGGATCAGACTACACCGGATCAGACTACACAGGATCAGACTACACAGGATCAGACTACACAGGGCCAGACTACACAGGATCAGACTAAACAGGATCAGACTACACCGGATCAGACTACACAGGATCAGACTACACAGGGCCAGACTACACCGGATCAGACTACTCAGGATCAGACTACACAGGGCCAGACTACACCTGATCAGACTACTCAGGATCAGACTACACAGGGCCAGACTACACTGGATCAGACTACACAGGATCAGACTACACAGCATCAGACTACACAGGGCCAGACTACACCAGATCATACTACTCAGGATCAGACTACACAGGGCCAGACTACACCAATCAGACTACACGGGCCACACTACACTGGATCCAGGACTACACTGGATCAGACTGACACTGGATCAGACTACACTGGATCAGACTACACTGGGTCCCGGACTACACGGATTCAGACTACTCAGGATCAGACTGCACAGGATCAGACTACACAGGATCAGACTACACAGGGCCAGACTACACAGGATCAGACTACACAGGATCAGACTAAACAGGATCAGGATCTACACCGGATCAGACTACACACAGATCAGGACACTACACAGGAGGCAGACTACACAGGGCCAGACTACTCAGGATCAGACTACACAGGGCCAGACTACACCGGATCAGACTACTCAGGATCAGACTACACAGGGCCAGACTACACGGATCAGACTACCAGGATCAGACACAAGCCAGACTACACAGGATCAGACTACACGGATCAGACTACCAGGATCAGAACTACACAGGGCCAGACTACACCGGATCAGACTACTCAGGATCAGACTACACAGGGCCAGACTACACCGAATCAGACTACACAGGCCAGACTACACTGGATCAGACTACACTGGATCAGACTACATGGATCAGACTACACAGGGTCAGACTACACAGGGTCAGACTACACGGATTAGACTACTCAGGTCAGACTGCACAGGATCAGACTACACAGGGTCAGACTACACAGGGCCAGACTACACGGATCAGACTACACAGGATCAGACTACACAGGATCAGACTACACAGGATCAGATCACAGGAGTCCAGACTACGGATCAGACTACACAGGGCAGACTACACCGGATCAGACTACACAGATCAGATACACAGGCCAGACTACACCGGATCAGACTACTCAGGATCAGACTACACAGGGCCAGACTACACGGATCAGACTACACAGGATCAGACTACACAGGGTCAGACTACACAGGATCAGACTACACAGGATCAGACTACACAGGGCAGACTACACATCGATAACAGGGCAGACTACCGGATAACTACACGGACTCAGACTACAGGATCAGACTACACAGGGCAGACTACACGGATCAGACTACACAGGATCAGACTGCACAGGATCAGCACAGGCAACTCACGGGTCAGCTGCACAGGTCAACACTACACAGGGCCAGACTACACGGATGGAGACTACACGGATCACACTACACAGGGCCAGACTACACCGGATCAGACTACACAGGGCCAGACTACACCGGATCAGACTACTCAGGATCAGACTACACCAGATCAGACTACTCAGGATCAGACTACACAAGCCCAGACTACACAGGATCAGACTACGAAGGGTCAGACTACTCAGGGCGAGACTACACAGTGTCAGACTCAGGATTTGTTTAAAGTCTGTAATTATGAAAACAGATTGTAAGATAATGAGACATACAGTAGACATACACAAAACAGTGAGATATTATAATTCAAGTCCACTTACATGGGTAAAGGGAATCCATGGAATAGTTAATAACTCAGTAATTGGTGTGAAACTGACCTTTTGGACCTCCACCAATTTTCAAAAAGAATTTTATCCTTATGGAGTGTTTTTATATCCATTATTATGGAGACATATGCGCAGTAACTCCCACATGACAAGATTCAGCACAGTAATCAATCTGTGCATGTGCGGCTGTGGCAATGGTCCTCTTGCAGGAGATTTTTACCTGAGGAGGCAGATGACTGAAATTTCAATGCAGTCAGTGGTTTATCAGCAGGAAATGTTTATTGCAGGACTGGATATCATGTACAGAACAGTCAGGCTAACCTGTATAATCCCGCCCTCCACCACTGATTGGCAACTTGCTGACAGTGTACAATGCAAATAGGGAGCTGCAAATTAGTGGTGTGGGCAGGGTTATACACAGCTGCCAATCATTGGATTGGGTGGGGTTATACATGGCTCAGCATTCTGCTCATTACTGCAACCACAGCAGGGAAAACAGAGATTTTATCGAAACTGCGACAAGCGCCCCAGTAAGTGACACATCACTGAAATCAGTCTCTCATCCTATACCTCATTCTGCTATCAGATTCAAGAGCAAAATCCTGCTTCAGATTCTATTTAAAGATGCATTATCACAGGGAATGTGTTCCTTCACCTAAATTCTAATAGGCTTTTACATTTTGTTATTTTCTCCCTTTGATGTCCAGCCCCAGCAGAACCTCAGTGAATTCAGTGCAGGTACTCTGGAAACATCAAAAGGCACATGCTTCTTACAAATCTCCATTATGGGTGTGAAAGGCGTCCTGAAATGTCTTACTGATAATTACAAATGATCAGGTCTTGAGAGCAGCCGCTTTATTTTTCCTAAGATTAATGCCTCATCTACAGCTACAATGAAATCTGCGAATACGAGCACCTTGGTTTATAAGAAAGCAAAAGTGACAACAACAGGCAATGATGATGTGTTGTGTAGGCGGTAATTATACTCATCGTCCGCACTTATTATAGAGCAGATGCCGCTTTACCAGGGGGTATTGTACGGCTTACCTCTGGGGTAGCGCACACCAGCTGTCCTCCTTTGATCTAAACACCTAGACCATGTTCCCAAGGGCAAACACTCGTTTTTTTCGGATGAGTTTTTCTGCACCAAAATAACAATCTGTTTTATCCCCTTTCTTAGTGCGTTTTTGGTGAAGATTTGAAGCATCATTTTTAGAGGGTTTTTTTTTTATCTTAGTGCAGAAATGTTGGTTTTATGCACTAGAAAAAGTTTTTTTTTTTGTTTTTACATGCATTATTTCAAGCTCCTCATACAAGACTGTGGACAAAATGCACTCAAAGTGCATCAGTCCACAGCATCGTTAAGTGCACAGAGCACATGAGTTTTCTGGAAATCCCATCTGCTTTGCTTGACCTAGTGGAAAGAAATGCAAATGTCATGGTCCAAGTGCTAAGTGTTTCCAGTTACTTTTAGTGATGATGAACTCTATTTGTTACTAGTGATATTAAAAATGACAATTTCTTTAGAATTTTGTCTCCTTTAGAATTCATTATTGGCCTTTATATCTAACTGTCGCGCATACAAAAATACCTAGAATGTGTAGCCATTGTTCCCCAGAGGGGATAAATGCTGGGGAATCTCCACCAGAGGATGATACATGTAGTGATCAGTGATGTGCATACTTAGGACTCTTGCAGATGTCCGCCATCATTGATTGCAGTGCTTGGACTGGCTGTATGTTTCCCTAACTGAGATTAGATACAAGGGTTGAATGAAAGTAATGCCTCTTCCTTCGCAACTTGGGATTCGATGGGAATATTTTAATAACTTAAACACAAAAATAATATTTAGAATGTGCTCTTTAATTACCGTAGAGCTGTGGAGGAAAGTGTACTGAACAGTCCAGTACCTGCCACATACCAGTGCTGCCATCTGCTGAGGAGTTACAAAGGTGGAGGCATTACTTTTCATCCAATCCTCATATATAGGAGACACAAAAAGCACAATAGTGCTATAACTAAGGAATAAATAAATAAAAGTACGGTAATGAGTGAAGATTTGTTCACCTGGAGACACAACCACTAATATAGCATAATCTGGCTGCAGCAACCCCAGAGGTAGAAACGATGCTTCAGTTGAGAAAGAAGGGTTAAAACCACACTGCCATTGGAAATAAAACTTCAAATAGGATCCTGGATAGTGATTTTATTCTACATTTTCGGAAACTAGCAACTTCCTCAGGAACAATCACCATTCCATGAATTGTAATTGTTCCTGAGGAAGGAGTTTGGTTCCATAATGCATAGAATAAAGTCACTATTCAGGATCCTATTTGAAGATTTCTTGCACCTTCAGGTATCTGGAAATTGCACCCAAGGATGACCCAGACTTGTGCATGTCCATAATTCTCTTCCTGATATCTTGGCTGATTTCTTTAGAAATTAGTAGTGTGCTTCAGGTGTGCATAAAAATACATACACAGGTGTGTCTCTAACTCAGATGTTTCCAAACACATGACATCATCATATGGACTGTCCCATATTGTTTAAAGGCATAGTAATTTGAGTGACTGTAAACTGGTGACTGCAGAAAGTAATAAAAATGCCTTAAAAGATTCTTTCTCATTAATATGATATTTGGCAAATATTATGGTTTAACCTCACGTGAACTTAGAGTCCGCGTGAGAAAACATGTGAAGGAGATTGAGTCAGCAGCCATAGTGGAAGATATTTCAGTCTTGAAGACACTTCCACAACATTTTAAGACATACCACATGAGTAATCCCAGATCTGTGAGGGTGTGTGGAATCGATCTTAACAGCGGAGGGATTAGGGGGGGAAATTTTAAGAAAACTTTGGTGCAACGTGAACTAAGGTGGATTGTTACCTTGGACACAATGTCTCAAAAGGGCTTAAATGTGACCATGAGTTTTGTTCCCTTCTTATAAATGGCAGGTCCTGAATATATTCCTTGTTTTTTTTTTAAACCAATTCTTTTTATTGCACATATAAAAATCAGGTAAAGGCCATAGTGGCGGGTACAAATACAATGCAAGTTATAAATGTGCATCCATTTTCAAATACAAGGAAAGAAAACTATATACCTCATAGGAGGATTAAAGATTTAACCAAAACAACAGGGGGCAGGGAGCAACAAGAAGAGCAGGGAAGGAGGGGAGGGGAAAGTATAGGGGACAGGATGGGGCTTATGCAGCATATTTAATTACATATATAACACATCAACAGAAATGTCACAATATCAGTTTAGGAGAGGGTAGCATAATAGAGGAACTCGTCTGCTGTCAAGTAATCCGTCAGTCAGGAATTGTCACTTCATTTAATTTGGAGCCAACCCAAGGGTCCCACCAGTTAAGAACCTTGATCCTCTGGGGAAGATCATGCGAGAGAAGGAGTTCATGTGTCAGGTGGCGATTTAGTCTAACTGTCACCTCCCCTAGGGAGGGGCGGGTCGGAGACCTCCAATGCGCCGCGATGGATTGGCGGGCTGCTATCAGGATATTGGTAACTATGGGCCTAAGAATAGTCGGCCAGGTATCCAAGTCTATGCCCAACAGAGCCATAGGGGCCGAGAGAGGAATCGTCAGTCCCGTCAGCTCAGCAATCAGAGCCCCGACATCGGACCAAAATGCAACCACTCCTGGACAAAACCACCAGATATGAGCTTCAGTACCCGTCTGACCGCAGTTACGCCAGCAGAGCGGCAAGGGAGAGTCTCCATGTCCACCAAATCGGGCAATACGTGCAGGGACCAAGTACCATCCCATCTGGAGTTTTTTGGACTGTTCCAGGTGAGTGAGGCACCTTGTATACTCATCTGCATGGGACGCAGCAGCCCGCCACCCATCCAACGGCACCGAGAAAGAGAGTTTGGTCTCCCATCTTGCCATAAAGGGAAGTTTATGCTTTGTGCAGGCAGCAGTCAAGGCCCTATAGATTATAGAGACCCCTCGCCTAGAAAGTGCAGATTGTTTAAAGAATGACTGTAGATTGAGATCTACCAAGGTAGGATCCCAAGAGGGGAGGGAGCAGGAAAGCAGGAAATGACATATCCTCAGGTGAGTGAAGTAGGCCGTTGACGGCAAGGAGTATCTGTCTACTAACGCTGGGAAGGGGATCGGACGCCCATCTCTCAACAAATCCCATATCCCTTGTATGCCGACCTCCCGCCACCTCGCGAGCGACATATCCATCATACATGCCTCTAAAACCTGTAGGGAGAGGTATCTGGTAAGGAATGGGAGGTGTAACCTTGCTAATTTATGCCATACAGCCAGTACAGCTTGCATAGAGCGTAGAGGGACCACAGGCCGGGTCCTTTGGAGGAATGCGACCTCCAGCAGAATCCTGGGGGATCCCATTGGGGAGAAATGGGCCTCAATCTGTAGCCAGTGGGAAGAAAAAAAAGGAGGAGAAGCCATTGCCCACCACGTCTTAGCCAAGTCCAGGGTGATAGCCGCATGATACGTGAGGATATTAGGCATGCCCAGACCCCCAAGCGAGCTGGGCAGAGCTAGGGTCGCCAGAGCTACTCTGTGGGGTTTGCCCTCCCAAATAAACCGTCCCAAGATTGTTTGAAAAAGGTTCAAATATCGCCTAGGAAATAGTAGAGGGATGCACCGAAGGGTATATAAAATTTTAGGGAGAAGGGTCATCTTTACCAAATTGATCTTAGCCACCCAGGAGAGCTGCACCTGCGAATATTCTTTGGTGAGAACCCTAAGCGAAGAGGCCAATGTCTCACAATTAATGCTAATCATAGACCGCACGGGGGCGATTTGAATTCCCAGGTATACAAACCCCCTGGGGGCGAGTAGGAAGGAAAATCGAGAGGCCAGGTCAGCCTGGTCAGGGGGGGAAAGGTTCACTGGAAAGAGGGAGGATTTAGAAAGGTTGAGCTTGTAGAAAGAGATCGCGGAAAAGTCAGAGAGGACAGACACAATAGCTGGAATAGAAACTCCAGGGTTCGTACAGGTGAGGAGGACATCGTCCGCATAAAGAGAAATCTTATGCTCCGTTTGGCCTACCATTACTCCTGAAATCTCAGGATGGTCTCGAATGGAAGCTGCTAGCGGTTCCATGGCAAGAGCAAAAATTAGAGGAGAGAGGGGGGCAGCCCTGCCTCGTCCCATTAGAGATAGCAAACGTAGCGGAGGAGAACCCCCCCCGCCTTCACGTATGCGCGGGGGGAGGAGTATAAGGCTAATATGCCCGACTTAATGGGGCCCTGGAACGCAAACTTATCCAGGACCGCTGCCAGATACCCCAGTGCACTCGATCGAAAGCTTTCTCAGCATCAAGTGATAGAAGGGCACTGGGGGTCCCTCTCTGCTCCAGGACCTCCAGGAGGTCCACCACCCTCCGAGTCGCATCTCTCGCCTGACGATCGGGAATGAAGCCCACTTGATCGAGGGCGATCAGGGAGGTAATAACTGACTTGAGTCGGTCCGCCAGCAGCTTCGAATAGAGTTTAACATCGCAGTTGATAAGTGCAATAGGGCGGTAGTTAGCCGCTTCCGTGGGAGCCTTACCGGGTTTAGGGATGGTGGAAACAGCCGCCGTCAGACCCTCAGGCCGGATGCGTCCTTCACTCTGCCAAAACCGGAATAAAGACAGGAGGTGTGGGGAAAGAGTGGGAGCAAAGGAAGAGTAATACGAGTAGGAGAGGCCGTCTGGGCCCGGGGCCGACCGCTTCTTAGAGGCACGGATCAGCCCAAGGATCTCCTCCACGGTAAAGGGCCTATTTAGGAAAGAGAGCTGAGAGCTTGAGAGGGAAGGGAGCTCAAGCCTGGCAAGGAAAGCGCCAATGGCGTCAGCCGTTGGTCGAGGAGAAGAAGGGGAGCAACCCAGGTTGTACAACTCGTGATAAAAGTCCCTAAACTGCTCAGCTATATTCCTTGTTGTACCTCTTGATTAATATCATTTATAATATTTCTTTTATGGGTCATTAAATGAATTTTGTCATGCATGTCTCTGGTTTGCTTCACTACTAGTTTATGGTCTGTGTTTTGTCCTCCAGGAATAATATGCAGTATACAGATGTATACGTGTATTTTTTAAAATTGTATTTAACCTTTAGTGGTAATTTTGCTCTCTTTCCCTTTTTGCACTAATAGTGTCCTTACATTGGATTCAGGGGATGTGTTTCAATACTATGATGCATGAATATGTACTAATGGAGGATGAATCTGCAGCAACATACTTTACTTGTTATTTTGTACATTTTAGATGTTGTATGTGATACTGATAATTGTCTGGTTTGTATACCGTATTTTTCGCTTTATAAGACGCACCTGATTATAAGACGCACCCCCAAATTTGGTGAAGAAAAAGAGAAAAAAATATTTTTTAATGTTAAATGGGGTCCGTGTTATAATGCCAGTGTCCGTCTTACAAATCATATAGGACACATGTCCCTCATAGCACCCTCATCTTGATACATTGTTCCTCATCCTGGGATATAACCCCCTTGTGCTGGCTCACGTCCCCCAGTGATGGCACACATCCCCTATTGATGGCACACCTCCCCCAGTGCTGGCACACTCTCCCCAGTGCCTGCACTCACCCCCTGTGCTGGCACACTTGCCCCAGTGCAGGCGGAATTGCCCCTGTGCCTGCACCACCCCCAAGTGCAGGCACACTTGCCCCTGTGCCTGCACTCAGCCCCCAGTGCAGGCACACTTGCCCCTGTGCCTGCACTCAGCCCCCACTGCAGGCACATTTACCCCTGTGCCTGCACTCACCCCCCCAGTGCAGGCACAACTTGCCCCTGTGCCTGCACTCAGCCCCCAGTGCAGGCACACTTGCCCCTGTGCCTGCACTCAGCCCCCACTGCAGGCACATTTACCCTTGTGCCTGCACTCACCCCCCCAGTGCAGGCACAACTTGCCCCTGTGCCTGCACTCAGCCCCCAGTGCAGGCACACTTGCCCCTGTGCCTGCACTCAGCCCCCAGTGCAGGCACACTTGCCCCTGTGCCTGCACTCAGCCCCCACTGCAGGCACATTTACCCCTGTGCCTGCACTCACCCCCCCAGTGCAGGCACAACTTGCCCCTGTGCCTGCACTCAGCCCCCAGTGCAGGCACATTTACCCCTGTGCCTGCACTCACCCCCCCAGTGCAGGCACAACTTGCCCCCATCACTGTGTAAAGCTCCCCTGCTGGCGTGCACAGAATAAAAATAAAAAATCATTACTTCACCTTCCGACGATCGCGCTCCCTTCAGCCAGCTGATCGGTGACTTCCTGCTTTGGTCTCGGCATCGGGTCATGTGACCAGAGTGCATCATGTGATCGGATTTCATCACTATGCACTCCTGATGCCGAGACCAAAGCAGGAAATCACCGATCAGCTGGCAGAAGGGAGCGCGATCGTCGGAAGGTGAAGTAATGATTTTTTATTTTTATTCTGTGCACGCCAGCAGGGGAGCTTTACACAGTGATGGGGGCAAGTTGTGCCTGCACAGGGAAGTGAGTGCAGGCACACCTGATATGCACTGCACCCCTGTCCAGATCTTGGTGCTGGTTTCAGCACCAAGGTGATGGACAGCGGCAGTGCAGTGCATATTGGAGGAGGTTAATGAGCGGGAGCACGTGACCTCCCGCTGCCTCCTGAGGACCGCAGCCAGCCCGCCCCGGCTCCGGACACCACTGCACAGCCTCCCCAGCACTAAAGAACCGTATATTCCCATTATAAGACGCACCCCCCACTTTCCCCAAAAGTTGGGGGAACAAAAGTGCGTCTTATAATGCGAAAAATACGGTAAGTGTTCCCCCTTTCAATTCAGCCTCTCGTAGCGTGTGCGCGCACTTCTGCTGTCCTCTCCCCTGTCCCACGGCGTCAATAATTCCCAGCGTTTACGTCAGTTGCCCTAGTAACATCCCTGGGCTTCCGGGTCACTTCCGCCCGTGGTATTACTGGGTGTACTAAGCGCACAGGCCGCCTTCAGCATGCCATCTGCGCATGCTCTGAAGGTGGTCTGTGTGCTTATTAGTACACCCAGCAATACGACGGGCGTAAGTGACACGGGGCCGGCATCACGTGACCGCGTCATAGCAATGACAAAATGCGCGGGTAGTTTGAATAGTGCCCAAGCTCCGGAAAGAAGAATGCCGCCCATCCGGGAGTAATTTCAGCAGGGTGGCAGGGGGAGCGCAGCCCAGGAGACCCTGCCTTCTCGTCAAAGACCTCTGTAGGAACGCCTATCCGACATAGGTTTAGTAAGTTTACAAAATGCTTTATTGCACTTGTAGATCCCTATAAAAGGTCAGACAGGGATAATTGATAAAGTTGTTTGAGGCTGCAGAGACAGATATTCATAGGTTAGGAGGGCTAGATTATGTGACAGGTTCCCTTAAACAGAAGAAGCACAGGGGATGGCACTGCTCTGGGGGGGAGGGGAACGCTGAGCCAGGGGGAGAAGGCACTGCACCAAAGAGGGAAGAAGTACAGAGGAGAAGGGACTGCACTAGGGGAAAAGGAGCACAGGGGGAATATGTAGAGCTAGGGGGAAGGCACTGCGCCAAAAGGGGAATTTGGAGTACAAGGGGGGATAGGAACACAGGGGTAGAAGACTCTGGGCCAAAGGAGGAAGGAGCAGGGAGGAAGGCACTGCACCAGGGAGAAAGGAGCACAGGGTGGAAGGTGCTGAGCTGGTGGGGGGGGGGGAGGAAATTGCTGTGCCGAGGGTAACTTTATATTTGGGATAAGAGCAGGTTTACGCTGCCAGCAATAACTGAAGGTCCACCATCTGAGTTATGAAGTTTATTCAGTGAGTGCACTTCGAAGCATCAGCTTCTTCATCAGGACAACAAACTTACCTTAGCATATGTACATGGCATTATATAGGAGAAAAGTGTGCAAACAGGCAGTCTGAAAAAAAGGGTCATCAGAAACAGTAACGCTGCACATTATAAATAGTAATAGAAACACAAGTATCCATGAAGCAAAACCCATGTGTTATATTAATCCAAACTTTGCATAAATGAAAAATTACTTTTGTTTGCTCATAAATTGCAAAATAATTACAATTATACAGTGCCATAAAATTTACCCGCACAGAGTTCATGTGTAGTCTTGTTGGATCAAACTCCCAGATCCACAGGGATGGATGAGCAGACAACTACTCGCCATACCTTTGTGCTGTCAAGGATCCAACCCTCAGGTAGATTTTTACCATGGGGAAGGAGCACAATTATGATAGGAGCACAGGGGGAGAGGGGGGCAGGAGTCACACGTCTTCACCTGTGGACTTCACTTCTTAAGGGCTGTGGATTCTGGAGTCAGTGCTCATTTTGAGTGGAGTCAGAGTCTGAGTCAGATTCAGGGAAATTGATGAGCTGGAGTCGGATGTTTGGCTTACTGACTCCATACCCCTGGTTGTGGAGACGGAGTCGTGGAGTCAGAGTCGGTGTCCATTTTGGTGTAGTCGGATGCAGGGAAATTGAGGAGTTGGAGTCGGATGTTTGGCTTACTGACTGCACAGCCCTGCTAATACCGGTAGCCGTTTTACTGAAGGAGGATACTGTAGATCCAGATATCTGCTGACACTACTGTTCCTCTTTCCCCTTTGCTTGTTATAGAGAACGTGTCCTCAGAAAATGACCTATTGTTTAAATCAGACTTTTGTGTTAAAAGCATCATTTTTAATTTTCTTTTTGCAAAGTTTTTTTCCTCTATATCACATTCTTTACTGAAAATTAAAATGAAAAATCTTTCAATTTTCTCACCACTGAGCACTAACTTCTGGCTGTTTCAGGAAAAAACATGTACTTTAGCATCAGTGAACAGACCCTATCTATAGTATTAAAGCGACAAATAAGCGTGTGTAAAGGCCATTGTGTTGGATGTAGGAGGAGATGAGCTGTGACCTGTTGTGATTGGTGTATCCTGTTTTATCAGCGGTGCCTCCAGGTGTTGGCGGTCATTATAATCCTGCCTCTGATGGTGATGAGCCTGCTGAAAAGTCTTCCTGAAACACAGGCAGTATGAGTTTCACATCACCCCAGTGACCATTGTAAAAATATGACTCATTCCTTGCTGCAAAATTATGCAAAAATGTTAAAATTATGGCAAAATTTTAAAAAAGGCAGAGCGGGCAGGGTGTCCATGTGTCTGATAAATGTGTAGTTTTCAAAATAAAATAAATGGAGCATTTTTTCTTAGAAATCTGTGACTGCACATTGAAGTGTAGATTATATTTTCTGACATTTCTGGCCGATCAGAATGCAAAAAAAAAATATTGACTACATAAGAAAATATGCCATGTTTAGTTCATATGAGCTTCAATTTAAGATCGGCATATTAAATACCAGCTTTAGTAAAAAATGTGGTGCTTTGGCAGCTAGTGGCCCACTCCACTGATAGACAGCTGTGCATAACCCCGCCCACACCACTGATAGACAGCTGTGCATAACCCCGTCCACACCACTGATAGCTGTGCATAACCACGCCCACACCACTGATAGACAGCTGTGCATAACCCGCCCACAACACTGATAGACAGCTGTGCATAACCCCGCACACACCACTGATAGACAGCTGTGTATAACCCCGCCCACACCACTGATTGACAGCTTTCTGTGTATAACCCCACCCACACCACTGATTGACAGCTATCTGTGTATAACCCTGCCTACACAACCAAGTGTCAGCTTTCTGTGTATAACGCACCCACACAATGATTGGCTGTGTTCTGTGTACACTCTAGATTGTCAGTTATAGAGAGCTCGAGGACAACATGGCACGAAACAGCTAGTCCTACAGTAATAATATCCTGCTGATAAAACAATGATTGTATTGAAACACTCAGCCTAATATGTGACATGTCACTGGAATCAGAGTCTCAACACTGGCTCAAGACTTTCACTTGTTTTATGTTGTACAATCCTTACAAGAAAGAAAACAAAGAGCTGTAAAAGGATGGACTGTGAGAGTCACTCTCTGATTGTCAGTGACTCTGCAGGGTTTGGACAGTGACAGTGGTAGGGTCTCATCAATAAAGGATGGACAGGGAGAGTCACTCTCTTATTGTCAGTGACTCTGCAGGGTTTGGATAGTGACAGTGGTAGGGCCTCATCAATAAAGGATGGACAGTGAGAGTCACTCTCTGATTGTCAGTGACTCTGGAGGGTTAGGATAGTGACAGTGGTAGGGCCTCATCAATAAAGGATGGACAGTGAGAGTCACTCTCTGATTGTCAGTGACTATGCAGGGTTAGGATAGTGACAGTGGTAGGGTCTCATCAATAAAGGATGGACAGTGAGAGTCACTCTCTGATTGTCAGTGAGACTCTGCAGGGTTCGGACAGTGACAGTGGTAGGGCCTCATCAATAAAGGATGGACAGTGAGAGTCACTCTCTGATTGTCAGTGAATCTGCAGGGTTCAGAGAGTGACAGTGGTAGGGTCTCATCAATAAAGGATGGACAGTGAGAGTCACTCTCTGATTGTCAATGACTCTGCAGGGTTCGGAGAGTTACATTGGTAGGGTCTCATCAATAAAGGATGGACAGTGAGAGTCACTCTCTGATTGTCAGTGAGACTCTGCAGGGTTCGGACAGTGACAGTGGTAGGGCCTCATCAATAAAGGATGGACAGTGAGAGTCACTCTCTGATTGTCAGTGACTCTGCAGGGTTTGGACAGTGACAGTGGTAGGGTCTCATCAATAAAGGATGGACAGTGAGAGTCACTCTCTGATTGTCAGTGAGACTCTGCAGGGTTCGGACAGTGACAGTGGTAGGGCCTCATCAATAAAGGATGGACAGTGAGAGTCACTCTCTGATTGTCAGTGACTCTGCAGGGTTCAGACAGTGACAGTGGTAGGGTCTCATCAATAAAGGATGGACAGGGAGAGTCACTCTCTGATTGTCAGTGACTCTGCAGGGTTCGGACAGTGACAGTGGTAGGGTCTCATCAATAAAGGATGGACAGGGAGAGTCACTCTCTGATTGTCAGTGACTCTGCAGGGTTCGGACAGTGACAGTGGTAGGGCCTCATCAATAAAGCATGGACAGTGAGAGTCACTCTCTGATTGTCAGTGACTCTGCAGGGTTCGGACAGTGACAGTGGTAGGGTCTCATCAATAAAGGATGGACAGGGAGAGTCATCTCTGATTGTCAGTGACTCTGCAGGGTTTGGATAGTGACAGTGGTAGGGTCTCATCAATAAAGGATGGACAGTGAGAGTCACTCTCTGATTGTCAGTGAGACTCTGCAGGGTTCGGACAGTGACAGTGGTAGGGCTCATCAATAAAGGATGGACAGTGAGAGTCACTCTCTGATTGTCAGTGACTCTGCAGGGTTAGGACAGTGACAGTGGTAGGGTCTCATCAATAAAGGATGGACAGTGAGAGTCACTCTCTGATTGTCAGTGACTCTGCAGGGTTAGGACAGTGACAGTGGTAGGGTCTCATCAATAAAGGATGGACAGTGAGAGTCACTCTCTGATTGTCAGTGACTCTGCAGGGTTAGGACAGTGACAGTGGTAGGGTCTCATCAATAAAGGATGGACAGTGAGAGTCACTCTCTGATTGTCAGTGACTCTGCAGGGTTTGGATAGTGACAGTGGTAGGGCCTCATCAATAAAGGATGGACAGTGAGAGTCACTCTCTGATTGTCAGTGACTCTGCAGGGTTAGGACAGTGACAGTGGTAGGGTCTCATCAATAAAGGATGGACAGGGAGAGTCACTCTCTTATTGTCAGTGACTCTGCAGGGTTTGGACAGTGACAGTGGTAGGGTCTCATCAATAAAGGATGGACAGGGAGAGTCACTCTCTGATTGTCAGTGACTCTGCAGGGTTCGGACAGTGACAGTGGTAGGGCCTCATCAATAAAGCATGGACAGTGAGAGTCACTCTCTGATTGTCAGTGACTCTGCAGGGTTAGGACAGTGACAGTGGTAGGGCCTCATCAATAAAGGATGGACAGGGAGAGTCACTCTCTGATTGTCAGTGACTCTGCAGGGTTCGGACAGTGACAGTGGTAGGGCCTCATCAATAAAGCATGGACAGTGAGAGTCACTCTCTGATTGTCAGTGACTCTGCAGGGTTAGGACAGTGACAGTGGTAGGGCCTCATCAATAAAGGATGGACAGTGAGAGTCACTCTCTGATTGTCAGTGACTCTGCAGGGTTAGGACAGTGACAGTGGTAGGGTCTCATCAATAAAGGATGGACAGTGAGAGTCACTCTCTGATTGTCAGTGACTCTGCAGGGTTTGGATAGTGACAGTGGTAGGGCCTCATCAATAAAGGATGGACAGTGAGAGTCACTCTCTGATTGTCAGTGACTCTGCAGGGTTAGGACAGTGACAGTGGTAGGGTCTCATCAATAAAGGATGGACAGGGAGAGTCACTCTCTTATTGTCAGTGACTCTGCAGGGTTTGGACAGTGACAGTGGTAGGGTCTCATCAATAAAGGATGTTGCCTGTTTGTGTTGAATATAGAGAAGACGCTGTATCCATTTTCTTCCCTGATTTTTCCTTCCCGCTATGTTGAGCCATGCATTATAGGACTAAATAAATGATTCCATTAGTACGTCTGTGCGGCTCCCATGATTAGACCCCTAACGATGCTGGATCCTGCGCTGATGACCCTGATGCAGTCTGTAATCACAGAATGAAGATTTATCTGTATGAGAATACTTGCATTCCTTATAAACTCAGATTCAGAAACTCGGTCGATTCCACAAAGACATGAATCAGTTTAGCCTTCTCCCATCTTTCTCATCATTTCATGTTATACAAATGTTTTCTAATGGTTTTTCCCAGCCTGACTGTCCTTTATACGTCTTTGGATTAAATAACCTACAAAGCTGACGTTTATGTGCCGGCAGGGTAATCTTCAGAGTGTGGTGCTGTTTAATAACCCGATCATTTAATCTCTGTACAGAATAAATTATTTTATCACGATCCTAATTCGTTGCAACCTCTTTATTGCGCCGGGAAGGAAATAGGTTCCAATTATAACGTGGATAAATAATCATAGACGGAGCAGTAGAGATGGCGTAGGTGGGAATCCCATTAGGTGCGTTCTGCTGCCTCATCGTACAGTAAAGCAATCTGCTAATGATCTGCAGTCCGGCTCCCACGGGGATCACTAGCAGGCTATACATGCCAGTCCTGTTTACAGTGTTGGTCTATTCTAGATTAAAGAGAAAAGCTTTTTCTGCAGGAAACAAACCCTGCATAAAATCCAAATACCCCCATAAGGCACAACAGTTACTATAATGCAATAGATCCTTTTGATCATTTTAATGCTGCCAGAACAATCTTCCCACTTTTAACAAACACAAATTAAGAAAGTTATGTGTCTGTGAAAGTAGACACCTACCATGAAGCACATATTCTTGCTCATTGATAAGAGGGGTGATAACACGAAGAAAAGTTCCCCTTTGGGTCACTGCTGAAAGCAGTAGAGGGGAAGCCTCTGTATTTTTTGTATTCTCACTTCTGTCTCTTTAAAGGGATTGTCCAATTGTAGATTCCCCTTGTCTCCCCAGGTAAAATAATAGAGCCTGTACTCACCTCCAGTGCTGGTGCTGTTCCAGTTCTCTCGGTAATTACAGTTCGGGGCTCACGTGAAATTGGGGCGTCACGCATGTCCTATATCCAATCACTGCTGACTATTGTCTCCCCGCCTTCAGACCAAATGAGCAATCAACAGGAAGCAAGTGGAGACAATAGTTGGCAGTGATTGGACATGGGGCATGCGTGACACCCCAATGTCACGTGAGCTCCGATCTACAATGACCGAGAACACTGGAACAGCACCAGAATGGAAGGTACGTGTTGCATTGTGTTTTGCTCAAAACCCGCAGTGTCCTGGCAGCATCTGGCACTGTTCACACTACAGATTCTGACATTTAACACTGTGCTTTCTCTGATGCTTCAGATTTTCACAGGCAGCCTCAGTCATTGACCAGCTGTTATCTCATTAGTGATCGGGCTAGCGGGAGTTGATCTCTATATGACTCCTGATTACTCCTAGGATCACATGTTCTGGGAAGTCTATCACAGTTCCTCCCTGCCTTTTTAAGATGTTGGAATCTGTCTTCCCATGCCAACTCTAGTTTTTTCAATACCGGATCATGTGCTGAGGTGATACAGTTGCTGGTTATCTACTGAAGTGATGTTTGGTGTTGTGAAAATGCTCTGGTTGTCTAGTTTTCCTCCCTGCTCTTTATTTCCTCTTATGCACGTATTGTCTTATACCTCTATGTGTATTGCTGTGAGTGAGTATCATTTGCTTCCCTGTTGTTCTATTTGTGTGGGGTTTTACCACTCCTGTCCCCCTCCCTCCCCCTCGCAGGTGGGGGAGATGAAGTATTAGATCAGGGCCGGCCAGGAGCAGGGCAAGGGTGGCAGCTCAGACATCCTCACTATCAGAGGTAAGGGACAGCTAAGGTCCCCCTGGCCTGAGGGTCAGTCTAGGGCAGTGTTTCTCAAGTTCCTCATGACCTACCAATGGTGCAGCATTTGCACAGGTTTGGAATCATAACCTATGCAGGTGAATAATTTATTACCTTTGCAATGCTAAGGAAATCCTGAAAATATGCACTGTTGGCAGGTCATGAGGACTGAAGTTGAAGAACACTGATCTAGGAAATTCGGTTCCCCTGACATTTCTTACAATCCCGTGAAAGTGAATATAGGCTCTTTAATTTCAAGTGTAATCTGAAGGGATTGTCCTAGTAGTTAACAACCACTTATAACTTTCCCGATCCTTCAACTCCCTCACACACAGCCTGAAAGAAAAACATTTCATTCTGCTCCTCGATTTTCAGTGAATATCATGTCCTGAAAGCTGAAATTCTGAGTTTAAAGGGATCCTGTCACCTCCAAAACGCCACCTAAACTACCAAAACATGTCCCTGCAGCATCCCATCACTAATCTCACACTCCTTTTGTCTCCTAAAAGCATCCTGTGAAAGTGCATAAAAACGTTTTAACACTTACTCATTAGAGATAATAATTAGCAGGGGCTATATTCTTTAGCCCTTAGGGTGTGTTTTTTGCAGCCTGAATGATCCAGCCCTCTCTGTGCAGCTTCTGCTGTGATGTGCAGCTGAAGGCAGGACTAATGATTTGCATTCTATGAGTGATAAGAGGGGGGAGGGTAAAGTGTGCACAAGCAGAACAACACAGACAGAGAGAGGCTGGATCCTGGAGCCTGCAAAACAACACTGGGGACTAAAGAATATAGCCCCTGCTAATTATAATCACTAATGAGTAAGTATTAAAATGTTTTTATGCACTTTCACAGGATGCTTTTAGGAGACAAAAGGAGTGTGAGATTAGTGATAATATGCTACAGGGACATGTTTTGTAGCTTAGGAGGCATTCTGGAGGTGACAGGATCCCTTTAAAAGAACTGTCAGTTTTCAAGACTTTTTTGTTTTTTTGTTAATATAAGTATTTTTATAAAAAAACAAAACAAGTCTGGCGCAACTTTCCTGGAACAGGGTACATCATAGACTATGTCCACACATAGCTTCGGCCCCTCATATACACGCCCTATAGCCCTTTATAGCTATATCTTCTGTCTATTTACTTTGTGACTTTTATGGGTAAAATAATCATTGTATTTTGTTATAACTAAGAACAGTTAGTTACTATCCTGGGCAACACCGGGCTCTACAGCTAGAGTGCTTATATTGACAACTGGATATTATCATTCCCTCTGTGAAATGGCTGGGTCACCTCTATATGGAAAAGATTTTGTAGGGGACGCCTCAGTTGTTAAGACCCAGGTATCATTTTATTGATAAACGATTATCTGGAATAACAGAGAAACTGCATAATCTGAACGGTAAGAATAGCAAAATGTTATTATTTACTAGACAGACATTTTGTACCTCTTTAATCCAATACAAAAATCTAAACTGTATTTTTTACTTTCTGGTTGTGAATGATTAAAGTTTCAGGGGTTACATTTGTCCTTTGTAATGAAAGGGTTAAGGAGGCTTCAAGGAAGAAAAAGAAAAAAAGTGTTTGAATCATAAATATAAATTAAACCATCACAATTTTGTAATTATGGAATGAATTAATGTAAGGTGACCTGGGGTGAATATAACGCGTTTCCATCTGAAGTCAGTTGAACCTTCCAAGAAATTATATTAGATTGGGGGTAAATTTTAGTTGCGCTTCCAGAGTTTTCTAGTTGACCCTGTTAAAATAAACGTAAAGCTGTTCCCCCCACACATCAATCTAACATGTATTTCCTTCTCTCTATTGAATACTCAGTTGCTTACTGCTGAAGCAGGACAAGCCACAGGGGAAATCCTGAGCGAGTCGGAGTAATCATCATACTCTGCTCCCTCCGTCAGCTGCAGTGTTATCCCTACCGCATTGTACTCTTGAGAGCATCAGGTACATTCACTCCCAGCATTGTTTAAATATAGGAATGAACAGTTTATTGCAGAAGCTCAATAATGCAACTTGGTAAGGTCACATTGGAGAGCTGCTAAGTAATCATCACTGTGATATTGGACCAATTGTGATCGACGTTTATGATCATCTTCCCATTCAGAAACCCATATTTGCAAAATGACAACTTTAGGATCTGCAGAATGCTGAGCATAAATTCAATCATCCTATGATCAGGCATTATCCAGCGCTACACTCACTTCATGTAGAGATGAAAGACTCTGTCTACAGTATGTGTTAGCATAAATGAGAATCCGGCGCCGCTGTAGTGGTAAATCCTTTATTTTTTCAAATTAAAAGTATCACAGATGTCCCAAACTTCGCCTTTCCTTTTCCATGTATCTGTCTATGTGTTGTCTGTCAAGCACTTTTGCCAGGTCTTGTGCATATTGATGGCTGGGCTTGCAAGATTGAGCTTTACCCTTTTTTACTTTTAGGCCGGCTTCACACCACGGTGTGATCAGGTCCGGGGATGTCCAATGTGAATCGTAAATACTGTGGGGCCGAATGGAACTGGATGGCAACTATGTGCCATCTGGTTTCCATCTGTCCGGGGGAATCTGGGTGAATTCAGATTTTTCTTCCGGACACAAAAACGTTGCTTTGGGCGAAAATCTCTCCAAATCGGATCCTCCCTCATCCACCCCGGGCCGACAAAAACATCAGATCCGAGAACCGGACGCCAGCGGCTGAAGCTTAGCAGCGAGTGCTGCTAAACTTCAGCACCACCAGCTGTCCCCTGCTGAGCTTTCAGGATTGCGGCTAGCTCCTCGCTAGCTGCGATCTTCAAAATTCAGCAGCTGCGGCTGCAAACAGAGGCGTCCAGCTGCAAACCGGACCAGTGGGCATATTTGCCCTCCGGCTCTGTTTGCAAATCAGGTCCGGGGCTGTCCAATTCACATCGGACAGCCCCGGACCTGATCACACCGTGGTGTGAAGCTGGCCTTACTTGGTAAAGGCACATTGGGGAGCTGTGCAATAATCATCACTATTAGACTAATTATGATCAACGTGTTGGAACACCTTCACATGTAAATACTCAGATTTGCAAATGCTTCAGTTTTAAGATCTGCAGAATGTTGAGCATAATGCAATCAATCTATGATCAGGAGTTATCAAGTGCTACTCTCACTTCATGTACAGATGAAAGACTGTGTCGATGTGTTGTCTGTCGGCCATGCTTGCCAGGTCTCGCACATATAGGTGGCTGGGCTTGCAAGATCAAACTTGCCCCTTTTTACTTTTGCATGCTGTAATAGGGCTCACAGACAGACTTGGGTATTGGTTAGGACCTGTAACTCAAGACTCTGTTGTTATTCTGATGGGGAATAGCTTTCTAAACATGCACCAACATTATCAACAAAATGTTATGTGTAAAAAGAAATTAGAATATGGCGTGTGTCTGTAAATTACCGGAAAAGAGTCATATAGGTGGTCACCGGCTCCTGAGGAGTCATGCAGTCCCGGCAGGCCACCCACATGATTCTTTCCATGTCATTTACAAACAGTATGTGCTATATAAAAAAGTTATTTTAATACATAATTGTAAACCTGAAAGACTTGATATGGGGCATGTGTAGGGTATCTGCACATATTTAGTATTTGCATCAAGAACATGATAAAAATGCAATGTGCACACAGGCTTGGAAATCTATTCCCCGACATTGTAACATCATGGTGGGTTTTTTAATGGCTGAAAATCCAGTGTCGGGTAGAAAGTCTATGGTTTATAAACAGGAGAAATATCAGGAAAAGATTCTCTTAGAATCTAAAGGACGGTGCCTGGGGGAGCATCTGTCGTTCTGGCAGCAGGCAGCTCCCATGGAAAGCCGCTCTACTGAATGAAGAGGTTCCATTGGTAAATGCTTTGGGCTCAGTTACTTCTCCCAGTTTAATCTCCTGGTATAAATAGAAGTAATCGCTGGTTCAGTGTAATAAATTGGTCATCTAGTGTGTTGGCCACTGGTCAGTGATGGCCGACCACGTAAGACTTATGGCTCATGATAGAATGGGTTTTAGAAGTTTACACTTGTCTTCATTAACTTAATGTTTTTTTCTTTGTTCTGTGCACAGAATGATCTCTGCACAACAGGAAAGATACTGGCCTTGATCACCCCCAAAACACATATATATGACTTTTATTTATGGGAAGCATTGGAATCTGAAGTGTTCTGCTACTAGTCCAGAAGCTTCACAGTATATTCTTACAAAATAGGAGGAGTCAGTGATTGTAACGTTCAGTGTGAAAACTGCAAGATTTCAGGAATTATTAAATCCCCCAAAATCCATAACATTTAAATTTTATTTATCCAATATGTCTTTATCAAAAGAGAGAACGGTCAGTGTTAGTGTGAACCTGGCCATACACGAGATGGCTGTTGGCTGAATGATGGTTGTACCATCTCTAACATATACAGGGATGCTCTCTTGTTCTCCATGAGGAAGCTGGGGTCAACATGTCTGATGACTGCTTATCTTCATGAGAACAGAGTGGCTCGCCGTCCAACATCAGACAAGCTCGGTTGACAATTTCTCCAATCATGCTGCTCTTCAATACACAGGGGCGGACTGGTGCACTTTGCCCCGGGTGGCAGTATGTATTGTTCAGCCCTCGCAGGTGAGGAGCGGGAGGGGAGTTGAGGTGCTGCTGGCTGGAGTGTGTGGGGGGGTGCTGTTGGACGAAGTGAGGAGCGGGAAGGGAGGGGGGTGCATGACACTCACCATGCTTCCCAGTGGGCGTGTCCGATAGCTGCTGCGGCCGCAAAGCAGAACCGCCGGCCCGTTTCAGTGTGGGGGCGGCCCTGAATGAAGACTATTTCACCAGCCTGGTGGGCACTTGTCCTCCCGCCAAGTGGGCCAGTTCGCCCCTGTCAATACACATCAGTGTTCGCGGAACCTGTGAATAATGTCAAGAATGGCTAACATTAATCTGTGTATGGGGTCTTAAAGGGGTTGTCCACTACTAGGAAATCCCTTTGTGATTACACATATCTCTCCATGGTAAAATGAAAGACTGTAATTACCACCCATGCTGCCGCCATTCCCACAATGTCAGTAATAGTGGTTCAGGGCTCACGTGATATTGAGTAACACGAGCTCCATGTTTAATCACAGCCCGCTCCTGTTTGATCACCTTCAGACCAAGTGAGTTAATCAACAGGAAGGTATGGTGCCACTCGATTCCTGTGGATTGCTCATTTGGTCCAATGGTGTGATAACAGAAGCTGGTGTGATTGGATGTGGAGCTCACGTGACGTCTCAAAGTCACATGAGCCCTGAACCGCGATTACCCACTGCGGGAAAGGCAGCAGCACAGTTACGGAGTGCAGGGTCTTTTATTTTACCATAGAGAGACATGAGAAATCAGAAGGACTTGTCCTAGTAGTAGACTAACCTTTTAAGTTAATCGGGTAATATCCCTCTTATGGGAAGTTATGTGCCAATTTGATTTGTCATCATATTATTTTATAATGTATGTTTAGATTAAAATTAATTTAGTCAGTTTTCTCGTGGTTCATTCATAAAGTGCATTGATTTTCATACCTGTGAATATAGGAAAAAAAATAATTAAAAAATTTTGGGGAAAATGTAATTTATTTTTTATTTATCCAAATTTATATTTTTAAGGATCATCAAAATGTAAATTATGGATCACTCGCTTGTTTCAGCCAATGCTAGGGTATTGGAAGTTTTCTATTAAAGAGTTATTCTAGTGTGGTTTACTTGCTATTAAAAATCAGCTTCATTCTCAAGAACGGGGGCATTTTTAATTATATTGTTTACTGCTTGTTACCCTTGTGGTCTGTGAGAGGGGGCAGAGCAGACACAATGCATACAGGCTCTATCCTATAGATCAGGGGTCCCCAACCTATGGCTTGGGAGCCACATATGGCTCGCAGCTGTCTTCCAGCTTGGTGCATTTGTCTAGCAAAGATCTATGAAGAGTAGGTATACTCTCTACATCAGGGGTGGGAACTCCAATCCTCAAAGACCACAAACAGTCCAGATTTTCAGGATTTCCTTAGCCTTGCACAAAGTGTTGGATTCATCACCAGTACAGGTGATTACATTACCACCTGTGCAATACTAAGGAGATCTTGAAAACATGTACAGTTTGCAGCCCTTGAGAACTGGAGTTCCCCATCCCTGCTCTAGATAATGATGTTTATGAGTAGGGTAGGAACCCATGGATCTTGGTATACTGCTTCAGTGTGATTTCTGTGGAAAAGCTTTGGTTGTCAGTATGAGGGTAATGGGAGATATGGGTATCACTACTGTCAGGGGAACAGGGTCTGGATGTGGCTCATGACCCTCTTTCAGAGCTAAGTGTGGCTCTCAAGGTCAGAAAGTTTGAGGACCTCTGCTGTAGACAGTTGTTTTCCACAATCCAGTCCTTACAGCACCTCAACAGATCATGTTGAAATTATTATCAAGGCATCAGAAACTGTCACAGGTTCTCTCACTCGTGCAATACTAAGAAATCCTGAGAAGATGTGTTAAAGGCCGTGAGGACTGGAGTGTGGAAAACACTGGTCTAGCGCCTTGTAAGCACTGCTGTGAAACATAGGTGTGTATTTATAGAGTTCGATTTCAGCAAACTTCAGCGCAGCGCTCTCCAGTGCTGCAGCGTTAAAGCTCCTCTTTTAAGGCTACGTTCAGATCCGGCGTAATTGCTGCGTATTCCTGCTTTTATGCGGCTCTTTTGAGCGCTCGTGTAACAGCAGTGTCATACAAAGCTGGATACACCTTCCAGCAAAAGCTATGGCATTTGCTGAAAGGTGTGCAGACGGCGTGTTTAGACACATATTTTTGCGTGTGCCCGTTCACTGCAAAAGCGCGCGTGCAAAAAGAATTTCCATGGCAATTTACACTTTTTTCAGCGCGCTTTTCCAATAGGCTACATGTTAAACTGGCCTCTGGAAAAGCGTGGCGTCTACATGCAGTAGAGCTTTTTTGCGCAGAAATGCGCGCAAAAATCGCCACTGTACAGTATGCGGGCAAATACGCCGCATCTGAATGCAGCCTAATGGTATCGGAGGAGCGCTCCAGCCTCAGACGAGACGATTCCTGGTCCAAGCTGTCAGTCATGCAGGAGCGCGCCGCCCCTCAGGGAGGCAGGGGAGCTGTGCGTTCCTGTAGAAGAAGTTAGGAGAACCGCTTTAAAACTCAAAAAAAATATATCAATGACTTTGTTGTCAAAAGTTATAAAAATCTATTCCAGCCTTTTCTCTGTCACATCCACCTCTGGGAATACTGGGCGACCAGCAGCTTAATTGGCATTACATCTGCTGGAAGGATTATTGAATAAGCAACAATTATTTTTTACTGTTACTTTCTTCCATTGAAATCGATAAAGAATCCTATTAACAAAGATGTGTCTTACTCGGGGTATTACCGTAGTTTTGTTATCATACAGTAGATGAGCCTTATGTTGTACGCTTAATAACTATTTCTGTAAAGTATAGATTTTCATCCTAGAAGTGTATTATATAAAACGTATCCGTTGCTGTAATGGAGGCTTCAACCTTTACATGCTCCCATTGATCGCCTTCCCTTGTAGCAGATCCCCGCGGTGACGCCTGCTCATCCCAGGGCTGCACAGATGGGCTCCGAGCTGCCTGTATTCCACACTTAATTGCACTTTTGAACAAAATTCCAGCATTTCGCCGTTCAGCTGCCGGCGTGGAGTGTTCAGTTCAGCAGTTAATACCTTCAGGGAAGGAAGCCACGTGTAGTATTTTAGGCACGTACTAAGTATAGACTGGCTCTAATGTATATCACTGTATTTATTCTAAAAAATATATCCAGATATATTGGAAATGGTGCATCCGCCCCTGCTCAGGGTCTAACAAAATAGACATATCATTATACAACATACAGAATGGGGATGTGAAGCTGAGAAATGGCATAACATCTAATAGAAAAGCACTGCAAGTGATGTACATATCTATGTGTGAGATGTATGTATGGGATGTACACCATTTCTGATTTTGTTCTTCAACATACAAATAGATTTGACTGATGTCCCTAAGGCGGCCGTCACACGCTAAGATATCTAGAAGGATATTGTAAGCGATCACGTGCACGCGCGATCGCTTACAATATCGCTCACATCGCTGGTGAGATGTCACACAGACAGACTCACCAGCGATGTGGGCCAGCGAGATCGCTGGTAACTATGGTAAACATCGGGTTACTAGGCGCCGCGCATCGCTTAGTTACCCGACGTGTACCATAGTTACCATCTCCCAGCATAGGCTCTGCCGCTGGGAGATCGTTCATCGTGGTGTCATACACCACGATGAAGCAGATCGCTAAATCGTAAATCGCAAGATGTGAGGTCCGGACCTCAGATCTCGATTTTGCGATTTGATCAGATCTCGCTCGCCGTATCTTGCCGTCACACGCACAGACATCGCTTACGCGATGTTAAATCTGCCGCTTTCAAGCGATATCTTGCGTGATATCTGTGCGTGTGACGGCCGCCTTAAAGGGATGGAGTTACACAATTGCAAATGATGAGACCAAATTCATTTTGGATTATGACAATTTACAAGGGATAACATTTCTCATTATGGCATACCAGTATAAGGAGACTTAAACGCCTTGCATGCTCCTCTAGGAAATTAAATATGCAAATTCCCTCTTTAAAGAGGACTTGAACTCAAGCGCCACCTATTGGAAATAGCAGTCCTAAAAGTCAATATTGACCCTTCAACAAGCCTTTCATATGAGCTAGCATTAATGTGCTCTAATTATGTATATAATTTCTCCTACATGGACAAAAACTTGGTTCTCTAGGTAAAGAAGATTTCCAGCCGTTTTTCCATAATCCTCTCTAATGTGGAATGAGTATATTAAATACTTAACGCTCCCCATCTTATGTAGTTTTCAGCACAGCTCTGCTCCTCTACTGGACCCATGACTTCAAATTGGACTTCCCAGATCAAAGAGGTTTATAGTTGGACTGGAAGACTGTCAGTGAATCTATATCCCAAGATTGCATTGGAAAGGCTATTTCTGGACCCTGACAGTAAACGCTGTGTGATCGAGTAAAGTTGAAGAGTATTCACATAGTCTGGAAGAGGACTGGAGCAGGGCTGGAAACTGGAGGAAATTCACTTACAGAAAATCACAGTATATCAAAAGGATAAAGAATTTTTAATGAGTTTATTGATGAGCTGTATCTTAAGGCCCCATTACGCGCTTCAATGGTCGAACGATTCGATCAACAATCCGACTTGACATAGTTCACTTGAATGACGTTCATTGATCGCTAGTGAAATGTCACACGTATAGATATCGTTAATGACGCAGCAACGATTCCGCAACAAGCGAATGATACTTGTGGTCGTTAGCTCGCCTACGTCCTTCACTTCTCAATAGGCGAGGTTGTTAATGACATCGTTATTGAGGTGTCACACAGACCCATGCTGCAGGTTGGACGAACGCTCATCGTTTGGTTTAAGGTCCGGTTCACAAACATCCCATCACTGATCTGCCCGATTATCGTTGATCGGATGTACATGTCACACTGAACGACGTCGTTAGAACGACTGAAAACCCGTGAGGTTTCAACGATATCGTAGTGTGTGACGGGGCCTTTAGTCATGTGGTGCCAATGGCCAGCAGCCCATAGATCTGATGTTGATGACTTCATGGTCTATATTAGCAATCCAGAAGAACCTAAAGGGACCAACAACAAGAGAAAAAAACACATACCACCTCATTAATTATCTCATTTCCATCTGTTTATCTAGTTTTTTCATATTTTTCTCCTGTTTTTCACTTGTCATTTATTCTTTTTTATTTGAACTTTTTCCTCTTTTTTTCAAAGCTCTATTTTAAGTGTGTAGTTTTAGGTTTCCAGATGTTTTCGGCTGGTTCATCAATTGTGATTTTTTTTTATAAATACAGTATTCTTTTCATTTTGTGCCAAATTCATGATCCGCGTGCCATTTTGATGAATTTGGTGAAAAAGCTCTTAGCTAACGCAAGGCAAAAGAAGACAAGTGACTAGAAGGTCGGGCTGCCAAAACACTCTAAAAAATTGCTCTGATTTTCATCCAGCAAAGCGGAATGATTTTTTGCTCACTTGTCATTAATATGCCGTCCATATGTTAGCCATATACCGCACAATCCGTTTTTTTACAGTAGAAGTAATTATTTACAGGGGCATTTACAGTTTCCTCTTACTGAATTGTAATGTACCTATACAAATTGGAACTATACTGTGGTACTGATTATTTTTCGCACCCATAGACTTGGATGGATGATTCTATGCTAATTTTAGGGTGATAGCACCGCACACTGTAGATTTTTTCACATACAGATTCTGTTAGTAAAATAAATCGTTCATTGGCACTGCCGCATTCAATAACAGGGGTCCGAGCGCTGTCCGCTTTTTTAACTGATCATACTCGAACTGAAAATACAGTCATGTAAACGATCCCTAAAAAAGTGCATAGAACTAAAGCTAATGGCTAAATAGGAAGACTGACGGCACTCCCTAACATACAAGTGTGAAGTGGTGCATACTGAGCATGACATATATTATAACAAATAAAGAGACAGATGCACTCTGAAATGCTAAGGCCTGCAAACACTGAATACAGGAATATGGACATGCATTAGTGCTATGGAAATACATCTAAAAAATTAGATACTTAGCATATTAAAAAGGCCAGTTTCTTGTGAGCCCAGTAGCCAACATCACGGCGGCATATCTCTTCACTGGGTCCCTACCTAAGGGCGGCTTCACACCACGGTTTTCGTGTAAACCGGGCAGCCCCGGATCCGATTTCGGCCCCATAATATTCCTATATTATGGGGCCAGATGGAAGCTATTTGCCATTCGGTTTCCATCTGTCCGGGAGGATCCGGGAGAATTCAGATTTTTGTCCCAGACACAAAATCTCAGCAAAATGTGCACAAATCGGATCCTCCCAGATCTGGCGCAATCCGGCGCCCCCTAACATAGGAGTTTATGGCGCCAGATCGCGCCGGATCTGACATAAAATCGGTCCGGGTGCTGAGGCTCAGTGCCGGCCGGCACTGAACTTCAGCACCGTGAAAAGCTCCCTGCTGACATTTCAGGACTGATTTTGAAATTTTAACAGGGACAGTTCCTGAAAGCTGCGTTCTGCCGATTCCGGTAGAAAACAGGACCGGAGGACATATTTGCCCTCCATTTCTGTTCTATCCGGGGCTGTCAGGTTCTGTCCGCTGCTTCCAGCAACACACTGGACAGAACCTGATAGACCAAAACTGTGGTGTGAAGCTGCCCTAAGTTAATGCATCTCTCTGGGTTAAAACACCTCTGATTTATGGACAGATAGAAACCTGCTAATAGAGAATTAAAATCACCTAAGGCTAATTCTCTATTTGCAAGTTTCTATCTGCCCATACATTGGAAGATTTTTAACCCAGAGAGAGGTATTAACTTAGGTTGGGACTCATTAAAGAGATATGTTGTGACATTGGCTCACATAAAACTGGCATTTTTATATGCTTAGAATCACAATTTTTTCATGTATTTCCTTAGGCTAGCTTCAAACCACGGTTTTTTGCCTGTCTGTGTGGATCCTGTTTTTTGCAGGACCACCTGGACAGAAAGAGACAGGACAGGATGTGTGGAAAGTGGTGTTAAATATGGTTCTAGATCCTGTTTTTTACAGGATTCGTTTTTGTACAGAAATGCAGAGAAAGTGAGAGAATTTCCTGCACAGATTTCTGCCGTCAGGACCATGGAGAGCATTCTGAGCAGGCGCAATGTAAAAAAAACGACCCGGGAATCGATTCTGTTTTTCCCTGGATCCGGCGCCCATAGACTCCCACGTTAAGTGCGACGGACCGCACCAGATTCGTTTCTGTCCGGTTTTGTCCAGATTTTTCACAGGAGCCCAAAATCGTTGCAGTCTCTGATTTTGGGGACGGTGAAAAACCGGACTAAAACGAATCCAGCACACAATACACAAAACTGGATGGCCTAATAGGACCAATCCAGCACCATAGGGATACATGGGAGGCAAAACGGGATCCTGTTCTGTCCTGTTAAAACTGGACAGAACAGCATTGCAAAAACCGTGCTGTGAAGCCAGCCTTAGCAGTAATGCATGTCCATATTCCTATATTAATTCTTTGCATCCCTTAGCATGTCAGAGTGCAACTGGCTCTTTATTTGATAATGCTTATGGCTATATATGAAATTCCTCTGTTTCTACTTGAGACCACATATAAAAGGCAAAAAAAATTGTTTTAAAAGAGTTGCCAAAAGTGAAGATTTACTTAAAATACAACGTGCAGGCATGTCTGCAGGTTTGGCTATATATTGATATGTTTCCAATACTGTTGGCAGCCGAACCACGCACCTAGGGTCAGGCCCGCCAATACGGCCTTAAAGGCCATACAGCTGTATGGGGCCCGAAGAAAAGTGGAGGGTGCGTGGCCACATACAAACAGCAGGGGGGGCCCGGGCGCGCTGGCTGTGGGCGGGGCCATTTGGAGCAATGAGGCCCGCCCATTTGGCCAGCAGCAGCAGTGGCACAGTCACTAGACAGTGACTACACAGTAGTTCATACGCGCCGGCGCGCCGCTGCCTGCGCTGCGCAGCTGACCTGACGAGTCTCGTCGTGTCGTCGTCATCAGCATCACACCACACAGGGGCGGGGCGGGGCCGTCCGTCATACTCAAACACACACAGGCTGGGGCTGGCTGGGCAGGCCAGCAAGCACAGGGAACCGCCCAGCCGCCGCCCGGCGGCCCGCCCATCCATGCTCTCCCCGCCCCCGGGCCCAGAGGCCTCAATGCACAGGGCCCAGGGAACCGCCCAGCCGCCACCCGGGCCCGCCCAGCCACTATTATCCTGTGGGGGCCCGGCCCGCCCACACCCATGCCTTGAAGCACAGAGGGCTCGCCCAGCCTCTATTAGCCTGTGGGGGCCCGGCACACCCATCCCAGGCCTCAATGCACAGGGCCCAGGGAACTGCCCAGCCTCTATTAGCCTGTGGGGGCCCGGGATCCCCCCCATTGTTCTCCACCTGCAGAGCAGCACGCTACATAGCTGCTGTGTTCTTACAGGACCTGTGATGACGTCACTTGGAGGGGAGGAGTCAGGGGTCACATGATCAGCTCCTTAGTTGTCATGGTGCTGGATGAGGTAAAGTGTATCTGTGGTCAGGATGGATTTACAGTGTGGATGTAGCAGAGCCGAATGTATACAAGGTGTATGAAGCGGAGCCACGTATGTATGAGGTGTACGGAGTGGAGCCGTGTGCGTATGAGGTGTATGGAGCGGAGCCACATGTGTACAAGGTGTACGGAGTGGAACAACGTGTATGAGGTGTACGGAGCTGAGCTGCGTGCGTATGAGGTGTACGGAGCTGAGCCACGTGCTTATGAGGTGTACGGAGCTGAGCCACGTGCGTATGAGGTGTACGGAGCTGAGCCGCGTGCGTACGAGGTGTACGGAGCTGAGCCGCGTGCGTACGAGGTGTACGGAGCTGAGCTGCGTGCGTATGAGGTGTACGGAGCTGAGCTGCGTGCGTATGAGGTGTACGGAGCTGAGCTGCGTGCGTACGAGGTGCACGGAGCTGAGCCGCGTGCGTACAAGGTGTACGGAGCTGAGCTGCGTGCGTATGAGGTGTACAGAGCTGAGCCACGTGCGTATGAGGTGTACAGAGCTGAGCCACGTGCGTATGAGGTGTACGGAGCTGAGCCACGTGCGTATGAGGTGTACGGAGCTGAGCCGCGTGCGTACGAGGTGTACGGAGCTGAGCTGCGTGCGTATGAGGTGTACGGAGCTGAGCCGCGTGCGTACAAGGTGTACAGAGCTGAGCTGTGTGCGTACGAGGTGTACAGAGCTGAGCCGCGTGCGTACAAGGTGTACGGAGCTGAGCCACGTGCGTACGAGGTGTACGGAGCTGAGCCGCGTGCGTATGAGGTGTACGGAGCTGAGCCACGTGCTTATGAGGTGTACGGAGCTGAGCTGCGTGCGTATGAGGTGTACGGAGCTGAGCCACGTGCGTATGAGGTGTACGGAGCTGAGCCGCGTGCATACAAGGTGTGTGTACCAGTGGTAACACCCAGCAGATGCCGCTCCCACTCTTATAGTCTCGGCTGCCTTTGCCGGCAGCATTCTTCTCCAGAGTCTCTGATAATAATAAGTAATCGAGATCCGCTGCCATTTTCTGGAAGCTTGTGACCCCTGGCTCCAGAGCTCACTTCACCCCCTCAATGGGTGGGGGCCCGGGGAGAGACCATACATCTCTGTGGCTCCTGCAGAGCTCAGCTCACCCCCAGTCTGTGTCCCCAAACCTCTGCAGTGCTTTATATACTCTTTGTCCTGTATATTGTATATATAACAATTTCCTATGTCATGTATTTGATTTACAAAACTTATTGTCAGAGTCGACTGCGCTCCAGACCAACACAAGCCTGGAAGATCAGATATCACCGAACATCGCAGGACACAGAGGAGCAGCTGCAGACAGCAAATTAGGTGAGGTAATTAATTTAATGTAGCCGGTAATTTTCATGGTGATGTGCGGCCCCTAAATTACAGTAGAAATTTCCAAATGTCCCTCCAGCAGCAAAAAGGCACCCCACCCTGTACAAGGTGATGAATAACAGCACCAGTGTTATTCTGCCTCATGTGGCATTTATTGTTCACATCCCTCCACAGCTCTGATAAAGAACAATGTATAGAAAGAGATTGAGTGATTGGGGAGGACGTGGTGCAGAAAGGGAGTTTTTCCAATAGTGGGTGGTGAAACTATGGAAGGTTTGATGGGTGGAGGCGGAGCGTGGGTGGAGGCGGAGCGTGGGTGGAGGCGGAGCTTGGTGGAGGCGGAGTTGGGGTGGAGTCTCAGGGGGGCCCCAAAATTTTGCTAGTAAGGGGCCCCAAAATTTCTAGTGGCGGCCCTGCCTAGGGTAAACTCGCTGGATTGCTGCATGGTTCTGGAACCAGTTATATCAGACAATGCTTCTGAATCTCATTAAGTCTGCAGCCATTTCCAACCTCTTTACTAAACTGGCAGATAAAGTAATTGTCTTTGCGATTGCGTCAAGACCAATTTTTAGGCAAGGAGTCATTAACTTCATATCAATTACTGCATCATAATATGAAGTGACAAATTTCTGTCATCTTTTCACTTCTGTGATAAGAGGGTTTATCTCTAGAGATGGCAGCAATTGATTTTCAGGACCTGGTCCAGAAGCCACATATGTAATCTGTGACTTTCCGATAGGAGCCGTACGACCCACCTCTTACTGCCTAGTATGACGGAGCTCCCTTGTGTATCATGTTATAGGTAGAAGAAAGGTGTGCCATTAGGAAAGAGGTGGTGTGCGGAAGTTTTGTTTGGTTGCCACTGGACCTCATCCGGCAAATCTATTTGTGCCATTTCTAGTTGTCTCATCTTCTTAAATTGGTCAAATTACAAAGTGCTTATAAAAATATTAATTGTATTGATTACTAGTCAGTCTCCTAGGCAAGGAGTGCCGCGCTTGTAAGCTCTTTGCCTTGGATTTTTCGAGCGCTACTCTGAAGGTGGCTAGATTTGGCCAACTTCAGTATCCTTGACCCCCTTGTCCCCCGATAGGGCCTGCGGGACAACAAAGCGCTTGTCCAAATGCACTCACAGTGATTGACACCCAGGACAGATTAGACCCATGTGCCTGCATCTAGAGGCAAAGGGCGGTGACTAATCATGAGCAGGCACTAAAGTGCTCGGGTGCTCATTGCTCGAATCGAGTGGGTTGGAGCTCCAACGAGGTCTACTCAAGCAATAATCAAAGTCTTCTAGTGATGGGCAGTCCAGCTCTCCGTCCATATACAGCCAAAAACAGATAATTTTCGCGGAAGGGTTGGCTTTTTTTTTTAACACATGGTAGCCAGACACGTTGCTTGTGGCTCTCACTGGGGTGTCTACTCCCATCATTTGCTCCCAGGACACAGTACCTCGAGGTCCGCGCTGCCACTTCAGAAAGGGACAAAAGAAGCCAGTACAAAGGAATGTCTGGATCAATGATTCTTCTTTATTATCCAACGCGTTTCAGAGTTATCTCCCAACTCCTTCATCAGGGAATGTCACCTCGAGGTACTGTGTCCTGGGAGCTGATTATACCACAGGGATCTGTGGAAAGTACGGTCCTGCAGTAGCTACTTATATTTGAGCGATCATCACCAGTTGTGGGTTTTCACAACTGCATCAGGTGAGCAGCCTCTTTGTATAACCTTTTGTTCTTCTTTAAAGAAGATATCACCCTATGTGCGCATTCTTGATTTTTATAGATACTCCCATCATTTATCACAGAGCCGGCTCTTTGTATCCAATCATTCATAAATGACGCATCTAAGGACCTGTGATACTCGGCTGAGTACCGAGCGTACCCGAGCACCCCAATGGTCGATTAAGTAACCACCAGTGGAGAGCATGCTCACTGTTCATTAGCGGTTACAGCAAATACTGATAAACGTCTATTTTTAAAGCGTACAGACATTGCATCATTTATTCACACCTGCCTAAAACTTTTTCACAATACTGTGTATTCAACAAAAATTGAAGTTCCTCATTAAAGGTTTTTGCACCAAATACAGATTGTTAATTGAAAAATGAAATGCATATACTGGATAATTGAGCTGAATTACCACTTATACACTTTCCCTTAGCACAAAGATACAAAGAAAAAAGGGGAGACAAAGAGGCGCAAATGGGACTTCTCGTTTTACGGACAAGGTAGTACCGTCATAGGTGTATGTGCTCACCTGATTCAGTTGTGTTTCCCCACAACTGGTAAATTAGCTCAGACAGCTGCTGCTGGATCCGCACTCCCATGTAACAGTGGTGATGTATCCAAGAAAAAGACCAGAGAGACATCGTGCTTTAGTGATCCGCACTGCCGTCCCACTGTACCTGAATAAATGCCAGCGTCAAGAGTATGCAAACTGCTTCTTTATTCCATTAATATTTCCACCAACACGTTTCGGTATAGACCTTGTACCTTCCTCAGGGATATGCACATGTCTGTACTGAAACGCGTTGGATGGAAATACTGAAGGAATAAAGAAGCAGCTTCCATACTCTTGGCTTCCCTGGCATTTACTCAGGTACGGTGGGACGGCAGCGCGGATGATTAAAGCACGATCTCTCTCTGGTCTTTTTCTCAGCACAAAGATGGTTTCTTGACGTTTGCTACAGGTCATGCCAGAAGTTGTTTGGATAAAACGTGTCGCTCCAATAAATGTTTCTTCTAAATGATTTTTATTCCATAATATCTGCAAAGGGGGAACCTAATGTTTTTTTTGTGCAGCCAGTACCGCAGGCGTCTCTGGTGATTTCATATGTTTTATTAAAGCTCAGTCTGAACAGCTTGGGAAATTGTAGCATGGAAAATCATATATACTCAGTACAAAGTCTGTCCTCAGGCCTGAAAGATTGAATACAGCTTGGGTACTTGTATACTATGTAACCAAATACATGAACCCAGCAATGGCAGCTTCATGATAAGATGTGAGAAAGGTGCAGAACACTCCATCATGTGCTTAAGAAGTAAAGATAAAGGCGTTCCAGAAAAATAATAATAGAAAAAGCTCTGGCAAGTTCTGCAATGATCCAATATCATTTCTTTATCAGTTCTTCTAGTTTTTCCGACCTCTCTGCTTCATGCAGCCCTTCATGTGGCCCGTCACAAGACATACATGATATATGGACGGTCACTGCACCTGAAGGATCAAGCACAGATGTTGAAAACTGTGAAGAATTGATGCAAAAGTCATATTGGTAACATCATACATGACCTCACGATGATGAGATATCAGGGAGGTATACCAGCAGGTAGAAGGGGGGAAAACTAAAGAACGCAGCTTAGAATAAGGTCGGAAGGAAAAAGCCTAAGAATGGAACCTAGAATAAGGTAGGAGGGGGAGAACCAAAGAAAGGAGACTAGAATAAGGTAGGAGGGGGAGAACCAAATAAAGGAGACTAGAATAAGGTAGGAGGGGGAGAACCAAATAAAGGAGACTAGAATAAGGTAGGAGGGGGAGAACCAAAGATAGGAGACTAGAGTAATGTGGAGGGGAAAATCAAAGAATGGAGCCTAGAGTAAGATGAGAGGGGGGAACCAAAGAACACAGCCTAGAATAGGGTAGGAGGGAAAAAACCCAAGAAAAGAGCCTAGAATAAGGTAGGAGGGGGAGAACCAAAGATAGGAGACTAGAGTAAGGTGGAGGGGGAAAATCAAAGAATGGAGCCTAGAGTAAGATGAGAGGGGGGAACCAAAGAACACAGCCTAGAATAGGGTAGGAGGGAAAAAACCCAAGAAAAGAGCCTAGAATAAGGTAGGAGGGGGAGAACCAAAGAAAGGAGCCTAGAGTAAGATAGGAGTGGGGGGACCAAATAGCAGAGCCTAGAATAAGGTAGGAGGGAAAAAACCTAAGAACGGAACCTAGAATAATGGAATAAGGTAGGAGGGGGAGAACCAAAGAAAGGAGCTAGATAAGTAGGAGGGGAAAACCTAAGAAAGGAACCAGATAATGTAGGAGAGGGGGGAACAAAGAACAGGCCAAGAATAAGGTAGGAGGGGGAGAACCAAAGAACAGAGCCTAGATAAGGTTGGGAGGGGGGAACAAAGAACGAGACTAGAATAAGGTAGGAGGGGGAGAACCAAAGAATGGAGACTAGAGTAAGATAGGAGGGGAAGAACCAAAAAAGGAGACCAGAGTAATGTAGGAGAGGGGGGACCAAAGAACAGTGCCTAGAATAAGGTAGGAGGGGGAGAACCAAAGAAAGGAGCCTAGGATAAGGTGTGGGAGGGTGGGGGAAGCAAAAACGGAGCCTAGAATAAGGTAGGAGGGAGAGAACCAAATAACGGGGCCTAGAATAAGGTTGGAGGGGGAGAACTAAAGAAGGGAACCTGGTGTGGGGGTGGGGGGAACCAAATAACGGGGCCTAGAATAAGGTGGAGGTGGAGAACTAAAGAAAGCAACCTGGTGTGGGGGTGGGGGGAACCAAAGAACAGAACCTAGAATCAGGTAGGAGGGGAGACCGCAACAGAAAAGGAGGCCCAAGGACTATAAGGTGTGGGGGTGGCGGTACCAAAGAATGGAGCCTAGAATACGGTAGGAGGGGGAAAATCAATGAACGGAGCCTAGGATAAGGTGTGGGGTTAGGAGGAACCAAAGTACGGAGCCTAGAATAAGGTAGGAGGGGGAATACTAAAGAACAGAGCTTAGAATAAGGTGGGGGGTGGGGGGGGCATGAATGTTTTGCTAACTTTAGTTTAGAATATATTTTATTACTTGACTCCAGATTTTGGAACATGTGTAATTCATCTGTATATTTGATGCACTTAATTTGACACTTTGTTCACTTTATATGTATTGGTCCATTTTGTTACTGTTTGATTGAAACAATATCCGTCTGTATTGCTTTTGTCTTTTAATATTGAAATGTGGATTAAAGAAAAAAACATATTATTTTTGAGGACGCATTCTCATAAATATCCACTAAGTGGCAGCACTTTCCTGTGAAAGTTTAGCCTGCTCTGGAGCTTGAAAATGTCCTAATCACATACCGTTTTCTTATAAACTGAAAAAAGGCTTCAGTCCATGAAGTTTCAATTTCTCCACCAGTTCTACATTATCTGACATTAGATTACTTATAGTTCACAATGTTATTTATTGATTTATTGTGAGAAAAGCATCCAGTCCTTTTTATAGAAATGCTGATCAAGTGTTGGTTATTTCTACCTCTTGTGGTTGGCATCCAACAGTCTGACTGCTCTAACTGTAAAGAACCCTTTCCTATTAGACTATGTTCCCATGCTAAAAATATAGGTGCAGGGTTTTGGGGACAAAAATCTGCACCTTCTGACAAAAATCGCACCAAAAAAGCTGTTCAACGGTACATATGTGGTGTGGGAAGGTGCAGAGTTTTGTTCTGCGTGTGTCAGATTTCATGTCAGCCATGGTCGTGAGATACTGACACCGCCTCAAAGAAAGGCTTGTGCCTTATCTTATTCTGTGAAAAGGATAATAAAAATGTATGTTGGTTGGCGCCCCCTCTGGCGGACACCACAGGGAGGTGTTGCATCCCAAACAGAAGGTGAAGTGCCTCCATAGTCACAGATATAGGGGGAAGCTATAGAGTCTTTATCCAAAACCAAGAATCCCAATCACAGCCCCCTAGCACCAGAGACTGGTATATTCAGTAGGTCCCAGGGGGGTGGAGCTTAGAAGAGCGGAGACGTGACGTAGGTGACAGGTGACACACAAGTCAGTTAGATGGTGTGAGGAGAGCAGCAGAGACAGGATGCAGGGGACCCTGCGGGCATGACAGGAGGGCACCTCTGGGCTGAGAGGTGACCCAGACAAAGAAAGGGGATTCGGACTGGTAGCCAGCTGGAGAGTCCAGGTCAAACCGGTAAACAGGAACCAAGGCAATTTGTAAGGTTCATCCGAAACTGCTGACCGGCAGGCTGTGGGCCTTATCAGAAAGGTGCCACAGCACCCATCATAGTGGTCCGGCCCTGTCCCATAGCTGGGTTCAAACGCTGACAAGTAAGAGAGACTTTAAGCAGCAGACCCGGGACCAGAAACCAGACTCAAGAGTGGGAGTGTAGAGGGGCCAAACAGAGCCATAAAGAACTGGACCAAGAAAGCATTTGAGAGGCACCTTGACAGACTCTGTGGCGAACCCCAAAGTCTGTGGCAACAAATTCACTGGCAAACCAGACTGTACCTTGTACCTATTGATCCATCTGGTACCAGTAAAGAACTGTTTGGGCTAACTTGGTGTCTCTGCATCAATTATTAGTCACCTGGGAGGCTCCTACAGCACCACAGAGCAAGGACTACTACTCCCCTCATCCACTCCGCTGCCCTGAGGTAATGCTCCGCCTGTGGGGAGCTGTACTACCCAAAGCTGCAACACTATCACCGCAGCGGCCAGCTGCAGCGCTGGTAACTACATTACCAGGTACCACAGGTGGCGTCACGTATAATAATCCCCCATCCCAAATAGTTTTCCCCTCAGCCATTGAGGGTCCAAGGCACGGAACCAGGACCCGACTAGCTGTGATCCCCACTGAAGTAACCCCCTGTCCCGGTATCCGAGTACCCCCTACTCTGTCGACCGACTCATTGGCATGCTTACTGTGGGGGGACCTGGTGAGGGGCAGCTGAGTGGTTTCAAACCACAGCTTTATTCTAATCGGTGATTTAAGTTCCTCTCAGCTTTTGCTGGAGTGGTTTTTACGCTCCTGGTGTAGAGAACTGTCAGAACTGGTGTAATAACCTCATCCAGCGGATACAGAAGATACGCGACCATCCCATGTAATATAGGAGAGGCCTCCATCCTATGCAATATAGGAGACGCAGAAGGAACCTCAAGGATCTGTACCTGGAGATGTCAGGACTACAAGGATCTATACTGGGAGCACTGGGGACAACAAAGATCTCTACTGAGAGCACTGGGGACCACAAGGATCTGTACGGAGAGCAGTGGGGACCACAAGGACCTCTACCGAGAGCACTGGGGACCACAAGGATCTGTACCGGGAGCACTGGGGATCACAAGGACCTCTACCGAGAACACTGGGGACCACAAGGATCTGTACGGAGAGCAGTGGGAACCACAAGGACCTCTATAGAGAGCACTGGGAACCACATGGATCTGTACCAGGAGCACTGGGGATCACAAGGACCTCTACCGAGAGCACTGGGGACCACAAGGATCTGTACAGAGAGCAGTGTGGACCACAAGGATCTTTATAGAGAGCACTGGGAACCACATGGATCTGTACCGGGAGCACTGGGGATCACAAGGACCTCTACCAAGAGCACTGGGGACCACAAGGATCTGTACAGAGAGCAGTGTGGACCACAAGGATCTGTACGAGGAGCAGTGGGAACCACATGTGTCTGTACCAGGAGCAGTGGGAACCACATGTGTCTGTACCAGGAGCAGTGGGGACCACAAGGATCTGTACCGGGAGCAGTGGGGACTACAAGGATCCTTACGGAGAGCAGTGGGGACAACAAGGATTTTTACCGGGAGCACTGGGGACCACAAGGATCTGTACCGGGAGCACTGGGGACCACAAGGACCTCTACCGAGAGCACTGGTGACCACAAGGATCTGTACGGAGAGCAGTGGGAACCACAAGGACCTCTATAGAGAGCACTGGGAACCACATGGATCTGTACCGGGAGCACTGGGGATCACAAGGACCTCTACCGAGAGCACTGGGGACTACAAGGATCTGTACAGAGAACAGTGGGGACCACAAGGATCTGTACGAAGAGCAGTGGGAACCACATGTGTCTGTACCAGGAGCAGTGGGAACCACATGTGTCTGTACCAGGAGCAGTAGGGACCACAAGGATCTGTACCAGGAGCAGTGTGGACCACATGTGTCTGTACCGGGAGCAGTGGGGACTACAAGGATCCTTTTCCTGTTCTGTGGCCCCAAGTATATTTCCATTTAATGTATATGCAGTAATGCAATTACATTGCCCGTGGTGCATTGTTTTACATTTATCAACATCAAATCTCATCCACCATGTTTTTGCCCATGAGACATCATATCCAGATTGTTCGGTAATATTGCACTGTGAAGCCCAGTTTTTATTATCATACATAGTGTTTTGTCATCGGCAAGGAATTACACTATTCTCTCTATCCCATCCACACGGTCATTAATAAAGAATTTAATAGAATTGGTCCTAGCACATATTTTTGTGGTCCCAACGCCTCCCGGTACAGATCCTTGTGGTCACCACTGCTGTAGTTACAGAACCTTGCAGTTACAACAGCTGCAGCTACAGATCCTTGGGGTTCCCACTGCCCCAGGTAAAGATTCTTGTGGTCCCCACTAGTCCTGATACATATCCCTGTGGTCACTACTGCTCCCCGTACAGAACCTTGTGGTCCCCACGGCTCCCCAAACAGATCCTTGTAGTCCCCATTGCTCCTGGTATAAATTGTTGTGGTCACCTCTGCTCCAGGTACAGATCTGTGTGGTCTCCACTGCTCACCCTTCACGACCCTTGTGGTCCCCACTGCTGCAGGTAAAGATTCTTGTACAGAACCTTGTGGCCCCCACTGCTCCTGGTACAGATCCTTGTGGTCACCACTGCTGTAGTTACAGAACCTTGCAGTTACAACAGCTGCAGCTACAGATCCTTGGGGTTCCCACTGCCCCAGGTAAAGATTCTTGTGGTCCCCACTAGTCCTGATACATATCCCTGTGGTCACTACTGCTCCCCGTACAGAACCTTGTGGTCCCCACGGCTCCCCAAACAGATCCTTGTAGTCCCCATTGCTCCTGGTATAAATTGTTGTGGTCACCTCTGCTCCAGGTACAGATCTGTGTGGTCTCCACTGCTCACCCTTCACGACCCTTGTGGTCCCCACTGCTGCAGGTAAAGATTCTTGTACAGAACCTTGTGGCCCCCACTGCTCCTGGTACAGATCCTTGTGGTCACCACTGCTGTAGTTACAGAACCTTGCAGTTACAACAGCTGCAGCTACAGATCCTTGGGGTTCCCACTGCCCCAGGTAAAGATTCTTGTGGTCCCCACTAGTCCTGATACATATCCCTGTGGTCACTACTGCTCCCCGTACAGAACCTTGTGGTCCCCACGGCTCCCCAAACAGATCCTTGTAGTCCCCATTGCTCCTGGTATAAATTGTTGTGGTCACCTCTGCTCCAGGTACAGATCTGTGTGGTCTCCACTGCTCACCCTTCACGACCCTTGTGGTCCCCACTGCTGCAGGTAAAGATTCTTGTACAGAACCTTGTGGCCCCCACTGCTCCTGGTACAGATCCTTGTGGTCACCACTGCTCCCCTTGCAGATCCTTGTGGTCCCCACTGCTCCCCGTACAAATCCTTGTGGTCCCCACTGCTGCAAGGAGAGATCCCTGTCACTGCTCCCCGTACAGATCCTTGCGGTCCCCACTGCTCCTAGTATAGATTTGTGTGGTCTCCACTGCTCCCTTTACAGATCATTGTGGTCCCCACTGTTCTTGGTACAGATCCTTGTGATTCTCACTGCTGCAGGTACAGAGCATTGTGGTCCCCACTGCTTCTGGTACAGACGATGTGGTCCCCACTGCTCCAGGTACAGATTCTTATGGTCCCCGCTCCTCCCCGTACAGATCCATGTGGTCCCCGCTGCTCCCCGTACAGATCCATGTGGTCCGCACTGCTCCAGGTACAGATCTTTGTGGTCCCCATTGCTGACTATATTCCATGGTTCTGGAGCTTTAGTTCAAGGCTGATGCATGTTACAGGATCAAATGCCTTTGCCACGTCCAGATAAATCACATCTGCTACATTGCCAACTTCCAGACTTGCACTTACCTCCTCATAGAAAGCCAACATGTTGATTAGACACGACTTATATTTCATGAATCCATGCCAGTTGTCCGTTCTTATATTATTCTCTGCAATATTTTTCTGCTGGTCATCTCTTATAATGCCCTCAAAAATCAATTTACTTTCTATTAGGCCCCTTTCACATAGGCATTTTTTTTTTTTTTAAATGCAGCAGATCCGACAGATTTACTGCATCTTCCGCCTAAAGGCCGCACTTGCAGCACACTTGCGGCAAGCCCCATGCATTGTCTATGGGGCTTGCGGCAAGTGTGGATTTGCTGGTTGCGGCAGTTGCGGCCGCGAAAAAAAAAAACCACTGCTGTTGCTGCCGCAAGTGCTGCATCGGCCGCAACTGGTAAAACCACACTTACTGCACCTGACCGCAAGCCCCCATAGACAATGCATGGGGTTGCCGGATCAGTGCCACAAGTGCAGCCGTTAGGCGAAAGATGCGACAGATTCAGTAAATCTGCCGGATCTGGCACATTTAAAAAAAACACCTATGTGAAAGGGGCCTTAGATAGAATGGTATGACACAAAAAAATGGATTTATGTATTTTCTGTATGTAATAAACTTTTGTTGAGGCCTAAAATCACCAGAGTAATATCTAGTTATATAATGTACCGTAATCTGTTATATACCCCCAGGCCATTCTGTATGACTCCGACATGGTAAAATCATTTGTTTTCAGTAATACAGAATATACAGTTTATTATATTCTATTCTTGAATTTGAAAGTTTGGGGCTTAATGTCTTAAAGAGGAGCTATCACCAGAAATATCTATTTTAGAGTACAGTATTTTTACTCTTGAAGGGAGACTTTTATCCCTGTTACAAAATGGAGCGGCAGTGCTCATTTCAGACCAGAGCTCCAGTCATTCTCTTTGAAGCCTCAAGAAAAAGCCAAGAGCAGCATTCGGTGGCCCAATAGTAATGACTGGAGCGCGCACACTGCTGCTCCATCCAAAAATCTTTTTGCCGATCGGTGCAGATCCCGGAAGTTGATTCGACAAGTTAGCAAATACTCTGCGGTGCAATTTTGATGTCAGAAACATATCAATTTCTGTTGGTGTAAATTTGTGTTTCATTTGCAGATTTTCCCTACAGACTTGAATGAGGGACAGAAAATCCATGAACAAAAAACACATGTTGCAGAACCGCAGTTAAAGTTTGTAATCCACACGTCTGCTGCATTCAGGTAAGAGGTCCCCCATCCCTTGACTCCCCCTGTACTCCGAGTTAATAGACTTTGAAAACTTACATACTGGAGCCAAATAGGAGGTGGCTAGTGTCTGGAGCCACTTCTCTCAAAGGGCAGTTTCACACCCCCCCAGATCTTTAATCCGCCCACCGCCGCCTCCTTTATGCCAATCATTCTCTCCCTCGCCTGCTGCATAACACAAAGCGAGGGATGCGGTGCTGGCCGCATTGCCCCGCCTCCTGTGGGGGAAATCACCGCTTATACCCGCCCTGCTCCATGTTAACCAAGGATCAGGGCGGGGAAAGGCAGTGATGTCACGGTAGGAGGCGGGGCAATGCGGCCAGCACCGCACCCCTCGCTTTGTGTTATGCAGCAGGCGAGGGAGAGAATGATTGGCATGAGGGAGGCGGCGGTGGGCGGCTTAAAGATCCGGGGGCATGAAACTTTGAGATAAATGGCTCCAGCCTCTAGCCACTCCCTATTTGGCTGTATGTATGTAAGTTTTCAAAGTCTATTATCTCGGGATACAGGGGGAGTCAAGGGATGGGGGACCTCTTGCCTGAATGCAGCAGACATGCTGCATCCAGTGCTGTAATTAGATCACCATGGATGGTTGGTGACAGGTCCTCTTTAAGGGAGCATAGGAGAAGATCCAGCTGTTGGATCCAGTCTAAGGCCTTGTGCACATGTTCAGCATTTGGTGATTTTTTTTTTACCTCAGTATTTGTAAGGCCTCGTGCACTCACTCAGTATTTGGTGAGTTTTTACCTCAGTATCTGTAAGGCCACGTGCACACGTTCAGTATTTGGTGAGTTTTTACTTCAGTATTTGTAAGGCCACATTGCACGTTTAGTATTTGGTGAGTTTTTACCTCAGTATTTGTAAGGTCACGTGCACACGTTCAGTATTTGGTGAGTTTTTACTTCAGTGTTTGTAAGACCACGTGCACACGTTCAGCATTTGGTGAGTTTTTACCTCAGTGTTTGTAAGGCCATATGCACACATTTGGTATTTGGTGAGTTTTTTACCTCAGTATCTGTAAGGCCACATGCACATAATCAGTATTTGGTGAGTTTTTTACCTCAGTATTTGTAAGGCCTCGTGCACACGTTCAGTATTTGGTGAGTTTTTATCTCAGCATTTGTAAGATCACGTGCACATGTTCAGTATTTGGTGAGTTTTTACCTCAGTATTTGTAAGGCCACGTGCACATGTTCAGTATTTGGTGCAGTTTTAACCTCAGTATTTGTAAGACCACCTGCACACATTCAGTATTTGGTGAGTTTTTACCTCAGTATTAGTAAGGCCATATGCACACATTTGATATTTGGTGAGTTTTTTACCTCAGTATCTGTAAGGCCACATGCACACATTCAGTATTTAGTGAGTTTTTACCTCAGTATTTGTAAGGCCACGTTACACGTTCAGTATTTGGTGAGTTTTTACCTCAGTATTTGCAAGGCCACATGCACACGTTCAGTATTTGGGGAGTTTTTACCTCAGTATCTGTAAGGCCTCATGCACACGTTCAGTATTTGGTGAGTTTTTACCTCAGTATCTGTAAGGCCGCGTACACACGTTCAGTATTTGGTGAGTTTTTACCTCAGTATTTGTAAGGCCATATGCACACATTTGGTATTTGGTGAGTTTTTTACCTCAGTATCTGTAAGGCCACATGCACACATTCAGTATTTGCTGAGTTTTTTACCTCAGTATTTGTAAGGCCGCGTGCACACATTCAGTATTTGGCGAGTTTTTACCTCAGTATCTGTAAGGTCACGTGCACACGTTCAGTATTTGGTCAGTTTTTTACCTCAATATTTGTAAGCCCACATGCACACGTTCAGCATTTGGTGAGTTTTTACCTCAGTATTTGTAAGGCCACGTGCACACGCTCAGTATGTGGTGAGTTTTTACCTCAGTATCTGTAAGGCCACGTGCACACGTTCAGTATTTGGTCAGTTTTTACCTCAGTATTTGTAAGGCACGTGCACACATTCAGTATATGGTGAGTTTTTACCTCAGTATTTGTAAGGCCACGTGCACACGGTCAGTATTTGGTGATTTTATTGAACGTTTATTTTACGTGTTTTTATTGTGTTTTCACACTGCGTTTTTGTCTCTTTTTGGTGTTTTCTATCTTAGGCTGGGGTCACACTTGGCGTGAGTTTTTTTTAGTGCCTTAAAAAAAAGGCATGCTTTTTTCCATTTCAGCATGCGTTTTTTAAGGTGTCTGATGGCACCCTGTGTTTTTGCATGCATTTTTAAATCAGCACCAAAAGATAGTGCAAGCAGAGTTTTTTGGTGCTGTTTTAAAAACGCATGCGTTTTTTTTAACATGGGCCCCTATGGAAAACGCATGCTTTTTTGGATGGTACTAAATGGCACTAATGTACAATGCATTTTTGCATGCGCTTTTGATGTCAGCTAATCACATAATTGCAAAAACGCACACAAAAACGCATGGTACTGTGACACATGCATTTTTTGCTATTAAGACATGCGTTTTTGCTATTAGGGCATGCGTTTTTTAACATGGGGGCCTATGGGTGCGTTTTTACATGTTTTTTTAAAAACGCAGGTCTCCAAAAAAGCAAGAAAAAAACCCAAGTGTGACTGCAGCCTTAAAGCTGATTTTTTTTTTTTTATACTTCCTGATATTTGGCTTTGACAAAGCTTTCGTATTATACTTTTGTGCAGACTACATGAGTTATTGATGTGTTTTCACACTAACATGCTGTGGACATATTTGCATTTTTACATGTGGATAATTTTATGGGGGAAATCCGCACATGAAACTCTGCAGCTTCAAGCAAAATTATCATGTTGGGGATTTCTAAAACAAACCACGGGTCATTAGCAGTTTTAGGGAATAAAAACAAAGTACAGTATACATGAGATTACTATAAATGCCATCCACTTTACTAAAACTGGGTGCGACACTGTGTGTTTAGCACTGCAAAAATACACAGTGTCAAAAACCCATGTTGGAATTTTAGCCTTGGCTGCCTTCACACTGCATAATTTTGAAAATCCTTGTGAATCCTTGAATTTCAAGGATTAAGGGTAGGGTCACATTGAAAACATAAATTGCATTCACCGCATCCGGATCCGGATGCGGTGAATGCAATGCCGGTCGCACACAGTTTTTTTCAAAACCGTGTGCAGAATACCGCACTGCGGTCACCGGATGGCTCAGGATGTGTAATCCTGAGCCATCCGGTAACTGCATAGGTTGCGGATCCCGGCTATTGCCGGGATCAGCAAACTTAATAAAGAGTTAAATAGCTGAGCTAAATGACTGTTTGAGGTCTGTAGGGGGGCTTAGACCCCCCTACAGACCGGCCTCCCACTTCTATAGTGTTCTTCACCAATTTCTCACTGTGCACGGGTTCCTCTGAGCCCGTGCATGTCACCCAAAGTTGCCCCCCCCGTATCACTATAGAGGGGTGCATACACCCCTCTATTACAATTATGCTTTAATTATGTGATATACACAATGAATTATCCAAATTGCAAAGTAAGTATATATTTACATGTGTCCGGAGGCAGAGTGAAGGGATTTCCATGGGCGGGGCTGTGTGCAGTAGCCTCCGCCCTCTCCTTCTTGATGGCCGCCCCCTCTGGCCGTAATCCAGTCTTGTGAGGGCGGGCACGTCGTTAAAGGGGCGTGGCTAACTGCGGCACATAGTTAGCCACGCCCCTTTAACGACGTGCCCGCCCTCACAAGACTGGATTACGGCCAGAGGGGGCGGCCATCAAGAAGGAGAGGGCGGAGGCTACTGCACACAGCCCCGCCCATGGAAATCCCTTCACTCTGCCTCCGGACACATGTAAATATATACTTACTTTGCGATTTGGATAATTCATTGTGTATATCACATAATTAAAGCATAATTGTAATAGAGGGGTGTATGCACCCCTCTATAGTGATACGGGGGGGGCAACTTTGGGTGACATGCACGGGCTCAGAGGAGCCCGTGCACAGTGAGAAATTGGTGAAGAACACTATAGAAGTGGGCGGCCGGTCTGTAGGGGGGTCTAAGCCCCCCTACAGACCTCAAACAGTCATTTAGCTCAGCTATTTAACTCTTTATTAAGTTTGCTGATCCCGGCAATAGCCGGGATCCGCAACCTATGCAGTTACCGGATGGCTCAGGATTACACATCCTGAGCCATCCGGTGACCGCAGTGCGGTCCCTGGAAACGCTGCGAAAACTGCTGCCTGCATGATTTTAAACGCAGGCAGCAGTGCCGGATCCGGCCACCGGATGGCTTGTGAAGCCATCCGGTGTTTTGCATAGGCTCCTATGAGGAGCGTTTCCTGGTCCGGTTTTGAGCTTTTTGAAAGCTCAAAACCGGATCAGGACTTTACAAAAAAAAACGGAAATATGACCCTAGCCTAACACGGACAGGCACAGATCTGTGCAAACAGATGCCAACTGATGCTCACTGACTGTTTTTTAACGGATGCATCATCACTTACCAGAGATAGGGGTGGGAGGAGCTGTACCTTGCTTCTGAGCATGCTCAATACAATAAAACATCCATTTTGCGGATCCGTACGGGTCCATCTCCATAGACCCCCATGTTATTTGACACGGACAGCTACGGATCCATGTCTGTCTGTTGGTGTCAGTGATTTTCAAAGCAGGCCAAAATCACAACAGTCTCCGATTCTGGGTGCATGAAAAAACTGTCACAAACGGATCAGTGACGAACATGGATGGCCACTTAGGACTAATCGGTACCCATAGAGGCCAAAATTGATCCATGGCTATCAGTTTTAAAATGGATAGACACGGATCAGAAATTATGCAGCGTGAAGACAGCCTTAAAAGCAATGGGAAAAAGTATGCAAATGAGCTCTATTCCAGAAGGAAGGACTCTGTCTCTGCAGTGTCAACAATCGTAGAAACAGGACTAAACCCATACAGTATAGTGATCCAACATAAGAGTAATTGCGTCCCCATCTGAGCAAAGTGCTGTCAGCAAAACCGTTGATAGTTTCTAATTGTTACAATCAGAATTGGGAATAAAGCTCTAATGGTGGGTTTACACACACCAATCATTGTATCCAATCTCTGAACCAATCTCTGGTTGCAGTGAAATCATGGACAGATTGCTCCATGTTGTACACAGCCACAAAATGGAGCAATGTGTCCATGATTTCACTGCAACCAGAGATTGGTTCAGAGATTGGATACAATGATTGGTGTGTGTAAACCCACCATAAGTTTGCCATGTTGTAGCTTAGAAATAATAACATATCTATATGTGTGTATGTGTGTGTATGTATGTGTGTGTATGTGTGTATATATGCATAATGTGATATAGATAATATATGTAGTAGGTAAGGGTGAACATACACTTTAAAGCACCACTCCGCATTTTTCTTTCAGCGCTAGAGTGACGTTTTAAATTTAAGTCCCTGCCCCCGATCTTATGCTCATCCTCTGGTGTCCTCACCCTTCTTCAGCGTCACTCCAGGCCCGTCCCGTGGCGCCACCTTCTGACTGCAACTGACTGCCCGAAAGTCTATGAGAGCCAAAACAAGGCCAAGATGATGTCAGAACAAGGCCAAGACAAGGCCAGAATGAGGCTAGAATGAGGTCAGAGCAAGGCCAGCTCAAGGTCAGAATGCGGTTCTCATAGATTTGCATTGAGTTGTGACCTCTTACTCCATGACTCACTGGAGTTGCTAGCAGGTCACAAACTTCCCAAGACTGACCGGAGTGACACTGAAAGCACATGAAGATAGCAGAAGGTGAATATACGACCAGGGGCAGGGGACTTGAATTTAAAGCACTACTCCAGTGCTCAAATAAAAAAAATGTTGGAGTGGTGTTTTAAATCTGCCAGATAAATGGTCATTCATTTACTGCCTAACACTTTCTATTTTATGGGGTTGTCCAGTGAAGAAACGTTATTGTTGGGGGACTTGGTGGGACCGTACTGATCATCAGAATGAGGGGCTTGTATGAATGGCGCCAAACACAGACTCGACCGCCACTTCATTCATTCCTTATGCCGCTGCCGATTGCTGTTCTTTTACAAGCAGTCTCATGGCGAATGAATGAAGCGGTGATTTGTGCACTCCTACTCTATCCAAACTGGGATAAAAGTTCCCATTCTGCCAATCCATGAGGATACCAGCGGTTAGGCCAGGGTCACACATACCATCCGTTTTTGGCTTAAATCCGTTTTTGGGAACATTTTGGATATTTTTTTTTTTCAAAGTACAAAAACGCATATGCGTTAACGCATGTGTGTGCGTTTTTCAAAAAACGCATGCTTTTTTATGCAGCAGCTCAAAAACACGGCTAGCAGCGTTTTTTTTTTTTTTTTTAAAAACGTGTTTTTTTTAACATGGGGCCCTATGGGAGACGCATATGTTTTTTTGCCAAAAAATGACTAAGTCCCAAAAATTGCAAAAAACGTCCTGGACCCCAGGGGACACTATTGACATCGGCCAGGGTCACATCTCCGTTTTGACCCTAGCCTGCCAGATTCCGGTTTTAACTTAGAACTTTTTCCAGCGCCGCATAGCGTTACCGCTATGCGGTGCTGGAAAACGCAGTCCCTAGTTACCCGATGTTTACCTTAACGACCTGTCACACAGGCAGCGGCTCGGAGCGCGCTTTACAGCGCCGCACAGGAAACGCTGTCTGCAACGGTTTCCTGTGCGGCGCTGTAAAGCGCACTCCAAACCGCTGCCTGTGTGACAGGTCGTTAAGGTAAACATCGGGTAACTAGGGACTGCGTTTTCCAGCACCGCATAGCGGTAACGCTATGCGGCGCTGGAAAAAGTTCTAAGTTAAAACCGGATTGTTGTAGGCTAGGGTCAAAACGGAGATGTGACCCTGGCCATCCTTAGAAACACTGATCTGTTTTTCTAAGGGCTTAAAAAGACGGATTTGTATGTGTGACCCTGGCCTTAGATCCCCATGATCAAAAAGTGTGGATAGGTGATAATTTATTTTCATTGGACAACCCCTTTAATGGCTTGCGTAGTTTTGTGAGTAATGTTGCCCTGCATTAGAGAGTGTGGGACCTCAGCCTTCGGGGTACTGTCAAACTTTTCCTGTGTGAAGGTTACTCTCTAATGGATTCTGATTTCAGATTGATGCCGCTAATGTATCAATTGTATTTGTGCCAGTTGCGTCTTACAGGTAATGGCCATCAGAGCGAGTTAAACGTTTCATTTGCCTGCACAAGGTTATCCAAAAAAAAAACCATAAAAGATTCAGCAGCTGAGATTGCTGCGGGATGTATTGTCATTAAGCTTCTAGCAGTAACAATCAAGAGGTGAAAAGCATTACAATGGAATTACAATGAATGGTTGCTAATATGTCACGTTCATTCAGTTTATTAATGCTTCATGAGCCGGGCAAGACTGGTGGACAGAAAACAAAACGGATGTATAAGGCTATGTGCGCACTTGCCGGGTGTTGGGCGGTTTAGCTGTGTAAACCGCCGGTTTGTTTACATTAGTTTTATTTAAATTTATGTTAATCCAAACCGGCGTTTGGATTAACATTAAAACCAATGTAAACCGACCAAGGCTGTGCACACACCGGCGGTTTACACAGCCTCATCCGTTGCTAACCCGCAGGTTTCCCAGCGGGTTAGCAAAGAATGAGCATGTTCTATAAAACGCCGGTTCTTCAGCGGCTGCAAGCAGAATCATGTGCTGCTTCCAGCCGCTGCAGAATCGCCGCCGAGAAGCCGCTGTGCAACCGCCGGCTACCGCCCGTCACCCGCCCGGCTCCCGCCGCACATACCCGCCAGGAAGCCGGTGGACGGCGCCGTAGCATCCTGGCGGGTTCCGCCCAGCCGCCGCCGACAAACCCGCCGGTAAGTGTGCACTTACCCTTAAGCAGATTATAGCAGATCCCTAAGGCTATGTGCACATCAGTCGTTTTGTGGGCTGCTTTTGGACGTTTTCCGTCGGCGTTTTCCGCTCAGTTTTATGTTAATTTATGTTAATCCTACCCTCCGGTTGGATTAACATGCTAGTCAATGGATGTTAGAAAACTCTGTCTACATTACAACGTTTTTCTTCTGGTCGTTTTCTGTCAAAACTGAGTTTTTTCACCGGTTTCCAAAAATAGAGCAAGTGACTTCTTTCCTCCGTTTTTCCACCGGTTTCAGCTGAACAAGTGCACAAAAAACTCAGTTTTTAAAACCGCCGAGAAAAACGCCGAGAAAAACGCTGGAAAACCGGGTGGAAGACGAGCAAAAAACGAGCAAAAAACGAGGGACACTTCTGAGCACAGAAAACTCAGTTTCTGCCAGTGTCCACCGGTTTTAGGACGGTCTGCAGAGATGCAGAAACGTCAGATGTGCACATAGCCTAATGTAACCGAAGCAGAGTTTACATCCAGCAGCCGCCGGGGCATTCCCGTAATGTACTTGCTGGGAGTCCAAATTCCATGTGGGATTTATGTTTTGTGTCTGTGGCTTCAGTCATTTACATGGTTTACAGGGGCCAATAGGGAGATCACAAATTCCCAACCGCCTTGCATTTGTAATCAGGGCTGTGGAGTTGTAGTCGTGGCGTCAGAGTTGGTGTCCATTTTGGTGGAGTCAGATTCAGGGAAATTGAGGGGTTGGCGTCGAATGTTTTGACTTACTGAATTCACAGCTATGGTTGTGGAGATTGAGTCAATGTCAAATTCAGGTAAAGTCAGAGTCTGAGTCGGATTCAGGGAAATTTTTGAGTCGGAGTCGGATGTTTGGCTTACTGACTTCACAGACCTGTTTGTAATAACTGGGTGCTCATCTTGCTAAGGAGACTATTTCTAGCTGTCACTATTTTCCATGAGGGTTATATTCATGTAGTTGAATGGAAGTTGATTTAAACAAGTTGTTCACTTTTAAGGGCAAATTTTATTTTTACGTAAAGAGGACCTGTCATCCCCCTGGTGCTATGCTAACTGAATGCAGCACTGAATGCAGCATGTCTGCTGCATTCAGGGAAGGGGTCCCCCATGTCTCTAGCCCCCCTGTAAGCTGTTAAAAATACTTCATAAAGTGTAGAGATAAGGAGTCATCGCTGTTGCTGGTTTCCTCCTCACCTCCAGCTCTCTCTTGCTCAGCCTCCAGTGTGTGTCATCACTGAGGGCTGGAGGCGGGGAGGACACAAGCAACAGCGATACAAGGAAAATGAATTTATTGGCTTATGGAGCGCTGAGAAGGTTCAATTACAGGGAGATGGATTAAAAACAGACCTTTATTGGCCCCTTGTGCTGCCACAACGCGTTTCAACAGTACACTACTGTCTTCCTCAGGTGGTACGTTTTTAATTTAGACCGTGATGCGATTTTCCGTAATATATAGATCAGGTACGGAAGATGCATGTGATGGAGGAAAGATGATAAGTTCGGATTTGTCTACATTGAGTTTTAGGAAACGGGAGGTGAAGAAGGAAGATATGGCTGATAGATACTCTGGGATTCTGGACACCAGAACATCTGGGCCAGAGAGGTAGATCGGAGTGTCGTCCGCATACAGGTGGTACTGGAAACCATATGACTTTATGAGTTTTCATAGACCAAGGGTATAGATAGCGAAATGTGGGGGCCCCAGAATAGAAGCTTGTGTGACTCCAACAGATAGAGGGCAGGATGAGGAAGTAGTGTGGGAGTGGGAAACACATGAAGGTATGAAGCGATCCAGGAGAGGGCAAAGACTTTGATGCCCAGGGGAAAGAGAATCTGTAGCAGGAGGCATTTATCGACAGTGTCAAAGGCAGAGGATCGGTCTAGAAGGAGGTGGATGGAGAACAGTCTGTTAGCTTTGGCTGTAAGTCATTAGAAATTTTGGTCAGGGCAGTTTCGGTGGAGTGGTGGGCCTGGAACCCAGATTAGAGGTTGTCAAATAGAGAGTTAGATGAGAGGTGGGAGGAAAGTTGAGCAAGGACATGCTGCTCAAGGAGTTTGGAAAAAAACGAGAGCAGTGATACGAGGCGATAGCTGGGCATAGCAGTTGGGTCAAGGTTTGGCTTTTTGAGGATGGGCGTGATGGGGGCATGTTTGCAAGCAGAGGGGAAGGTACCAGAAGTTAGTGACTGGTTAAAGAGATGGGTGAGGGCTGGTATGATCGTGTTAAGGTTGGAGAGGAGGTGGGAAGGGATGAGGTCAAGTGTGCAGGTCGTGAAGTGTGATTCCTCCAACTCTTCAACGCAGGTTCCGACATCTCAGTATTAGTGGTTTCATAAAATAATAGTGCGAGCAGAAAGCTGATGATGGTTATGTACAGCGACAATTGACCCCGACAGATCTCGCCTCAGAAGTCTGATTGTTTCACAGTTGCCTGCTACTTGAATTGCGTAACTGTAGAATAATATTCCTGTTATATCCTTGTGCAGGCTCGGACTGGGCCGCCGGGTAACCGGGTAAAAGTCAGGGTGGGCCCCCGGCATTGTGGCCCCGACCCCCTAGCCCCGCCCCCCAACGGGCCTGAACGGGTCCCCCTGGAGGAATTCGGGCAGGGCGGCATCTAAGTGTGTTTTGTTTTTTTTTGCTTTTTTTGCCCGGCACCGAGCTGACTGGGAGGCCCCGCCCCCTGCCACCCTCGTTCATCGCGCCCTCCCGCCTCACCTCATTCCAGTAAGGAGCCCGGCACAGTGGCATACCATCCGCGGTCGCAGGGGTCGCAAGTGAGCCCGCCGACCCCTGCTACCGCTGCACCAGCTGTGTGTGGCGCACTGGCGCTCTACAGGGCAGTCCCCAGGCGGATGATCACGACCGCCGGAGGACTACTGGCACTCCCCGCACTCACATTGAGCCACCCCGCCCCCCTTCTTCCTCTGCATGCATTGCAGACCGCGGAGCAGGCTGGGGACTGTAGGAGGCATGCAGCAGCACGCCTACCTCTCTGCCGAAGAGGAGCTGCTTAGAAGAGGAGCTGCTTAGTCTCCCGGCCTGGCCTGCTCTCCTCCTCCTCACACAGCGCTTTAGTCACTGCTTCCTGGGCCTGGCATGAAGACCTTCAGGGAGCATGGAGCACACAGGAGAGAAGGTGCAGTATGTGTTGGCTGTGGGTGCAGTGTGACTGTGTGTGCAGTGTATGTGACTGTGTGTGTAATGTATGTGACTGTATGTGCAATGCATGTGACTGTATGTGCAATGCATGTGACTGTGTGTGCAATGCATGTGACTGTGAGTGCAATGCATGTGACTGAGTGCAATGCATGTGACTGAGTGCAATGCATGTGACTGAGTGCAATGCATGTGACTGCGTGTGCAATGCATGTGACTGCGTGTGCAATGCATGTGACTGCGTGTGCAATGCATGTGACTGCGAGTGCAATGCATGTGACTGCGAGTGCAATGCATGTGACTGTGAGTGCAATGCATGTGACTGTGAGTGCAATGCATGTGACTGAGTGCAATGCATGTGACTGTGAGTGCAATGCATGTGACTGTGAGTGCAATGCATGTGACTGAGTGCAATGCATGTGACTGTGTGTGCAATGCATGTGACTGTGTGTGCAATGCATGTGACTGTGAGTGCAATGCATGTGACTGTGAGTGCAATGCATGTGACTGTGTGTGCAATGCATGTGACTGTGTGTGCAATGCATGTGACTGCGTGTGCAATGTATGTGACTGTGTGTGCGGTGAGCAGGCTGTGTGTGCAGAATTATATTATCTGGAGCGGCTATGAGGCGGCATTGTATTATCTGGAGCGGCTGTGAGGCGGCATTGTATTATCTGGAGCGGCTGTGAGGCGGCATTGTAGTATCTGGAGCGGCTGTGAGGCGGCATTGTAGTATCTGGAGCGGCTGTGAGGCGGCGTTATATTATCTGTAGCGGCTGTGAGGTGGCGTTATATTATCTGGAGCGGCTGTGAAGTGGCGTTATATTATCTGTAGTGGCTGTGAGGTGGCGTTATATTATCTGGAGCGGCTGTGAAGTGGCGTTATTTTCTGGAGCGGCTGTGAGGTGGCATATTTTCTGGAGCGGCTGTGAGGTGGCGTTATATTATCTGGAGCGGGTGTGAGGCGGCATTGTATTATCTGGAGCGGCTGTGAGGCGGCATTATATTATCTGTAGCGGCTGTGAGGCGGCATTATATTATCTGTAGCGGCTGTGAGGTGGCGTTTATTATCTGGAGCGGCTGTGAAGTGGCGTTATATTTTCTGGAGCGGCTGTGAGGTGGCGTTATATTATCTGGAGCGGCTGTGAGGTGGCATTATATTTTCTGGAGCGGCTGTGAGGTGGCGTTATATTATCTGGAGCGGCTGTGAGGTGGCGTTATATTATCTGGAGCGGCTGTGAAGTGGCGTTATATTGTCTGGAGCGGCTGTGAGGTGGCATATTTTCTGGAGCGGCTGTGAGGTGGCGTTATATTATCTGGAGCGGGTGTGAGGCGGCATTGTATTATCTGGAGCGGCTGTGAGGCGGCATTGTAGTATCTGGAGCGGCTGTGAGGCGGCGTTATATTATCTGTAGCGGCTGTGAGGTGGCGTTATATTATCTGGAGCGGCTGTGAAGTGGCGTTATATTTTCTGGAGCGGCTGTGAGGTGGCGTTATATTATCTGGAGCGGGTGTGAGGCGGCATTGTATTATCTGGAGCGGGTGTGAGGCGGCATTGTATTATCTGGAGCGGCTGTGAGGCGGCATTGTATTATCTGGAGCGGCTGTGAGGCGGCATTATATTATCTGTAGCGGCTGTGAGGTGGCGTTATATTATCTGGAGCGGCTGTGAAGTGGCGTTATTTTCTGGAGCGGCTGTGAGGTGGCGTTATATTATCTGTAGCGGCTGTGAGGTGGCGTTATATTATCTGGAGCGGCTGTGAAGTGGCGTTATTTTCTGGATCGGCTGTGAGGTGGCGTTATATTATCTAGAGCGGGTGTGAGGCGGCATTGTATTATCTGGAGCGGCTGTGAGGTGGCATTATATTATCTGGAGCGGCTGTGAGGTGGCGTTATATTATCTGGAGCGGGGTGTGAGGCGGCATTGTATTATCTGGAGCGGCTGTGAGGCGGCATTATATTATCTGGAGCGGCTGTGAGGTGGCATTGTAGTATCTGGAGCGGCTGTGAGGTGGCATTGTAGTATCTGGAGCGGCTGTGAGGCGGCATTATATTATCTGGAGCGGCTGTGAGGTGGCATTGTAGTATCTGGAGCGGCTGTGAGGTGGCATTGTAGTATCTGAGCGGCTGTGAGGTGGCATTGTAGTATCTGGAGCGGCTGTGAGGCGGCATTATATTATCTGGAGCGGCTGTGAGGTGGCATTGTAGTATCTGGAGCGGCTGTGAGGTGGCATTGTAGTATCTGGAGCGGCTGTGAGGTGGCATTGTAGTATCTGGAGCGGCTGTGAGGCGGCGTTATATTATCTGGAGTGGCTGTGAGGCGTCGTTATATTATCTGGAGCAGCTGTGAGGTGGCATTATATTATCTGGGGGGGGGGGGTCCCAGGTCCAAATATCGCACCGGGGTCCTTCAGACTCTAGTTACGCCACTGGAGCCCGCCAAGGAGGAGTCGGGGAGTTGGAGTTCCTGCAGAGCACCCCCGGGCAGCAAATCGCCGGCGGCGACTACAGTAATTATGTGATGTTGTGTAAATGCGGCCGAGTCCCGACACAGACAGACAGTGCCGCCCGTGGTGCCGCTCCGTGACCATGTGGTGGCTGCTTCAGGTCCGGAGCTGCCTTCAGCTACCGCCGCTGCTGGTGTCAGTCAGTCTGCAGATTGCACTGCAGCATGGTGCAGGCGGGCGGCGGGATCATAGTTTAGGCTGCGCCGGCGGTACTGTGTTCTGTGCTGTGCACAGACAGTACAGCCAGCAGGCAGCAGTGCCAGCCTCAGCCTGAGCAGAGCCCAGACTGCCTCTGAGTCTCTGACTAGTCTCAGACTCTGAGGAGTCTGACTAGTTTGTGACTCAGTGACAGTGCAGAGCAACCTGATGGTCAGAGTCATGCCATTATGCAGCAGCAAGGAGGGACACAGTGGGGTCTGAAACCCAGACCTGGGCTGCAGCAGGCACTGCAGCATTGCATATGGGCCATATGCAATGCTGCAGCGCCTGCTGCAGCCCAGGTCTGTGTGGGCCACTCACATCCCCATCCCCATATGCAATGCTGCAGCCCAGTGGTCTTTGTGGGCCGCTCCCACCTCCCCACCCCCCATATGATATGGGGGTGGGGGGAGGGATGACAGCGGCCCCCACACACAGACTTGGGCTACAGCAGTAAGGTATCTGTAAAATGTGTGTGTGAGTTGTGTGTCTGTATGTGTGTTTGAGTGAGTTGTGTGTCTTCTTTTGTGAGTTGTGTCTTCTGTGTGTGAGTTGTATGTGTCTTCTGTGTGAGTTGCGTCTTGTGTGAGTTGTCTGTTTGTCTTCTATGTGTGAGTTGTGTGCCTGTGTCTTCTATGTGTGAGTTGCGTCTGTGTGCCTTTTGTGTGTGAGTTGTGTCTTCCGTGTGTGAGTTGAGTATCTGTATGTGTGAGTTGTGTCCATATGTGTGTCTTCTGTGTGTGAGTTGTGTGCCTGTGTCTTCTGTGTGTGAGTTGTGTCTGTATGTGTACCTTCTGAGTGTGCCTGTGTCTTCTGTGTGTGAGTTGTGTGCCTGTGTCTTCTGTGTGTGAGTTGTGTCTGTATGTGTACCTTCTGTGTGTGCCTGTGTGTCTTCTGTGTGTGAGTTGTGTGTATGTTGTGTGTTGTGTCTGTGTGTGATGTGTCTGTGCGTGAGTTGTGTCTCTGTCTGTGTGTGTTGTGTGTGATGTGTCTGTGTGTGAGTTGTCCTCTGAGTTGTGTACCTGAGTTGTGTCTCTGAGTTGTGTCTCTGAGTTGTGTCTCTGAGTTGTGTCTCTGAGTTGTGTCTCTGAGTTGTGTGTGATGTGTCTGTGTGAGAGTTGTGTCTCTATGAGTTGTGTCTGTGTGTGTTGTGTGATGTGTCTGTGTGTGAGTTGTGTCTCTATTTGTGTCTCTGTGTGTGAGTTGTGGGGTGCAGAAGGACAGAGGTGCAGCAGGAGGGACAGCGGAGAGGAGGACAGGGGTGCAGGAGGACAGAGGAGCAGCAGGTGAGACAAAGGAGAGGAGGACGGGGGTGCAAGAGGAGCAGCAGGATGGACAGTGGAGAGGAGGATGGGTGCAGGGGGACAGAGGAGAGGAGGAAGGGGGTGCAGGAGGACTGGGGCTGTGGCTGGCGCTGTGTGTGGTGATAATGGTGGCTGTACCGTGTGTCTGCCTCCATGCAGCTGCCACCACCTTCCTGTGTTGGCAGGGTGTGGCATGCTGGGAGTTGTAGTTCTCCTGCCTGTCCTATATGATTTCTGGGCAGTGTGTTGGGTGCTGTGAGTTGTTCTCCCAGGTGGGCTCAGTGTTGTCCCGCCGCCCGTCTGTGGCCTGTCTGTCTCTTCTGGGATGTCCTCAGCTCTGTGCTGTGCACATAGTGTACCACCATCTCCCCTACTCTGTGCTGTGCACATAGTGTTCCACTATCTCCCCAGCTCCGTGCTGTGCACATTGTACCACCATGTCCTCAGCTCCATGTTGTTCACAGATGGTGTACCTCCATCTCCCCAGCTCTGTGCTGTGCACAGACAGTGTACCACCATGTCCTCAGCTCCGTGCTGTGCACAGACAGTGTACCACCATCTCCCCAGCTCAGTGCTGTGCACAGTGTACCACCATGTCCTCAGCTCCGTGCTGTGCACAGACAGTGTACCGTACACCGTCTGTGCACAGCACAGAACTGGGGAGATGGTGGTACACTGTCTGTGCACAGCACGGAGCTGAGGACATGGTGGTACACTGTCTGTGCACAGCACGGAGCTGAGGACATAGTGGTACACTGTAACAGCACAGAGCTGGGGACATGGTGGTACACTCTCTCCCGCCGTCTTAAAATCGGTCCGTTTCTCATCCAGGAGAGTCGCATGAGTGTCATCGATTTTTTTTGGTCCATTTGGCATCCAACTGCTGTGCAAGTGTCCGACATTTCTCTCAGATCACATCCGTGTGCAATCTGTTCTTTCCTCAGCAGCTATTACTGTAGAATCATTTACAGGAACATTTTACAATGTTCTCAGTTACAGAATGATAATGTATCAGTGAAAAAAACTGATGCCTCTCGGATGGTCCGTGTTCTGTCAGTGTGCGGTATGTAATTATGTAATTTTGTCGGACCCATAGACTTGCATTGGTGAGTCTCGGTGTGAATCGCAGACTGTCGCAGCATGTTGCGACTTTCTCATCCTGAATCTGGCTGAGAAAAAAGCATCCGACACTGGCCAATGTGCTCTCAGACATCGATTAACATTGGTCCGAGTGCAATGTGATGAAATCGCACATTGCACTCATCAGAGTTTCACGCCAGTGAGTCCGTACCCTAATAATAAAATCCATATAGTAATCCTACAATGTCTGTGGGACATGGTATGGGGAGGGTTTATGGCTCAGTTAGTACACTCCATACTTCTTGTTATTAACCAGTTAATGCTCTCTTGTCCACCGCACTGCAGTGTAAAAAGAGGAAGACAACGAGACAGGCAGCGACAGCGCCTCAGAGAGCCCCTGACCTTCAAATAGAAGATCCTCAGATCCCGGTATTGTGTCGACATATGAAGAATAATACTTTTTGCACTTATATTACACTATGCACTCCACAGCACTTTACATACATCATCAACACTGTCCCCATTGGGGCTCACAATGTAAACATCCTACCAGTATGTCTCTGTAGTGTGGTTGGACAAACCTTTTATATGTACTACATGATGAAATGTGGCGGGAGAAGCTACATGAAGCGTGGGGGGGAAGGCCGTGACTGGGGGGAAGATTGTCAGTGAGGGGCCGCAACGGGGGGGAGGAGCCGTGACGAAGGGGGGGGGGGGGCGGCCGCTGACAGTGCCTAGGGCAGCAGGAACTCCAAATACGGCCCTGGGCCTAAGGATGTGATGAGGTATTAGTTGGTGGGGGTGCGACTGCTGAATGTGCAGCTTTTATCCCCATTATATGTCCAAAAAATAGAAAAATATCCAGCATAGAGTCTTGAGATCTAGATCCTTAAAAATTCATTATATTAGAAAAGCAATTAAAAGCACATTTACATCAATATCCTTAAAGACAGTCCTTAGTCATAGGTTTGTTTTGTCCCCATTACACTGGAGGTGATGCACGGCTCGCCCATGATCCCTTTACTCCCTCAGTGGCTGTGAGTGCTGTGTTTGCCTTTTTCTGGGAGCTCCAATGATAATGAATGGAGCCGCGGTCACATCATTACCGGCCGCTGCAGTTAATAAAAGGGGTAAAAGTGCCACATTCTTCCGACGATGTGGTTTTGATTGGTCGGATTCCACCAATAACTAAGTGATCACCTGCCGAACCTGACGATTGTTGGTAACTTGTTTTCACCAAAGTATCCCTTTAATGTACACTACAGTAATGGTACATCGCAGTAATGGTGAGCGCAGAGTGATGTGCAGGAGTAACCACTATAATGGGTATAACGGCTAACAGGTGTTTGCATATAGCGGGTGAGTGGGCCCCGGGAGTCAATTTCCCTGGTGGGCCCCAGACACCCCAGTCCGACCCTGTCCTTGTGAGTGGATGAAATAGAAGTCTACTGTCTGTTGGATACATGACAAGACATGCAGCTCCCAAACCTGTTTCTCCTGCAAACAGAGAGCCTTCTGTTTGCTGTTAACATATTAAATATGTTTTTGTCACTGTCATATAATGTATTTATTTATGTTTGTTTGGATCTGGGCATTTTCACAGTTGTTGGGAACACGTAGTTTCACTACACTTTCACTGTTTCATTAAACTTCAATTTCCTATTTTCCAGTAAATTTTATGGTAAATTAAATGAAGTCCTTTAAAATTACAACTTGGCTCACAAATAAGAAAACCCTCATATGGTTGTGTTAGTGGAAAATGAAAAAAACTTATTGCATTTGGAACAAGTGGAATAAAACAAAGTTACAAAAACGGGAAAACATTATGTATGTGGATACATTGTGAAAGTGAAAGTAACAGCCCCGACACCACTTCCCTGCTCTTTGCAGGCTCCTCCCAATTCTTTTCGTGTCCGGATCCGTCAAAATCCCGGCTCTGGACACAGAAATGGTATTCGGAGTAACAAATCCGGGCCTGTCCTTTTCTGTCTGTGTGGTTCTGCAAAAACCAGGGTCCCCACGAACAGGAATAAAACGTGATGTGAAGGGGGCCTTAGGCTAGGGCCAGACTTGTGTCTTCTCCTAGCCTGCAGGATCCTGCAGAAACTTAGTTTCTGTCCGGAGTAGCGCATAGCGTTACCAGCAGGCAACGCTATGCGCCACCTGGCTATTGATCCCTATGGCAACAGGATGCTTACCACAGCCGCGAGCTCCACAGAGACCTCCCGGATATGCACTTTTGCAAAGCGCACAGGAAACGCTGTTTGACCTTGGTTTTTTAACTGGACTAAAATAGAAGATTTAAGAAATTTACTTTCTTTACAAAAACTTTACCCCTTAATGATATACCTTTTTACTGCACTGATGAATATGCACCTAGTTTCACCCCCTTCCCACCACATCCAACAAGAGAGAATTCAGTGGGTGTCAGCTGTATACTATACTTGAGAGTGGTCCACATAAGTTTTACAACGAATTGGCCGACTAACCCACTAGATACTGCTGTCGATTGATACAGCGGCATCTAGATGATTAGGAGGATAGGGCTGCCTCTTTAATCCCATTGGTACATTTTTGGTAGATAGCATGGTGACCTTTTAGGGTCTTTGATAAGAAGGGTGTAACAATTTGTGTCAGTGTGAAACTAACAGGTCTCATGCACTGCAGTGCAGAACTATTGCAGTGCACAACATCAGCAAACAAAGTGTAAAATGTACAGTCTCATAGTTCGACTAAGTAAAAATAAAACACAATAACATTTGTAAAAATATAAACAAGGAAACAAAAAAACTCACAGAAAAATGTATGTCATCACTAAAAATATGCTCTGTACTGCAAGTTGTCTGTCAGTGCTGGGGCGTGCATAAAGATGCTGTTCTCAGTGCCGAGTTGTACATACAGCTGGTGATTTTGGTGCTGGGATGTGAATACAGTCGCCACTCTCAGTGTCAGTGTGTACATACAGTTGCCGCTCTCAGTGCCGGGGTGTGCATACAGCTGCTGCTCTCAGGCGGAGTGTACTACAGCTCCCATTAGTGCGGGTGGATGGAGCTGCTCTCTCAGTGCAGAGTGTATACAGGTGCCACTCTCAATGCCAAGTGCTACAGTGCCACTTTCGTGACAGGATGTGCTTACAATGCGCTCTCAGTGCCGGGAAGCGTGTATACAGTGCCGCTCTCAGTGCCGGGGTGTGCATAAGCTGTGGCTCTCAGTGCGGGTGTGCATACACTGCCGCTCAGTGCTGGAGTGTGCATACAGCTGCGCTCTCAGTGGTGAGTGTGCATAAGCTGTGCTCTTAGTCTCAGGGTGTGCACACAGCTGCCGCTTCAGTGCCTAGGGGTGAATACATCTGCCGCTCTCAGTGTCGGGTGTGCATATAGCACTGTTCTGAGTGCCAGGGTGTGCACACAGCTGCCGCTCTCAGTGCCTAGGTGTGAATACACTGCCGTCTCAGTGCGTTGTGCTATAGCACTGTCTCGAGTGCCTAGGTGTGCATACAGCTGCTGCTCTCAGTGCCTAGGTGTGCATACAGCTGCTGCTCACAGTGCCGCTGAGTGTGGTTATACAGTTTGCTGCTCTCAGTGCCTAGGTGTGAATACAGCTGCTTCAGTGCTGGGTGTGCATACAGCTGCGCTCTCAGTGACGGGTGTGCACACAACTGCCTCTCAGTGCCTAGATGTGCATACAGCTGCTGCTCTCAGTGCCCGGGGTGTGCATACAGCTGCTGCTCTCAGTGCCGGGGTGTGCATACAGCTGCTGCTCTCAGTGCGGGTGTGCATACTGTGCGCTCTCAGTGAAGGTGTGAATACAATCTGCTGCTCTCAGTGCTGGGGTGTGCATACAGCTGCTGCTTCTCAGTGACGGGGTGTCGCATCACAGCTGCCGCTCTCAGTGCCTAGGTGTGCATACAGCTGCAGCTCTCAGTGCCTAGGTGAGAATACAGCTGCCGCTCTCAGTGCCTAGGTGTGAATACAGCTGCTGCTCTCAGTGTCGGGTGTGCTGCTACTGGCTGCCGTTCTCAGTGCCTAGATGTGAATACAGCTGGCACACTCAGTGCCTAGGTGTGAATACAGCGCTGCTCTCAGTGCCTAGGTGTGAATACAGCTGCCACTCTCAGTGCCTAGATGTGAATACAGCTGGCAGCACTCAGTGCCTAGGTGTGAATACAGAGCTGCCACTCTCAGTGATGGGGTGTGCATACAGCTGCTGCTCTCAGTGCCTAGGTGTGCATACAGCTGCAACTCTCAGTGATGGGGTGTGCATACAGCTGCTGCTCTCAGTACCGGGTGCGAATACAGCTGCCGCTCTCAGTGCCTAGGTGTGCATACAGCTGCCACTCTCAGTGATGGGTGTGCAAACAGCTGCCGCTCTCAGTGGCATGGCTGGAGGATATAATTGCTGCGGGCACAACTAGATAACTGAAAGTCGTGTTTCCATAAGAAATAGTTAATTTTCTCCCAGGTGATGCAGTTTCACTAGAGCAACCAGGCACCTTCATAACACTATTAATCTGCAGATTAACCCTGTATTTGAATGTAAAAGGCGTTATCTGATCTCACTGGTTCCCTTTAAACTCGGACAAAGCTGGTGCGTTTTCCAAGTGCTGCAACCTCCATCAGGTTTGCTGAATCTTGTCCCTTTTCTATGAGTTTCTTAGCTTTTCTTTGGTTGTTTTTTCAGGTTTTGCTATGTACAGTCCTACGTTGGCTTGGGAAGCACACTATAAGCAGAAACTCTACCTTTTTCTATAAAATTCTCTGTATAAAGTGCGGCCTTTCTATTCTTTACCACTCCTAATCACTAAGGACAGGAGTGAGCAGGTGATATAATTTCTCCTAAAAACACACAGTGCTCGCATCTTCAGCAGCTGCACTCAACTGCTAGAAACTCCTTATTGTCGCTAAGCTACCCATGACTTTTTAAGGACATTTTAGTTTTAGAGAAAGGCCAGCAGAGGGCAGTGTGGGATTAGAAATGCTACATATCTCAGAGCTAAAGTGCAGGAGTTATAATACACAACATTCTACATTATAAAACAACACATGGCATACTCTGTTCACTACACAAGGAGACACATTGGCGTTTTCTCATAAAGCATCTTTTTAGTCATTTCCTGAGCACTTCCTTTGATGTTTTTGATCACTGATGTTATTTTTAAGTATTTTTTTAATCTTTTTGAGCTGTCTCTTTTATGGTTCTTTTCCATTCATTTTTTTCTTTGTCTCCAATCAGCAATGAAGAAACCGTTTGTGCTTTCTGAAAAAAAATAGGCTGATAAAACACTTAAAAAAACACCTGTACACTCCCTGACAGAAGTTATGTCACTTATCCATGTATATAGAGTATATAGATAGAGTATAAAAAATTGAGATACTTTGCATATAAAAAAGGCCAGTTTTGTGTAGGGCTGCTTTCACACTGGCATATTTTCAAATCCGTTTGATAACATGAAATTCATGTATAGTCACGGACAGGCACGGAGCTGTGCAAAAGCATGCCAATGGATGTCCATGGAACGTTTTTTTGAATGAATCCTTCATCAGTCACCAGAGATAGGGGTGGGAGCAGCTGTACCTTATTTCTGAGCATGCTCAATGCAGCAAAACGGATTAGTACGGATCCATCCTCCGTAAAGCTCTATGTTACTTTCATATAGACAGATACGGATCCATGCCTGTCCATTGGTGTCCGCTATTTTCAGTTTCCGTTTCTGGGTATATGAAAATTGTAGGCACCAACGGATCCGTGACAAAATGGAGACACACAGATGGCCACTTCAGGACCAGTCTGTGCCCATAGGATAACATGAGAGGCCATAACGAATCCGTGGCCATCTGTTTCAAAACGGATGGACACGGATTTGCAAATTTGCCAGTGTGAAAGCAGCCTGAGCCCAAAAGCCAATGTCAAGGTGTATCTCTTCTGCCAGAGAGAGGCATTAGCTTAGGTAGGGACCCAGTGAAGAGATTCACCTTGACATTGGCTACTGGGCTCACATAAAACTGGCATTTTTTTATATGCTAAGTATCTCAATTTTTTTTTATATGTATTTCTTTTCAGTAATGCATGTCTATATTTCTATTTTCAATGTTTGCATGCCTTAGCATTCAGAGTGCAGCTGTCTATTCATGTTCAGTATGCACCTGTTCATACTTGCGCATTAGAAAGTGCCGTCAGTTTTCTTATTTAGTCACAACGGGTGCCATGATCTTGCTGAGCCTGTCCAGATCCATCCTGGGCTTAATTAGAGGTTCTTCTGGATCAGTGTGGGTTCAGAAAATGAATTTTGTCAAATAAAGTAGAATTCAGTTACAATCAAATGTCTCTCTACTTATTATTGTGTCTTCCAAAACTGTTTCTTATGACTGTTTGTTTGTATATGAATCTGAATTGTAAAGCGCTGCGGAATATGTTGGTGCTATATAAATAAAGATTACTATTATTATTAGCTCTTATATCATACAGTTCCCTTAATCTATTTCTCGTCATGTACTTTCCTTCTTTTTGCTGCCTGTTTTCTCTGCCTTCCATTCCGTGAGTCTACATGCTCACTCCCCCGTTCGTATTGTGAAGTTCAACCCCTTCCGTGGTGATATTGCTGTCACAGAGAACAGAGAGAGACAGGTGCAACAACTTTAATAAGTTTGTCACATTTTTGCAATGCTCTCAGCCAGGGCTGGGCGATTTTGGAAAAAATCAAAATCTCGATTTTATTTAAACCTATGGACGATTTTCGATTTAAATCTCGATTTTTTTTTTCTATTTTTTTTTTGATGAATAAAGAGAAAAAACTAAGAGGTACCGTATATATTCGTGTATAAGCCGACCCGTGTATAAGCCGACCCCCTACTTTTGCCCCCAAAACCTGGGAAAACCTATTGACTCGTGTATAAGCCGAGGTGGACCTCAGCACAGGTATACAGCCCCCATCAGTGTGGTATACAGCAGCCTCCCCAGTGGTATATACAGGCCCAGCAGTGTTACAGCAGCAGCCCCAGTGATATATACAGCAGCAGCCCCAGTGGTATATACAGCAGCAGCCCCAGTGGTATATACAGCAGCAGCCCCAGTGGAAGTATACAGCAGCAGCCCCAGTGGAAGTATACAGCAGCAGCCCCAGTGGAAGTATACAGCAGCAGCCCCAGTGGTAGTATACAGCAGCCCCAGAGGTATATACAGCAGCAGCCCCAGTGGAAGTATATAGCAGCAGCCCCAGTGGTATATACAGCATCAGCAGCCCCAGTGGAAGTATACTGCAGCAGCCCCAGTGGAAGTATACAGCAGCAGCCCCAGTGGAAGTATACAGCAGCAGCCCCAGTGGAAGTATACAGCAGCAAGCCCAATGGTATATACAGCAGCAGCCCCAGTGGAAGTATACAGCAGCAGCCCCAGTGGAAGTATACAGCAGCAGCCCCCAGTGGTGTAAAGGCGCCCCCCCCCCATGGGTATACAGGGCCCGGGCCCCCCTGCTGCCTTAAACCTGTAAAGCAAAAGCTCATTATACTTAACCCCGCCGCCGCCGCCATCGCGCTCCTCCGGCTTCCTCCTCCGATGGGCGCAGGCAAAGACGTCATTGTCTGCGCACCAGAGGAGGAATCCGGAAGAAGACGGATGAAGCCGGAGGAGCGTGAAGGCGGCGGCGGCTGGGATAAGTATAATGAGGTCCCGGGCCCTGTATACCCATGGGGGGGGGAGCGGGCGCGCGGGCGCCGCCATTTTAAATCGAATTAGACGATTTTGGTTAAAACCAAAATCGTGGCCACAGCAGGGGGCAAATTAATTCGATTAATCGCCCAGCCCTACTCTCAGCTAAAAGGCCTTCAGACACATATGAGTAAAAGGGGCACTATTACAATGTGATTACTTAGTCACAAAGTAATAGTGCCCCCTTTATATATTCACATAGTAATAGTGCCCCCTTTATACAATCACATAGTAATAGTGCCCCCTTTATACAATCACATAGTAATAGTGCCCCCTTTATACAATCACATAGTAATAGTGCCCCCTTTATACAATCACATAGTAATAGTGCCCCCTTTATACAATAACATAGTAATAGTGACCCCTTTAAATAATTGCATAGTAATAGTGCCCCCTTTATATAATCACATAGTAATAGTGCCCCCTTTATACAATCACATAGTAATAATGCCCCTTTATACAATCACATAGTAATAGTGCCCCCTTTATACAATCACATAGTAATAGTGCCCCCTTTATACAATCACATAGGGGTCATTCCATGTCAAGTGAACCAATGATTATTACCTCTATATTTTTAATTCTTTGAGATTTTGTTATTTGATAATAGCATGTCAGACAATGCAAAATGTGAAGAGAACATTTAAAAAAAAAAATAATTTTTTTTAAAAATGATTTTCAAAGTTCGGAAAAAGTGCGAATTTCGCTGTTGCCTGCCTTTACGTTTCTCCTCATAACTAAGGCTAGGAATAAGATAGAGAGACAAAATAAACACCATTCTCCTCAGAACTATACAGGCTTTCACCAGATATGTCACAAGAGGATCTTTGTTAATATTTTACCCATGTGATCGCAAGCGCAAAACTTTAAAACGCATTTCCGAAAAATCGGCGCTCTTTAAATATTTCAAAAACTGCCCATGTGTCTGCTTTGCTCTTAGCCACATCTGTACCAAATTTCAAGTTGGGATCGCGATGGGATCATATTTTAAAATATTTTACTATTAATAGCGTCAATGGGTCATTCCATATCAAGTGATCTAAATATGAATATTTTTTTTACCTGACGTCTTTAGATTTTTTTTTATTTTTTTTCCTTTATGAAGTACTACTTTAGTTAATTACAAATTAAAAGTTTAGAATTTTTTTCTTCATCAGTTAATTTTTTACAGATTTGTAAAGTTTAAAAAAGTGTGAATTTTGGGCTGGTATGACATTACATTTTTTTTATCTTGGGCTAGAAATAAGATAGAGAAACAAAATAAACACCATTCTACTCAGAACTGTCCAGGCTTTCACCAGATATGTCACAAGAGTATCTTTGTTAATATTATAACTATGCGAACGCAAACACAAAATGTTATACACTTACATTTTCTTATGTGAATGAGGCAATCAGTCTACATCTTGTTAATTTTAATTTTTTACCCATACGAACGCAAACGCAACATTTTGAAACGCATTTCCGAAAAAAACGTTTTAATAAAAATTTTCCAAGACTGCCCATGTGTATTTTATGCTCTTAGCCACATCTATACCAAATTTCAAGTTGATTTCAAGATCATATTTTAAAATATTTAACTATTATAGTGTCAATTCAAAAATCTTGAATTCAGATCTGTTCAACCTGTGGTCTAAAAGCGTGGGGTCTATATTTATCAAATCCATTATTTTTAGACATTACTGTATTATTTTGATATGTTACAGCTTAGAAGCAGGAGAGGACATATAGGAAAAAGCTTTGTTAGGGCTCAACCTGAGAAAGCACAGGGATAGACAGTGAATGCAGAGCAGATGATAGGCCAGCAGCTCTGTCAATGATGTTAAGTGTCTACCCACTGCATTCAGGAAGTAAGACAGCTCATTCAGACCTTTCATGTCCTGACATGTCTGGACATCTTCACTCCTGAACAAACAATAGTCTGTACAAAGCCATCAAGGCTGTGTACTAAAATATGGGTGAGTAAATATATTAATAGTTTAATGCTTTTATTATTAAGGACCAATACACACAGTGCTATTCTTAGGGATCATCATTCAGAAAAACAGCCCCATTGATTTCTATGGGGTTCACCACATGCAGTGTTTTTGGAAACACTCAAGAGTGAGTAAATCACTGCTTGAACTACTTTTTAATCGCTGCAATAAACGCAGCATTTATCATTTATATAAAAAAAAGCTGCCATTTTTTTCACTAGCGATTAAAAAAACTAACGCATATGTGGTAAAAACTTGGTAGAAAAACAAGCTGCCAAAACTGCAGCGTGTATCTGCAGACAGAAAAAACTGTGCGCGCTAGCCCTAAAACTCACTTTATAGTAATACAGTTCTAGCTCAAGTGTACTGTAAATCTTTATTTTTATTACCTATCTTCCTTACTTAATATTAACTGTATTTTTCCCACACAGCAATGGCTGCTACTTCTCAAGAAACAGCATTTTATCATAGACACTGTTGCAATCCTTTTGAAAAAATATGAATATGATTGGCGCTGGTGGCTGGCTACTGTACTCTCCAAAGATTGTGAAAATGAAGAAGTAGAATTGACTTTATTGCATCCTTCTGGTCCAGCGCCATCCTTTGTGTATCCAAGAAAGCCAGACATTTTAAAAGTGCACAAAAATCAGATATTAACTCAGGCGGAGCCTAACACCGTGACAGGCCGGACATACTCTTTGACACACAAGGAAATGGCGATTGCTAGTAAGCGTTTATGGACAAGATTACATTTCACCCACTAGAAGGGACAAATTGATAAAATGCCACTTTAAAAACATACTATTAATTGCTTGATTAGTTCATAATTTATAGAACGATGATTTAACTACTGTACTATTCTTATTAAACACTTCATAAATCACATGTTTAGTGATAGAATAGAAAACAAATTTATATGTATAAATAGGGGTTAACATTTTTGGTTCTTTTAATCTTGTTTAATCAAACTTGAGGATATGATCACCTTTCTTCTTTTGGTTTGTTCAATACATTCAAGTTGAAAATGCTGAGCGTTGTGTTCTGATGATTAAGATGTATTTATCCTGGCACTTATGGGATTTGTTTTTTGTGTTTCTTTTTTGTTGCATATAAATGTTTTATTCAATAAGTTGTGATAACTCATACAACCATGAAATAAAAAATATATAAATTTGACATGTCCCAAGTTGAATCTCTGCACAAATATAACCAAGAACACAATCAGTCATTTTTTTCACAATTGCCCGTCAATAGTTTGAATTTGATATAAAGAAACATAGTCTTGTAACATATCAAATGAAAGCTGTTAGCGTTCTGAGTAAAATTATGCCTCTCCCACTTCATTATCTTATTTCTAGCCTGAGATAAAAAATGTAAAGCCATACCAGGCCAAAATTCACCCTTTTTTTAAACTTTAAAAAACTGTAAGAAATTAACTGATGAAGAAAAAAATTCTAAACTTTTAATTTGTAATTAACTAAAGTTGTACTTCATAAAGAAAAAGAATAAAAAAATCTAAAGACGTCAGGCAAAAAAAAATATTCATATTTAGATCACTTGATATAGAATGACCCATTGACGCTATTAATATTAAAATATTTTAAAATATGATCCCATCGCGATCCCAACTTGAAATTTGGTACAGATGTGGCTAGGAGCAAAGCAGACACATGGGCAGTTTTTTAAATATTTAAAGCGCGCCGATTTTTTGGAAATGCGTTTTAAAGTTTTGCGCTTGCGATCACATGGGTAAAATATTAACAAAGATCCTCTTGTGACATATCAGGTGAATGCCTGCACAGTTCTGAGTAGATTGGTGTTTATTTTGTTTCTCTATCTTATTTCTAGCCCGAGATATGATAGAAAATGTAAAGCCATACCAGGCCAAAATTCGCACTTTTTTAAAACTTTAAAAATCTGTAAAAAATTAACTGATAAAGAAAAAAATTCAAAACTTTTTTTTTGTAATTAACTAAAGTTGTTCTTCATATAGAAATTTTTTTTAAAAAATCTGAGGACATCAGGGAAAAAAAATATTCATTTTTGGATGACTTGACATGGAATGACCCATAGTAATAGTGCCCCCTTTATACAATCACATAGTAATAGTGCCCCCTTTATACAATCACATAGTAATAGTGCCCCCTTTATACAATCACATAGTAATAGTGCCTCCTTTATACAATCACATAGTAATAGTGCCCCCTTTATACAATCACATAGTAATAGTGCCTCCTTTATACAATCACATAGTAATAGTGCCTCCTTTATACAATCACATAGTAATAGTGCCCCCTTTATACAATCACATAGTAATAGTGCCTCCTTTATACAATCACATAGTAATAGTGCCCCCTTTATACAATCACATAGTAATAGTGCCCCCTTTATACAATCACATAGTAATAGTGCCCCCTTTATACAATCACATAGTAATAGTGCCCCCTTTATACAATCACATAGTAATAGTGCCTCCTTTATACAATCACATAGTAATAGTGCCTCCTTTATACAATCACATAGTAATAGTGCCCCCTTTATACAATCACATAGTAATAGTGCCTCCTTTATACAATCACATAGTAATAGTGCCCCCTTTATACAATCACATAGTAATAGTGCCTCCTTTATACAATCACATAGTAATAGTGCCCCCTTTATACAATCACATAGTAATAGTGCCCCCTTTATATAATCACATAGTAATAGTGCCCCCTTTATACAATCACATATAATAGTGCCCCCTTTATACAATCACATAGTAATAGTGCCCCCTTTATACAATCACATAGTAATAGTGCCCCCTTTATACAATCACATAGTAATAGTGTCCCCTTTATACAATCACATAGTAATAGTGCCCCCTTTATACAATCACATAGTAATAGTGCCCCCTTTATACAATCACATAGTAATAGTGCCCCCTTTATACAATCACATAGTAATAGTGCCCCCTTTATACAATCACATAGTAATAGTGCCCCCTTTATACAATCACATAGTAATAGTGTCCCCTTTATACAATCACATAGTAATAGTGCCCCCTTTATACAATCACATATAATAGTGCCCCCTTTATACAATCACATAGTAATAGTGCCCCCTTTATACAATCACATAGTAATAGTGCCCCCTTTATACAATCACATAGTAATAGTGCCCCCTTTATACAATCACATAGTAATAGTGCCCCCTTTATACAATCACATAGTAATAGTGCCCCCTTTATGCAATCACATAGTAATAGTGTCCCCTTTATACAATCACATAGTAATAGTGCCCCCTTTATACAATCACATAGTAATAGTGCCCCCTTTATACAATCACATAGTAATAGTGCCCCCTTTATACAATCACATAGTAATAGTGCCCCCTTTATACAATCACATAGTAATAGTGCCCCCTTTATACAATCACATATAATAGTGCCCCCTTTATACAATCACATAGTAATAGTGCCCCCTTTATACAATCACATAGTAATAGTGCCCCCTTTATACAATCACATAGTAATAGTGCCCCCTTTATTCAATCACATAGTAATAGTGCCCCCTTTATACAATCACATAGTAAAAGTGCCCCCTTTATACAATCACATAGTAATAGTGCCCCCTTTATGCAATCACATAGTAATAGTGTCCCCTTTATACAATCACATAGTAATAGTGCCCCCTTTATACAATCACATAGTAATAGTGTCCCCTTTATACAATCACATAGTAATAGTGCCCCCTTTATACAATCACATAGTAATAGTGTGCCCTGATATTGGCAATGGTCTCCCCCCTCTGTGAGTCTTCCCACGCACTGTTTTCAGCAATAAAAAAATAAAATATTACACGCCTACAAGGAGCAGTGACGTGTTTCTGTTGCTTGTAGTCTGCGGCTAAGAACACTTTGTGCCATCTTGACCTTTGGAAAGGCCGTGACCTTATGTAGTCAGCTGTAGGTTTCAGCGGTATCTACGCCCTGTGGACTTGGATACCGTCACCCATAATGAGGTCTCACTGACACCAATGTGCGCCTCACTATTTTTATCAAATATTGGTCGCACCCCCTGCTCGGTAGTAGAAACAGCCAAGTCATTGCTTTTAGTAGTCAAATAACAAAAGGAAAATTAAAACAAGATGTAAATAATGGCTTTTAAGGAAGTTCTTTACAACTTCAGAAACCAGTGTAAAGAAAGTGCTGTAGATGTTATTGCCCAGACCTCAATGTGATATCAATACTGTTATGCACTCTTTATTTCTTGGCGTCGTGCCCACGCTTTGACCACATAAGTCTTGGAATAGAGGTAGAAAGCACTGGCCTCATTTACATGCTAATGGAATAATTTACATACAGCTGTGTCTAATTTGCATAGACAAGGTTACTCAGAATTGCTCCTTCTGTCTCGAATGGATAATTTTCACAACAACTTCAAAACGTAATGCTAAATTCAGCCGAGGATCTCACACAGCGGTTACATGAGATCTTATCCACTTAGTTCTGCAATAAGGGTAGGTAGAAAATGGTACAAAGTCATTGCAGGGAAAAAAAAAACATTATCTTAAAAGGTTCACTTATTGCTAAGTCTCATAGGTGCAAAGATGGATTTGCGACGCGCAGTAGTGGAGTCAAGATTGCGAGCTTTAGTGAATAACCTACATACTGTGTACAAGTTCTGCGTCTACAAGATGTACTCTACAGTTATAAGTATGTCAGCAGGCTTCCGCTACCTCATCTGAGAGCAAGATGATATAGGGACAGAACTCCTGAATCCAGCAATGTATCACTTACTTTATTGGGTTCTGACACTATCAAGAGTTTTTAGATTTAGAAATGTAGCAGAGCTGAGAGGGCTGCCCCTGCCCACACCAGGCTCTATATGTATATTGTCTATAGACAGTGAGCTGCTTATTCCAGCAGGGGGCTTGCCTGCGAAGCTGACCTTGTACAGAAACTATAATCTTCTACAGCTAAAACAAACATTACAGGTAAAAAACACAATGGACCTTGACAAAACAGGCATGGCTAATATCTGTGTATTAAGGCTATGTGCACACTGGGAGTTTTGTTAGCTGTTTTTTAGCGTTTTCCGCCAGCGTTTTCCGCTGAGTTTTATGTTAATTTTATGTTAATCCTAACCACCGGTTGGATTAACATGCTAGTCAATGGATTTCAGAAAACGCTGTGCACATTAGAACTTTTTTTTTTTCTCCTTTCCACTTTTTTCACCGGTTTTCCACCGGTTGTCAAGAATAGAGCATGTAACTTCTTTTTAGCTTTTTGGTGCTAGCACAAAAACCAGTCGCCAAGAAAATCGCTGAGAAAACGCTGTATAAACGCTGAAAATCGATCTAGGAAATCGCTACAAAATCGCTAGAAAATCGCTAGAAAATCGCTAACAAAACGAGGGACAGTGCTCAGGTTTTCTGACGGTCTGCAAAGATGCAGAAACGTCAGATGTGCACGTACCCTAACTGCTACAGTATGCTCCCTTCATATTACATAGTGAAAACCTTCTCAGAGACTCCCTTTCAATAATTGGCTAAAGTGAAAAGTTTTGCAATTCATTCATATTCAAATGATTTCTGCAATACCAGACACAGCCTAAAAATAAAGTGGCGCTGTTTCTGCAAAAAGATCCCTTGTTTGCAGCTTTGACACATTCTCTGACATCATCTGATCTTTACCCCAGTGATGTCTCATTATATCTAGTAAAACTGCATAGATTTGTTGTTCTTATATTTGATAGTTTCTTGGTTTTTCTCTAGGTCTTAATAAAGTTTCTTTATATTTTAGGGCAAAATGTTTCAGAGGAAAGAAGCTTCAAGGAGATTATGATATACGAATTGAACAGGTAAGCTGGACATTCAGTTGATTATAGCAATTGGATAAGTGACATGATAATTGCAGACTTATGTTATGTATATTTCAATTGTCATATTATTATCATGCTCTGGTGCATCATTCTTCCACCCAACCACAGCTTAGATTTCAGCTCACCTGGAGAAGTGAATACTCCAAGGTAAAGATAGGCAAACAGGCCACGGGCGTTGGTGCAGTAGGCAGGTGAGGCATCTGGGAAATGGGTACTAGATGCACTGGAGACTGCAGGAAGGCAGGTGGCTGGGTAGCAGGTACCAGTACAACAGAAGCTGCCGGCAGACAGGAGACAGGGAAGCAAGTAGCAAAAGTACTGGAGGGCCCAGGCAGACAGGATACAGGGAAGCAGGTAGAAGAAGCATAGAAGCTACGGGCAGACTGCAGTAAGCAAAGCAGGTAGCAGAAGTACTGGAGGCCTCAGGCAGACAGGATACAGGGAAGCAGGTAGAAGAAGCATATACGCTACGGGCAGACTGCAGTAAGCAAAGCAGGTAGCAGACGTTCTGGAGGCCTCAGGCAGACAGGATACAGGGAAGCAGGTAGAAGAAGCATATAAGCTACGTGCTGACTGCAGAAGGTAAAGCAGGTAGCAGAAATACTGGAGGCTGTCTGGACACAGGGAAGCTGATAGCAGAAGTACTGGAGGCCATGGCCAGACAGGTGACAGGAAGCAGAAACACTGTAGGCCACAGGCAGACAGAGATAGGGAAGCAAGTAGCAGAAGAACTGGAGACTGTAGGCAGTAAGGAATCAGGGAGGTAGGTAGCATAAACACTGGAGGCTATAGACAAACAGGAGACAGGAAGCAGGTAGTAGAAGCATTGGAGGATGTAGTCAGGCAGGAGAAAGAAAAGCAGATAGTAGAAGTGCTGTGTTATGGTTGTTTAACAACTCGCATGAAAAATATGTAACAAACTAAAAACTGCATCTAGCCCTGCTGGTTCCTGTACAGATTAGAGATCCCAACGGAACAGTTCATAGTGGTCCCTGTGTGAGCTAGGATTGCCCTAACCACAGACTAAATTTTGGCAGTTCTGACCTATTCTGACTGATCGGTCATCAAGCGCTTCATGTTCCTCCCAGAGCAGAGTGCAATTTACCTACAGAAGGATAGGTGAACCTGCAGAAGTTCGGGTTCACCTAATCCAACTGGACTTAAAAATAGAAGTCTGGGTTCAGGACTGGACTTGACCCAAGCTTGGTCCCGAACTCCAAACCCCATATATATCCATGGAGACCTGCACTTTATTGCTATAAAATGGTGTTAGTAAGGGATGACAGCTGCAAAAGGAAGCAAAATGTGGATTACAGCGGTTAAATTATACTCACCAAGAACCATGCACATGTCACACTACTTCTGGGACCTTTCATTAAGCCTTATAGATATTCTCTGCTTCCCCTGGCCACACTCTGTGACAGCGCCTGTGATTGGTTGCAGTCAAAATACTCCCCTGCATCTGCCACATCTTCCGCCTAACGGCCGCATTTGTGGTGAGCCCCATGCATTGTCTATGGGTCTTGTGGCAAGTGCGGTTTTGCCAGTTGCGGCAGATGCGATAAATCTTCTGGATCTGCCGCACTTTAAAAAAATGCCTATGTGAAAGGGGCCTAAGATTGTTTTTTTATGACATATTGTACTTTATGTTAGTGGTAAATTTAGGATGATATTTTCTGCATTTTTTTGACCAAAGAGAGTGTTTCCATGCAGTGACAATTCAAAGCCATGACGTATATAGCTGTCACTGGTCATTAAGGGGTTAAAAGAAACCCAGCGTGGGGTCCCCCCAATTTTGATACCGAGTCAAGATTAAAGGGAACCTAACCCCACAAACTGACCCCCCCGTATCTTTAGACCCGTCCCTGCACCCCCTCTTATCATTTCTAGCCATCCCTTTTGCAGAAAAAAATCGATTTTGTACAGTAGAGAAAAGGTTATAATCACCTCCGTCCTGTGTGAGTTCTCTGTTTCTGAATTAGTCTCAAAGGCAGGCCTGTCTGCTGCTCCCTTGTAATTATGCACGCCCCTCTATGCTTAGTAAGAGCCTGGCCGCGTCATGAAAGGGGGCGGGGCTAACGGCATGACGTTATTTAGCCCCGCCCCTTTCATGACGCGGCCAGACACTCAGAAAGGCAGCAAGCAGAGAGGGGCGTGCATAATTACAAGACTGCAGCAGACAGGCCTGCCTATTCAGACTATTATAGAAACAGAGAACTCACAAAGGACGGAGGTGATTATAACCTTTTCTCTACTTTACAAAATCGATTTTTTCTGCAAAAGGGATGGCTAGAAATGATAACAGGGGGTGCAGGGACAGGTATAAAGATGTGGTGGCGTCAGTTTGTGGGGTTAGGTTCCCTTTAAGCAGACAGCTGGGGGCTGGTACTCTCAGCAGGGGGGGACCCGTGGTTATTAGACCCTCCCCAGACTAAAAATAGCAGCCCGCAGCTGCCCCAGATTTGGCACATCCATTAGACATGCCAAATCCTGGCACTTTAACCGGCTCATTCCGATTGCCCTGGTGCGGTGGCATTCGGGGTAATATAAGGGGTTAATGATAGCTGTGATTTCTCAAACAATCACAGCTAATCGCCGGCTAATAATGCCGGTCAAAGGGTAGTGCCCTCCCAGGATGCACGGAAAGCGTTCGATAATATAGAATGGAAGTACTTATGGAGGGTGTTAAGTTACATGGGTTTTGAGCCCATATTTATCTCATGGTTAGGCTGCTGTACTCCTCTTAAACTGCCAAAATTAAGGTAAAGGGTGAGGTATCATGGGATTTTGCTCTCTACAGGAGTTCAAGGCAGGGGTGGCACTGTCTCCGCTATTTTGTGCGCTGGCAGTGGAGCTGTTACCTGCTAAAATTAGAAAGAGAGATTCTGTGAAAGGGTTCAGATTTGGTACAGTTGAAGAAAAGATTGCTTCTTATGCTGATGACATGTTACTATTTTGGAAAGCCCTGGGGAATCACTATGTCATGCAATGACTATAATAAAGCGGTTTGGTACCCAGTCTGGCCTGGAGATCAATTGGGACAAATCCTTTATATAGAATATGGATGTGCCCTGATGAAGTAGTGGACTGCTTCGAAACATATTTCGATCCTCTGCCAGCTATTGAAGGGGCTGTGGAGCGGCTCTGATGGTGGTGACCATCCGATCAGATCGCTTCCATCAGATGGAAGCGATCTGATGTGATGATCATCCCCATCAAAGCCGCTCCACAGCCGCCCTGCACCCGCCGCCGGTAATCCTGTGCCCAGCTGTCTCTGCCTCTTCGCCTTCCTTCATCCACTTTTCCCCCTCATTCTCCTGCCCTCCTTCTGTGACCCTCCTCCGTGTCCATCCTCCGTGCCCCCCTGTGCTCCCCCCTCGGTGCCCTGTGCTCCCCCTTCCGTGCCCCGTGCTCCCCCCTATGTGCCACGTGCTCACCGCTGCTCCCCGCCAGTCACCATCTCTCCTGAGCTCCTCTGCTGCTGACAGCTGAGGAGCTGCAGGACACCGGGCACCATGCTGCCAGGAGGATAACTGTTGTTAGGTAAGTATGGATGGACGGGATGGATGGACGGGATGGATGGATGGGATGGATGGATGGGATGAATGGATGGGATGGATGGGATGAATGGATGGATGGGATGGATGAGATGAATGGATGGGATGAATGGATGGATGGATGGGATGGATGGATGGATGGATGGATGGATGAATGGATGGATGGATGGATGGGTGGAATCATGGTGCACGGTATGGCATATCATTACCATACAGTGCGCCATGACTCTGACCCAAGAGACTACAACAAGGGATCAAGTGTCCTCTTGTAGTCTGTGGGGTCACGCTGATGATGCACTGTATGGTAGATCATTGCCATACAGTGCACCATCTCTGACACCAGAGATTACAACAAAAGGACACTTGATCCCTTGTTGTAGTCTCTGGGGTCAGAGTCATGGTGCACTGTATGGCAATGATCACCGTGACCCCACAGACTACAACAAGATGAGACTTGATCCCTTGTTGCAGTCTCTGGGATCAGAGTCAAGGTGCACTGTATGGCAATGATCTGCCATACAGTGTACCATGACTCTGACCCAGAGACTACAACAAGGGATCAAGTTTCCTCTTGTTGTAGTCTGGTTTCATAGTGATGGTGCACTGTATGGCAATGATCTGCCATCATCACCGTGACCCTACAGACTACAACAAGAGGACACTTGAGCCCTTGTTGTAGTTTCTGGGGTCAATGATGGTGGACTATATGACAATGATCTGCCATACAGTGCACCATTACTATGACACCAGAGACTGCAATAAGAGGACACTTGATCCCTTGCTGCAGTCTCTGGATGTAGCAGAGGCGATCGAGCATCGTAGGACCTTCATTGTGGACTAGGTCGGAGGCGATTAAGCGTCGTGGGACCATCGTTGTGGACTACGTCAAATATTTATAATAAAGATGGAGTCCGAATTTTGTTTGTGTTTGTTTTTCAAATAAAAAGATATTTCTCTGTGTGGTGTATTTTTTGACACTTTACTAGAGATTCCTAATGGCCGGGTCTAACATTGGCCCGACATTATGAATCTTGGGCTTAGTGCCATCTGCCAACAAAAAAGCTGGCATTAAGCCCTTTATTACCCAGTTTGCCACCGGCATCAGGGCAACTGGAAGAGTCTGGGTACAGCACCAGAAAATGGCACTTCAATGAATGCGCCATTTTCTGGGGCAGCTGGGGGCTGCAATTCACAGCATGGGAGGCCCAAAACACTTGGGCCTCTCCATGCTGAGGATTCCAGCCCCCAGCTGCCTAGTTGTACCTGGCTGGACCAAAAATATGGCGGAGACCCACATCATTTCTTTTTCTAGAATTAGTTCTAAAAAAAAAAAAAAAAAAAAAAAATGGGCTTCACTGTATTTCTGGTTGCCAGCCAGGTACAACGAGGCAGCTGGGGGCTGGTGGCAGTCCGTAGCTGTCAAGTTGTACCTGGCTGGACCAAAAATATGACAGAGCCCCATGTCATTTTTTTCTAAAATTAGTTCTAGAAATAAAATGACATGGGGCTTTGCCGTATTTTTGGTTGCCAGCCAGGTACAACTTGGCAGCTGGGGGGTTGTAATCCTCAGCGTGAAAAGACCCAAACGTTGTGGGCCCCTCATGCTGCAACCCACAGCCACCCCAGAAAATAGCACATTCATTAGAGGCGCTATTTTCTGGTGCTGTACCCCAACTCTTCCAGTTGCCATTGTGCTGGTGGCATACAAGGGCTCTACATACGTGACATGGTGTCCGCTAACAAGTTGAATGAAAAATTAGCTCGAATTGTTAGCGGACACTATGTCACGTATGGAGAGCTCCTGTGTGCCTAAACATTGGAGCTCCCCCACAAGTGACCCCATTTTGGAAACTAGACTTCCCCAAGGAACTTATCTACTTTCATAGTGAGCACTTTGAACTCCCAGGTGCTTCACAAATTAAAGCATAAAAATGATAAAGTTCTTTTTTGTTCACAAAAAGTTTTTTTTTTTTCATTTTTACAGATCAATTTGTGAAGCACCTGGGGGTTCAAAGTGCTCACTATGCAGCTAGATAAGTTCTTTGGGGGGTCTAGTTTCCAAAATGGGGTCACTTGTGGGGGAGCTCCAATGTTTAGGCACACAGGGGCTCTCCAAACACGACATTGTGTCCGCTAACAATTCGAATGGAAAATCAGCTCAAATTGTTAGTGGACACCATGTTGCGTTTGGAGAGCTCCTGCGTGCCTAAACATTAGAGCTTCCCCACAAGTGACCCCATTTTGGAAACTAAACCTCCCAAAGAACCTATCTAGATGGTTGTTGAGCACTTTGAACTCCCAGGTGCTTCTCAAATTGATCCCTAAAAATGAAAAAGTACTTTTTTTGTCCACAAAAATTACCAATACCTCATATGTGGTCATAAACCACTGTTTGGGCGCATGGCAGGGCTCAGAAGTGAATGAGCGCCATTTCACTTTTTGAATGGAAAATTAGTTCCAAAAGTCAAATTGCGCTCATTCCCTTCTGAGCCCTGCCGTGCGCCCAAACAGTGGTTTATGACCACATATGAGGTATCTGTGTACTCAGGAGAAATTGCCCAACAAATTTTAGGATGCATTTTATCTGGTTGCCCATGTGAAAATGAAAGAATTGAGGCTAAAAGAACATTTTTGTTAGAAAAATTAAAATGTCCATTTTTTCCTTCCTCATTGCTTTAGTTCCTGTGAAGCACCTGAAGGGTTAATAATCTTCCTGAATGTAGTTTTGAGTAGGTTGAGGGGTGCAGTTTTTGGAATGGTGTCACTTTTGGGTGTTTTCTGTCATGTACACCCCTCAAAGGGACTTCAAATGTGATGTGGTCACTAAAAAAAATGGCTTTGTAAATTTTGCTGGAAAAAATGAAAAATTGCTGATAAACTTTGAACCCTTATAACTTCCTAACAAAATTTTTTTTTTTCCCAAAATTGTGCTGAGGTAAAGTAGACATGTGGGAAATGTTATTTATTAACTATTTTGTGTCACATAACTCTCTGGTTTAGCAGAATAAAAATTCAAAATTTGAAAATTGAGAAATTTTCTAAATTTTTGCCAAATTTTTGATTTTTTCACAAATAAACGCAAAAATTATCGACCTAACTTTACTATTAACATGAAGCCTAATATGTCACGAAAAAACAATCTCAGAATCGCTAGGATCTGTTGAAAAGTTCCAGAAATATTACCTTATAAAGGGACACTGGTCAGAATTGCAAAAAATGCCAAGGTCTTTAGGGTCAAAACAGGCCAGGCCATGAAGGGGTTAATATGGGACCCTGTGGCTAGGGATACACTTGGAGCATGCATCCTTTTGACGGATCCGTTAAAGGGTGCGTTTTTTTATGTTGCATTTTGTGTTAATTTTGAATGCATATGTTAACACATGCGTTAACTGATGCATTTGCCATACAGTCCCATGTTACAAAAACGCATGCGTTTTTGAAAAAGGGTCATTCCATGTCAAGTGAACCAATGATTATTACCTCTATATTTTTAATTCTTTTGAGATTTTGTTACTTGATAATAGCGTGTCAGACAATGCAAAATGTGAAGATTATTTTTAATTGATTTTCAAAGTTTGGAAAAAGTGTGAATTTCGGTGTTGCCTTTCTTTACATTTCTCCTCATAACTCAGGCTAGAGATAAGATAGAGAAACAAAATAAACACCATTCTACTCAGAACTGTACAGGCTTTCACCAGATACTGTATATACTCGTGTATAAGCCGACCCGTGTATAAGCCGACCCCCCTACTTTTGCCTCCAAAACCTGGGAAAACCTATTGACTCGTGTATAAGCCGAGGGTGGACCCCAGCACAGGTATACAGCCCCCAGCAGTGTGGTATACAGGCTCCCCCAGTGGTATACAGGCCTCCCCAGTGGTAGTATAACGCAGCCTCCCCAGTGGTAGTAAACAGCAGCCTCCCCAGTGGTATATACAGCAGCCTCCCCAGTGGTATATACAGCAGCCCCAGAGGTATATACAGCAGCCCCAGTGGTATACAGCAGCCTCCCCAGTGGTATATACAGGCCCCAGCAGTATTACAGCAGCCTCCCCAGTGGTATATACAGCAGTCTCCCCAGTGGTAGTATACAGCAGCCTCCCCAGTGGTATATACAGGCCCCAGCAGTATATACAGCAGCCCCAGTGGTATACAGAAGCCTCCCCAGTGGTATATACAGCAGCCTCACCCAGTGGTAGTATACAGGCAGCCTCCCCAGTGGTATATACAGGCCCCAGCACTGTGTCATATATGGCCCCCAAATGCTGGCACTCGTCCCCCTCCGTTGTAAGGCCCCCCCCCGGCTGCTTAACTTACCATCCCTGGTCTTCTGCACCGCGCCGGTCCTCCGTGCTCCCGTCCTCGGCTGCATCCGGGGTCCCCGGCCGTCACAGTAGCGATGACGTCATGCGACCGGCCGGTCACATGACCCCGGATGCTGCCGAGGAGGGGAGCACGGAGGATGGAGCACGGAGGACCGGTGTGGTGCAGAAGACCAGGTAAATTAAGCAGCCGGGGGGGGGCCTTACAACGGAGGGGGGCGAGTGCCAGCATTTGGGGGCCATATATGCAGATATGCACTGCTTCCCCCTGCCGCTGATTGACAGGGGGAAGCAGTGCATATATAATGAGCGGCCCCACGTGACGGGGCGCTCATACAGCAGCCTCCCCCTGCCTCCTCCAGCCTCCCCAGCCCCGGACACAGCCCCCACCATAGCCCCTACCATATTGACCCGTGTATAAGCCATGGGGGGGACTTTTCAGCCCAATTTTTGGGCTGAAAAACTCGGCTTATACACGAGTATATACGGTATGTCACAAGAGTATCTTTGTTAATATTTTACCCATGCGAACGCAAAATTTTAAAACGCATTTCCGAAAAAAACATATAATTTAAATATTCCCAAAAATGCACATGTGTATGTGTATAAGCCGAGTTTTTCAGCCCAAAATTTGGGCTGAAAAGTCTCCCCCTCGGCTTATACACGAGTCAATACGGGTGGGGGCTGTGGAGGCTGGAGGAGGCGGGGGGAGGCTGCTGTATGAGCGGCCCTGTCACGTGGGGCCGCTCATTATATATGCACTGCTTCCCCCTGTCAATCAGCGGCAGGGGGAAGCAGTTCATATATGCCCCCAAATGCTGGCACTCTCCCCCCTTGTAAGGGCTCCCCCGCTGGTTATATTACCATCCCGGTCTTCTGATCAGCGCCGCTCCTCGGTGCTCCGTCCGTCCAGCTACATCCGGGATCCCCGGCCGTCGCAGGCATATGACGTCATCGTGCGACGGCCGGAATCCCGGATGCAGCGAGGACGGAGGACGGAGCATGAAGAACGGAGCACCGAGAAGCGGCGCTGATCAGAAGACCGGGATGGTAAGATAAGCAGATGGGGGTGAGTGCCAGCATTTGGGGGCAGCTGGGTACCCCCAGGGGGCTGCTGGGTACCCCCAGGGGGCTGCTGGGTACCCCCTGGGGGCTGCTGGGTACCCCCAGGGCTGCTGTATATACTGCTGGGGCCTGTATACCACTGGGGCTGCTGTATACTACTGCTGGGGCTGCTATATACTACCACTGGGGCTGCTATATACTACCACTGGGGCTGCTATATACTACTGCTGGGGCTGCTATATACTACCACTGGGGCTGCTATATACTACCACTGGGGCTGCTATATACTACTGCTGGGGCTGCTATATACTACCACTGGGGCTGCTATATACTACCACTGGGACTGCTGGGGCTGCTATATACTACCATTGGGGCTGCTGGGGCTGCTATATACTACCACTGGGGCTGCTGGGGATGCTATATACTACCACTGGGGCTGCTATATACTACCACTGGGGCTGCTGGGCATGCTATATACTAGCACTGGGGCTGCTGTATACTACCACTGGGGCTGCTGTATACTACCACTGGGGAGGCCTGTATACCACTGGGGGGGGCCTGTATACCACACTGCTGGGGGCTGTATACCTGTGCTGGGGTCCACCGTCGGCTTATATACGAGTCAATAGGTTTTTCCAGATTTTTGGGGCAAAAGTAGGGGGGTCGGCTTATACACGGGTCGGCTTATACACGAGTATACACGGTAACTTTTGTTAATTACAAATTAAAACTTTTGAATTTTTTTCTTCATCAGTTAATTTTTTACAGATTTTTAAAGTTTTGAAAAAGTGCAAATTTTGGCCTGGTATGGCTTTACATTTTTTATCATATCTCGGGCTAGAATTAAGATAATGAGGTGGGAGAGGCATCATTTTTCTCAGAACGGACAGTACAGGCTTTCATTTGATATGTCACAAGACTATGTTTCTTAATATTTTGTTAATAACCTGCATATTCATAAAGGCTCATCAACATAATGAGCTGGTCTATGACTCACTAAATGTCTATCACATACACAATCTGGAATAGAATGGGTGTTAGCGCTCGGATTGCAACCAGACAATGCTCACGAGATATTTACCTCAAGGCTTTATTAAATCGGTGTAGAATTCCAATTCTCCACAACGCGTTTCTGCGCTTAGTGCGCCTTTCTCAAGTGGTACACAATCTGAGAAGATAATAGGAATTTATAGAACCGTTACTAATGCTCCACACCTCAGACCACTTTGTGCTGCAAAGTGCAGTATACATACTATTAACAAATATAAAACAGCGAAAAACTGAGTAAATGCTCCAATATACAACAAATTTAAGTTTATTACACAGAGAAGGTTGGACAAAGGAAAGATGGTGTCAAGTGCCACCCAATTGGTGTCCAAAAACAAATCATACAGGGTTACATTTCATAGGAATTAGGTAAATACAATTTCACTGGTGTCAGAACAACGATAACATATATTGCACAATCCCCATTAGGCCTTATGCAGCCAAGTATACATTACATCATATATTGCACTAGCCCATACAGGTCTCCATTTATAGTGTAATACTTGGTTTCCAAAAAATCTTTTAGCAAAGTGCAGCAGAAAGGCAAGTGCCAGTTACGTTCTAACAAACACCAACTATCACAGAAATTCCATATGAAGAAACAGTCCCCTCAGGGGTTAAGATGAGTTACCCATTTTGTCAGTGGACACGTGGGGAGGCACACAGAGGGGAGGACCCTGATGCGTTTCGTGGCCTGGGTCACTTAGACCTATGGCCACTTCCTCAGGGGGATCATATTATTGACAAAATATAACAAAATTATTAACAAAATATTAAGAAACATAGTCTTGTGACATATCAAATGAAAGGCTGTAGTGTTCTGAGAAAAATGATGCCTCTCCCACCTCATTATCTTAGTTATCTTCGATGTTCGAAAGTGATTTAATCAAATACTCTATTGTTGAATCAGGATTTATAAAATCCTCTGTGTTGGAAGTTACAGGCTCCTCACTATGTTCTGCCTGCAAGTATTTTTCTCTTTTGCAAGTTGCTTTCTACAACTGTCACAAATGTTCATGCTGCATGGAATGATGGATTTATATCAAACATCCAATCTTGGATCGACCTAAGATTTTTTCTTGTTGTGTGTCCAGTTTTTTTTTAAAGGGATTGCAACAGGATATATTATAAAATGCTGTTCCATGAGAAGCGGCAGCCATTGCTCTGAGAAAAATACAGGTGATATTAAGTAAGGAAGAGGGGTAATAAAAATAAAGATTTACATTACGCTTAAGATATACGGTAACTGTTTTACTATAAAGTGAGTATTAGGGCTAGCGCACACACAACCTTTTCTGTCTGTGGATAAACGCTGCGGTGTTGGCAGCTTTTTTCTACTGAGTTTTCACTGCATTAGTTTTAAACCCTAGTGAAAACAATGGCAGATTTGTTTTATATAAATAGTGATAAATGAGGCGTTTATTGCAGCGATCAAAAAGTTGTGCAAGCAGTGATTTACTCACTCTCTGAGTGTTTAAAAAAACACTGCATGTGCTTAACCCCATTGAAATAAATAGGGGGTCGTTTTTCTGAATGATGAACACTCAGAATAGCGCTGTGTGTGTATTAGCCCTTAATAAGAAAAGCATTAAACTAGTAATATAAATTTACTCAAACTTTAAAGGGAACCTGTTGGCTAGTTTATCCCCCCAGCTATCACTATCTGTATTTGCAGTTTCAAATGACTATTCTAATCATCCCTGTCTGAGCTCATAGTGTAATGTTAAAGGTGAAAATAAGCATTTATACACTTACATTTTCTGAGGCAGTCAGACTCCATCTTAGGGCCGCTTTAGGGTGCTTTCACACTGCGTTTTTCTGTGTTCCGTGGCTGTCGTTGTAAAACGGACAGCCACGGATCTGATTTAGCCAGCATGTTAGTCTATGGGCACATATCACATCGGATTTGGCCTTATTGGCATCCGATTTTTGTCGGATCTGATTCTGGCCGATTTTTTGCTGTGCCCAAAATCACAGCCTGCTGGTGATTTTAGGCACAGCGGGTCAAATCGGACCGAATTGGATCCGACATGATCCGCGCCAAATAACATGGGGCCTATGGAGCGCGGGTCCGAGGAAACAGCTGATCGTTCCCTTGACCTGATTTTAGTGTACTGAGCATGCTCAGTACACTAAAATCACTCTGTGCCATCTAATTTCACTTCTGCAATGTATATTCATACATTACAGAAGTGACATCTAGTGAAAATAAAGAGTTAAAAATAAAAAAAAAACTTTATTCTCACCTCTCCAGCGATGCCTCCAGCGCTCAATACTTCTAGGACCTGGCCTGACGTCACAGTGCAGTCACATGACCGGTTACCATGGTAACCGGTCATGTGACTGTAACATCACGCCAGGTCCTGTGGATCAGAAGAAGATAGCTGGAAATACCGCGGGACTCATGGATGGGCGAGAATAAAGATTTTGTTTATTTTTTAAGGTCTGGAAAGAGGGGGAAAAACAAAGAGGGGGGCAAAGAGGGACAAAGAGGGGATATAGAGGGGTCCAGAAGGGGGACAATGAGGGGGACAATGAGGGGACAAAGAGGGGGGGAAAGAGGTGACAAAGAGGGGAGACAGAGGGGACAAAGAGAGTCCAAAGAGGGGAGACAGAGGGGACAATGAGGGGGACAAAGAGGGGGACAAAAAGGGGTCCAAGAGGGGACAAAGAGGGGGCGAAAGAGGCAACAAGAGGGGAGACAGAGGGGACAAAGAGGGGTCCAAGAGGGGGACAAAGAGGGGACTAAGAGGGGAGACAGAGGGGACAAAGAGGGGGCAGAGAGAGGAGGGGAGAAAGGTGACAGGAGGGAGAGAGGAGGGAGACGAGGTGACAGGAGGAGCAGGGAGAGGATCCAAACTGATGGGGCAAAATATCGGAATCGGATGCCTATTTGGCATCCGATTGCAGCATCAGTTTGGATCCGATGTTGTCCGAGGGGTGCTGCAAAAAGTCTGATACCCTCGGACAGCACAAAAACGCTGTGTGAAAGCAGCCTTACACACACAGATATCTGTGACCAACTTCTGAACAGATCTCTGGTTGCAGTGAAATCATGGACACATTGTTACATTTGTACACAGCCACAAAATGGAGCAATGTGTCCATGATTTCACTGCAACCAGAGATCTGTTCAGAAGATGGTCACAGATATCTGTGTGTGTAAAGCGGCCCTTAAGGACATCACACAGGTCCCGCATCATGTTCTGACATACGGCTGAAATATTAACTATTAACCTGCCAGTCTATCTCCTCCAAGATGTAGACTGATTGCCTCATTCACATAAGAAAATGTAAGTGTATAACATTTTGTGTTTGCGTTCGCATAGTTATAATATTAACAAAGATACTCTTGTGACATATCTGGTGAAAGCCTGTACAGTTCTGAGTAGATTGGTGTTTTTTTTTTCTCTATCTTATTTCTAGCCCGAGATAATGATAAAAAATGTAAAGCCATACAAGGACAAAATTCATACCAGGCCAAAACTTTAAAAATACCCGTATATACTCGTGTATAAGCCGACCCGTGTATAAGCCGACCCCCTACTTTTGCCCCCAAAACCTGGGAAAACCTATTGACTCGTGTATAAGCCGAGGGTGGACCCCAGCTCAGGTATACAGGCCCCGCCAGTGGTACACAGGCCTCCCCATTGGTAGTATACAGCAGCCTCCGCAGTGGTAGTATACAGCAGTCTCCCCAGTGGTAGTATACAGCAGCCCTCTCCCCTGTGGTATATACAGGCCCCAATGTGGTACTATACAGCAGCCCTCCCCCCCTGTGGTAGTATACAGTAGCCCTCCCCCTCTGTGGTAGTATATACAGGCCCCCCTGTGGTAGTATACAGCAGCCTGCCCCCTGTGCTATATACAGGCCCCCCGTTGCTGCCGCCGCACACCTGTAAAAGAAGAGCATAAATGCTATAGACACCTTGTCAAATGCAGCCTTAGTGCTGCAGAAGGTGGCTATGTTATTTTTAGATGCCTGGAGGGGGTGACAGGTTCGCTTTAACAAAGATACTCTTGTGACATATCTGGTGAAAGCCTGTATAGTTCTGAATAGAATGGTGTGTATTTTGTTTTCTATCTTATTTCTAGCCCGAGATATAATAGAAAATGTAAAGTCATACCAGGCCAAAATTCACACTTTTTTAAAACTTTAAAAATCTGTAAAAAATTAACTGATGAAGAAAAAAATTCAAAACTTTTTATTTATACTTCATATAGAAAAATAGTAAAAAAAATTCTAAAGACGTCAGGAAAAGAAAATTCATATTTGGATAACTTGATATGGAATGACCCAAAAGCAGCACAAAACGTTGCAGACCATGTTTTCAGCGGACCTTGCAAAAACGCATAGCGTCAAACGCAATGCACTTTTGAAAAGCGTTTTTTGCATTGCAGCCTATGTGTGCGTTAATGCATGCGGTTTTTTACATTTGCACATGTAAAAAACGCATCTGTTTAGCGGATGCATGACCCAAGTGTGACCCTAGTCTATGGGATGCGTTAACGCATGCGTTAACTTGGCAACAAAATAGCAACAGTAAAAACGCCTAGCATTAACGCAGCCTTCAAAAAACGTCCCCAAGTGTGACCCTGCCTCGGGCTTGCATCATGCACCCGCTGAAATGGATGCGTTTTTTACATGTGTAGAAACGCATGCAATAATGCACCCATAAACTCCAATGCAAAAAGCGCATTGCAATAATGCATTGCACTTGACGCAATGCATTTTTGCTAGTTACGCTACAAACATGGTGTTCAACGTTTTTGGTGTTTTTCAAAAACGCATGCATTTTTTTAACATGGGAGTCTATGGGAAAAGCTTGCGCTAAAATGAAAAAATATGCGATCAAAATGTCAAGGCAAAAACTGGAGCCATTAATGCATCCTGTAAATGGATGCAACCTCCCAAGTGTAACCCTAGCCTAACCTGCCAACACCACTGATAGGCAGCTTTCTGTGTACAATGTTTAGTGACAAAACTGCTAATCCGTGCTGGGGATGACATTCGACAGGAGACACGAGACACCTAGTCGTTTAGTGATAATCTTCAGCTGATAAAACACTGATTTTATTGAAATAGAAAAACTCAGTCCAGTAAGTGGCATATCGCTGGAATCAGGGTCTCTGCCCTACATCATGCTGCTCTGAGATTGCAAAGCAAAACCTTGACAGATTCCATTTAGAATTTGCATCACTTGACTCATGTATGAGTGGGTAGAGCAGTAGGACACAGAATTACATCTACTTTTTTCACTTCGAAAGAACATTTCTTTTATTTTTGGACTTTTTCACACATCAGTTTTTTGGGTATGTGAGTTCATTTTGTGTGATCAGTCACAGACCCATTACTATCAATGTGCCTTTTCATGTGTCTTTTTTTTTTTACTGGACAAAGACATGCAGCTGAAATTATAAGTTTACATACACTGTATAAAAAGACACATTTGCATTGTTTTTCTCACCATCTTACATGAAATCAGAATAAATCTTTCCTGTTTTAGGTCAATTAGGATTACCATAATTATTAATATTTGTCAAATGCAAGAATAATGAGAGAATGTTTTAAGTCATCTTTAGTCACAACTTTACATACATTTGTTAGTATTTGGTAATATTGCCCTTAAACTGTATGACTTGGGTCAAAAGTTTTGGATATCCTTCCACAAGCTTCTTACAATAGTTGGTAGAAATTTGGGCCCATTCCTCCTGACAAAAGTGGTGTAACTGAGCCATGTTTGTAAGTCGCCTTGCTCTCCCCTGCCTTTTCAGCTTTGCCCATAAATTCTCAATAGGATTGAGATCAGGGCTTTGTGGTGACCACTCCAAAACATTGACTTTGTTATCCTTAAGCCACTTTGTAACCAATTTGTCAGTATCTTTCGGGTCATTGTCCATTTGGAAAACCCATTTCCGCCCAAGCTTTAACTTCTTGGTTGATGTCTTGAGATGTTGCTTTAGTCTTCTTGTTTCACAGGCTTCAAAGCTTCTCCCTTTTTCCTCCAGACATAACGATGGTCATTATAGTCAAACAGTTCAATTTTGGTTTCGTCAGACAACAGGACATGTCTCCAAATGTTTAGGTCTTTGTTCCGTTGTACATTCACAGAAATTAATCTGGCTTTTTTATGCTTCTTTTGGAGTAATGGCTTCTTCCTGGCAGAGTGGCCTTTCAGCCCATGTTGATACAGTACTTGTTTCACTGTGGATAATGACACAATGTTACCAGCTTCCACCATCATTTTCAGAAGTTCTTTTGCTTTCGATGTTGGGTTGATATGCCCAAGGGGAACCAAAGCACCTTTGTTTCTGGGTCACAGAACCCGTCTCCTTCCTGAGTGGTATGATGGCTTGACATTCCCATCTTGTTTTACTTACATATAATTGATTGTACAAATGAACGAGGCACCTTCAGGTATCTGGAAATTGCACCCAAGGATGAACCAGACTTGTGCAAGTGCACAATTCTCTTCCTAATATCTTGACTGATTTCTTTAGACTTTCCCATGATCCTACACAAAGAAACAGTGTGTTTCAGGTGTGCATTAAAATACATCCACAGGTGTCTCTAATTAACTCAGATGTTGCCAATAAACCTATCAGAAACTTCAAAACACATGACATTATCATACAGGCTGTCCCAAATTATTTAAAGAGGACCTGTCACCCCCCAAAAAAAATTTCAATCTAAAGGCAGCACTGAATCCAGCATGTATGCTGCATTCAGACAAGGGGTCCCCCATGTGTGTGTGATGTTTGTACCCCTAAATACAGCCTTATGAAAATGTGTAGCAAAATGTCGGGAGGGCATTACCAGCTCCAGGAGTCAGCTCCTTCCCGGGGGCTATTCCCGCCCCCTGCATCTCTGTTCCTCCCTCCTCCCTCTCCCTGCCCCTCCTTGATGCCTTGTCAGCTTTCCTTGCTCTGCGCCTGTGCTCCTACACGCAGGCGCAGAGCGAGGTGTCGCTATTGTCGGCCCGGCGCTCCTGAACCCCCCTCCCGCCCTGACATCAGCACTTATTCCCACCCTGCTCCATGTATAACACAGAGCAGGGCGGGAACAAGTGCTGACGTCAGGGCGGGAGGCGGGACAGGAGCACGGAGCGTCAGCACTTGTTCCCCCCCTGTTTCATGTTATACATGGAGCAGGGCGGGAACAAGTACTGATGTCAGGGCGGGAGGTGGATCAGGAGCGCGGGGCCGACATTAGAAACACCTCGCTCTGCAACTGCGTGTAGGAGCACAGGCGCAGAGCGAGGAAAGCTGACAAGGCATCAAGGAGGCGGCAAGGAGAGGGAGGAGGAGGAACAGAGATGCAGGGGGCGGGACTAGGTCCCGGGAAGGAGCTGACTCCTGGAGCTGGTAATGCCCTCCTGACATTTTGCTATATATTTTCATAAGGCTGTATTAAGGGGTACAAACATCACACACACAGGGGGGACCTCTTGCCTGAATGCAGCATACATGCTGCATTCAGTGCTGCCTTTAGATTTAAACCTTTGGGGGGAGTGACAGGTCCTCTTTAAAGACATAGTAATCTTAATGTATGTAAACTTGTGATGTCGAGCCCATTGGAACGGGGTACTCGGTACCGGACCGCGTTGCTGCGGGGGATTTCACGGTGGTCCTGGTCCAGACCGTGTCCCAGGCCCTGGCAATAATAAAGGGGTATATTTACGGGGGATAATGTCAGTCGTGACACCACCCACAGTGTGTGGCCAGTAGCGGGGCCACCGTTGCTGCAGAACCTCCGGGGATGATGTAATGGCAGCTAGGATGGAATAGTTCTCCGTGGGCAGAACTGAGTTCCCCGGGGCAGTGATGATATAGTCTATTGTGTAGGGTATGGTGCAGGCCGGTGTTGGGTGCAATGCACTTACTGTCCTGAAGCTGCAGAAATCCTCCTTCAGCGTTGGAGCTGACAAGCTGTGGCTCTCCAGGTGGGGATCTTCTGCAGACCTGTGTGGAGGGAGTCATATGCAGGCAGACACATGCAAGGGAGTCAGATTCAGGGTTCACCGTGTTTACTTCTCAAAGTTCTCTCTCAGTTCCAGTTCCAGTACAGTTCACAGTTTACACTCTTTACACGGGCACACTCTCCCTTCTGGGTTCCTTTACTGTCTGCAGCCAGGTTGTTCCTTCTATGACCCCTCACTCTGTCTCTGTCCTCTCAGGCTCTGGTTCTCTCTCTCTGCCTCGCGTGTTGTGCGTGTCTCCGGACAGTATGGCGGAGCCTCGGACCCCTGTGGACCCCCTGGGTTGCCACTGAGCTGCCTGTCCTTTGGTGTAGGAACCCTAACGTGTAGCTAGAGTTCCCCGTCGGTTGTCTGGGATACCGGGTGAAGCGTCGGTCTCCTTCAGAGCCGACACTCTGCTGCTAGCCTAGCCTCCAATAGTCCTCAGGTGTGAGGCTCTACCAGGCTCTCTCTGACCGTGTCTTCGGGTTCAATAGGAGGGCTACTCCACCTGCTGCCTGCTGTCTCAGCCGTGGTTCTAGGGCCCAGTGTCACTGTCCCTCTCGTCCCTCACACTCCTGGGGTGCTGGCTCCGGACGTGCTTTCTCTCTGTGGCTCGCACTGGCTCTCCAGATTCTGCGCTCCTTCTACCCCACTCTTCCAGGACATGTGCTTCTGTCTTTGCATCTCAGTCTACCTCGGCCTACTGACTCGTTTCCTGCTCCCCCTGCTCTATATCTACCCTCTGTCACCTGACTTACTTGTGGCCCACCCACTGTCTCTAAACCCACCACCCCTTGCCTGCCTGCCTAGAGTTCCCAGGCTCCGGGTTGGGTGCTGCTTTCTACTGCTACGTGGGTTATGTGGGCTATGAGGGTGTTGGTGTTCAACTGTCGTTCCTACCTCCCTGGCTGCAGTTCCCTTTGTGGCCTCCTGGTCGCAGGGGCGCCACAGTGACTTTGCAGAAAGTAATAAAAATACCTTAAAACATTCTCTCTCTCATTATTCTGGAACTTCACAAATATTAATAATTGTGATAATCCTAATTGATCTAAAACAGGAAAGGCTTATTCTGATTTCATGTCAGATAATGAGAAAAATATACATATGTGTCTTTTTATACAGTGTATGTAAACCTCTGGTTTCAACTGTATCTTACTTTGATCTGTTTATGGATCAAACTTTCCAATGTAAATCATTGGCCTCATGAAAAAACAGGTGTCACACGGATATCATTTATGTGCTGTCCGTATTTTAATGTTTACTGAGTAGGAGAAGCTAATCCTTTTTTAAAAAAAAAAAACATGAAAATGTATGCAACAATAATTGTAGAAACCAGACCGGAAATGGTTCCGGCCCACTGAAATGAGATACATTGTGACCCCAGTGGGGACGGCAATAATGACGTCTGTAAAGTACTGAGGAATATCATGGTGCTTCTTCTTTCTTCCTCTTCTTTTTTCTTCTTCTTTCTTCTTCTTCCTTCTTCTTCTTTCTTCTTCTTCTTTCTTCTTCATCTTTGTTCTTCTTCTTTTTTCTTTCTCCCTGCCGCCGCCGGTTCATTTAAAATAGCGGGGCGGAAAAGCCGATTCACTGCTTGCTTTCCCGCCGGCTATTTTAAACAAACCAGTGGCGAAGTAGGAGATCAGTGGTGGCCGGGAGGAAGAGATCAGTGGTGGCTGCCGGGATCTTTACCACTGATCTCAGCCTCCCGTCCGCTGACGCTGATTGGGTGGCCGGGCAGCCTCACTGACATTTTCATGTGAACGCATGCGGACAATCTCTGCTGCGTTCACATGAAAATGTTTGTGTTTGGCACTGCGTATGCGCTCCATATGCTGCAGTGCCGAACGCAAATCTGAACCTACCCATAATGTGTACTACTATTGCAGTAATTCTGTATAATGGCAAATATTTGTTTAAAAACAAATGACAGCTATCTTCTTCTCCTTCTCAATTACCTCAATCTCTCCCTCCTTACATTTAGGCTGAATTTTCAGAAATAAACCTCATTGCTCATTCTGATGGGACGTTCGCTGTAGATCTGCAGATGTTCCGGAATGGGACCCGCATTGTCAGGTGAGTCTAGAATAATGGTAAATATCTAAAGCTGAGTTCACATGTCCAGTAGTCATCCATTAGGCCACGTTACATACACAGATATATTGGTCACAGATCTCTGGTTGCAGTGAAATCATGGACACATTGTTACATTTGTACACGGCCACAAAATGGAACAACGTGTCCATGATTTCACTGCAACCAGAGATCTGTGACCAATATCTGAACAGATATCTGTGTGTGTAACGTGGCCTATTAGTACATATCCAGCAGCAATCTGTTGGTAAGCAAGTTGTGCAAACACAGCTTTCATGTCCATTTTGAAAAAAAATTATTTTGAATGGATCCTTTTTCTTAACATTGGAGTCTATGGAAAATGGATCCGTTAACTGATTGCTATTTACCCATCTGTTTTTCTTCCATTTGTAAAGGATCAGTTTTTTCTTACTAGATCAGTTTCCAATGGAACATAAATAGCAACAGTTAATGGATCTGTTCTACATAGACTCCAATGTTTAAAAAAAACAAAAAAACATTCAACTGAAATAAGGCCCCTTTCACATCAACGATTTTGCGGCAGATCCAGCAGACTTATTGCATCTGCCGCCTAACGGCCGCACTTGCAGCACATTTGCGAAAGCCCCATGCATTGTCTATGGAGCTTGCGGCATTTGCGGCCATGAAAAAAAATGCGGTCAGCAACTGCCGCAAGTGCCAGAACCGCGGGTATACCGCACCTGCCGCAAGCCCCATAGACAATGCATGGGGCTTGCCACAAGCGCGTCGCAAGTGCGGCCGTTAGGCGGCAGGTGCGTTTTTTTGTCCGGATCCGGAGAAAAACGCCAGTGTGAAAGGGGCCTAAATTATTTAAAAATCGACATAAAAGTTCTGTTTGCACAACTGTTTTGCCAATGGATTCTAGCGGATGATTACTGGATGTGTGAAATCAGCCTTAGTATTAATTTGATCACAGTTCAAGTTTTGTAGTTTACAACTATTGAAGGGTCCTGAATACTAAGAGCAGAGAACAGCCACAAAAAGTGTCCCTGTCTCTGGAGACCCGACACAGCGCACTGCACATTACCCAGCTGTGTGTGAGGACAGATCTATTCCCAGTAATTCGTTTCCTTTATTACCTTTCTTATATATTGAAAATACAACATGCTTGTCATCAATATTTGCTATTATATTATCATTTTGCAATGTAATTGCATAACTATATTCTTTCTAGATCTTTTCGACCAGATTTCGTGCTCATTCGACAACATTCCTTTAGTATGGCGGAAAATGAAGATTTTCGCCAGCTCATCATTGGTATGCAATATGCCGGTATTCCCAGTGTAAACTCTCTGGAGTCCATCTATAACTTTTGTGACAAGCCATGGGTGGTAAGTGAACATTCACTCATACTGATTGTCGTCCCAGCCAAATTGTATGAGCACTACTAGTAAACTTTATGGACAATCTAATGATCCCACAGAAGATTCACAGATAAGTCGTTGAAGGATCTTCTCATCTGAGTTGAAAGACAGTACAGTACATATCAGAAATAGGAAGGGTATAAAACAGCCAGGATTAAAGATCCACATCCAAACCATATATTGATACATCAGTGGTTTTCTTTTGATAAAGGGGATAACAATCGCTGAAACGCATTGAGTAAGAAAATCATGATAACCTTATCCTGTGGATCTTTATTCCTGGCAGCACGGTTTTATACCCTTCTTATCTCTGATATTCATGGTTCGAATACTTTGAGGACCACAGCAGCCATCATCATTAGGCATTTTAGAGCATTGTGACTCCTTTCCCACCACTCTCCCAGGTGAGAATCTTTCTTCCCTTTTTAACAAGCGTTCTTGTAGGATAAGACACGATTTGTACTTTTTTCCAGTTGAGTAGGTCGCAGGCAAGAAATTTGTATTTATACATCTTAGTCTGGCTTCACACTACATTTTTTTTGATCCTGTTCTGTTCGTTTTTGAAACAAACAGAACAGGATCGTTTTTGCCCCTCATGTATCCCTATGGGGCCAGATTGGCTCTATTTGGCCATTCGGTTTTGAGAATCCGGTGCAGGATTCGTTTCTGTCCTGTTTTTTCACCGGTCCCAAAAACGAGGCCTGCAGCATTTTTGGGCTCCGATAACAAAACAGGACAGAAACGAATCCTGTCCTGTCCAGCACACTTATCATGGGGGCACTGCTCTGTACCCATAGTAAATCTGTGTAATATCACTTCAGCAGTGTATCTATATACCTGTTAAAGTGATATTAAATAATAAAGGGATGGTTAAAAATAAAAAATCATTAATTCTCACCTTCCACGACCACGAGTGTCCCACTCTGAACTCCCGGCCATTCAAGGATCTTGCATGATGTCACTGGGAGGGGCGGGGCAACCCGATCACATGACCACATCAGCGCGGGTTTTAATTGATGCTGATGCGGTCATGTGATCGGGTTGTCCCGCCCCTCCCAGTGACATCTTGCAAAGTCCTCAAATGCCAGGAGATTCAGCGTGGGACATCAGAAGTCATCGGAAGGTGAGAATTTATGATTTTATATTTTTAATCATCCCTTTATTTAATATCATCAATGTATCAATCTAGATACACTGCTAAAGTGATATTACACAGCGCTAACAGCACTTGTCACACAGCGCTGACAGCGGCTCGGCTCCCCGCTGCTCTTTCTGTGTCCGGATACTGGACCGGACACAGAAAAAGTATCTGAAGGTGCCGATACGGTGCTGTCCGTTCCTGTTCGTTTGGATCCTGCAAAAGGCAGGATCCAAACGAACAGGAGAAAAATGTAGTGTGAAGCCAGCCTTACAGTGGAAAATGTCCTACAAAAGCCACATTGTAGTCCCCAGTCTTTACCTAATAGTGGTTTTGTCTCTGATTATCTCCATTATCTGTCCTGGATTCTGTGTTGTTCAACATCTTTATCAATGACTTGGATGAAGGAATTGAGGGTACACTGATTAAATTTGCTGATGACACAAAGCTAGGAGGGATCGCTAATACTACGAGAGAGAGAGGAGAGGATTCATAAAAATCTAAACAACCTGGAACAGTGGTCAGAAACTGATAGAATGGGTTTTAACAGGAAAAAATGCAATGCCCTACATCTGGGAAAAAAAATGAAAAGAGTACAGAATCGGAGGAATGGGGCTAAGCAACAGCACGTGTGAAAAAGACTTGGGTATACTAATAGATCGTAGACTGAACATGAGTTAACAGTGTTTTGCAGCAGCAAAAAAGGCAAACACAATTTTGGGTGTATTAACAGAAATATACGGTTGAGATGCACTGACTTATGTGTGTCTGAAAAATATCGCGTGACAGTGGCGCACAGACCAACGGCTGTCTGGTGCAAAATAGACACAAGGGAACACCAGGGACACAATTACAACGGTGGGCACTGTTGGTAGGGAACCAGGGAAGGGACACCTCCTGCACTCACCTGCAAATGCACCCTAATTTTCCTGGTATCTTATATGGGTTGTTTCACCCCGTTGCTGAGCATGATACCTAGTCCCCTGCTAACCCTGGTCTAAACCCTCACTAAGGAGCTGGCCAATGGCAGTACTAGTCCCACCGCTGAACTAATACAACCTAAAGGGAAAGAGATACGGGGAAAACACCAAAGGATAAAGCAACTTCACGGCTGCGGCCAAACTCCTAGCCAGCAGACAGCTAAGCACCAGTCAGCTCACTGATAGCTCCTTTCCACCAGGGCAGATTGCAATGAGTGAAATTTAATAACCAGCACTGGGTTATGGGTCATGTGACTATTTGAAGAAATGGGAGTGGTCACTACTAATCAGATCACAGGAGCTTGGTGAGCAGAATTGACATTAACTTCTAGTGAGCCAAAAGAAATTAACTACGTTTAATCCAGAATTTCTCAGCCAAAGAGACTTTAGGCCCAAACTTGTTTCAAGTCTCTTAGGCATGGGAGACAAACATGACAACAGTCTGGATCACGTGAAGTCATTATCGCCCTCTACTCCTCTTTGGTCAGACTTCATCTGAAATACTGTGTCCAGTTCTGAGCACATTATATAAAAGACCTCAACAAACTGGAGCAAGTTCAGAGAAGAGCGAACAGAATGGTGACCGGTCTGCAAATCATGTCCTATCAGGAACGGTTATAGGATTTAGGAATGGGTAGCATGCAAGAAGAAGACTGAGAGGAGACTTAATAACTGTCTACAATTATCTCAAGGGCTGGCACACTGTAGAGGGATCAGCTTTATTCTCATTTGCACAAGGAAACACTGGAAGCAATGAGATGAAACTGAATGGGAGGAGACACAAATTAGATATTAGAAAAAACCTTTTGACAGTGAGGGTGATCAACGAGTGGAACAGGCGGCCACGAGAGGTGGTGAGTTCTCCTACAATGGAAGTCTTCACACAGCGGCTGGACAGACATCTTTTCTATGATATGTGAATGTTCTAATGATTAAAATATCTTTATGTTCATGTGTGATGATGATTAAGCTCCATTTTGTGATTACTTTACAGTTTGCCCAACTCATATCTGCCTACAAAACTTTGGGAGCAGAAAAGTTTCCATTAATTGAGCAGACCTACTACCCAAACCACAAGGAGATGGTAAGTCTTGTAACAACTTGTTCTTTTCCAATTAATGATCACTGCTGTGTAACCAGCAGGGGATGCTGTAGGCTGTCTATAGCTTTGTATTCTGCAGCTTTTCTGTTAACTTTTTTTCAATGGCTATTGGCTCGATCTCCAGCAATGGAGTCTTGATGGATGAACGCTCTTTAGGGAGTGCGACCTTGTGCAGCCTAGGTAGGTACACCAGGGACTTCTCCGCTGTTGTGATGATTGTATCAAGCCATTTGGTTGCTAGTCTTCCTCTGAGCTCGTGAATTGTCAAACTGTAGATTTCTTTTATGCACTCTACATTTTTTTTTGTTCGCTGCAGCGTTTTCTATATTGTAGCTTGTTTTATAAGCTATTGCTTATTTTTTATTTGTAGGCTGCAGCTTTTCTTTATGATATACCTTTTTTTGTACACTGTAGCTTTAATTTGGCTTTTATGGCTTTTTTTGTAGGTTGTAACTTTTCTAGTTAGACCAGTGTTCCCCAACTCCAGTCTTCAGGAGTCACCATCAGATCATGTTTTCAGGATTTCCCTGGTATAGCACAGGTGTTGCAATTATCCCTTGTGCAATACTAAGGCTGTGTGCACATGATCCGGAGGCATTGTGTGTTGGACACAGTGCCTCTGGACATGTAGGAACCTGCGGTTGTACGCAGGAAGACCGCAGCCTCCCTGTACTCACTAGAGTGACCGGATCTCATATGGGGGGAAAAAATGTCAGAATTTTGTCCGTCTGGACCCCACAAAACGATTCCCCTTTCCAGATATTGAGATAGCCAAAATTTGAGCTCGATCAAACGACGTTAACCCGTGCTGCTCGTCGCTCAGAGTTTGAAAAATCAAAATTTTTGGCCAAAAAGCTGACATATGGAGCCATGACTCCAGAACGGTAAATAATAAAAACACGCTTAATATCTCAAAAGAAAGCTAATGTTGTTCTTCAAAATTTATATTTTATACATAATGTTATTTTAAGTCAAACTGAGTTACAACAGCTTTTAGCCCCAAGAACGTGACCTGGTACCACTAAGAGCATACTTCGTATATTTTGTTATTAAGTGATAAATTTTGTGTTTTTTTTTGGTATATTTTTGAGTTTAAAGTAGAAATATAATAAAAAAACAAGTAATACTGATAAGCCTAATGACATTTTTTATTTTAAAATATAAAAATGAGGTATATAATACATACAAAACAGACACAAAAAAGATACAGACGTAGTACCTACATGAGTTGATAATTTTACATAGTTATCTAATCTATTCTACAGCTTTTGTTAAAGTAGTTTTTGAAACGTCAGAATATAATGCTCGACATTTGCTTACAACTTGCAGGACATATTGCTTTTGTTCTTCATCTTTTGTCAGAAGGTCGTTAAAGTCGGTTATTAATTTAACACCATGCTCAGCCATATCATTATGGCAATTTTCAATCCTTCTTGGAAGTCATTATTTTGAGGCCAGGTGTTTGGATTTTGTCTTAGGACATCTGTTTTTATATTAAATCGGTCAAAGAATGTAAACGTTTCTTTGGTAAGTAAATTTACTTGTAGAAACGTTTACATTCTTTTACCGATTTAATATAAAAACAGATTTCCTAAGACAAAATCCAAACACAAGGCCTCAAAATAATGACTTCCAAGAAGTATTGAAAATTGTCAAAACATTAAAAGTAGTTAATGATATGGCTGAGCGTGGTGTTAAATTAATAACCGACTTTAACCACCTTCTGACAAAAGATGAAGAACAAAAGCAATATGTCCTGCAAGTTGTAAGCAAATGCCGAGCATTATATTCTGACGTTTCAAAAACTACTTTAACAAAAGCTGTAGAATAGATTAGATAACTATGTAAAATTATCAACTCATGTAGGTACTATGTCTGTATCTTTTTTGTGTCTGTTTTGTATGTATTATATACCTCATTTTTATATTAAAAATAAAAAATGTCATTAGACTTATCAGTATTACTTGTTTTTTTTATTATATTTCTACTTTAAACTAAAAAATATACAAAAAAAAACAAATTTATCACTTAATAACAAAATATGCAAAGTATGCTTCTAGTGGTACCAGGTCACGTTCTTGGGGCTAAAAGCTGTTGTAACTCAGTTTGACTTAAAATAACAATTATGCATAAAATATAAATTTTGAAGAACAACATTAGCTTTCTTTTGAGATATTAAGCGTGTTTTTATTATTTACCGTTCTGGAGTTATGGCCCCATATGTCAGCTTTTTGGCCAAAAATTTGATTTTTTCAAACTTTGAGCGACGAGCGGCACGGGTTAACGTCGTTTGATCGAGCTCAAATTTTGGCTATCTCAATATCTGGAAAGGGGAATCATTTTGTGGGGTCCAGAATGACAAAATTCCGACATCGATTTTTTGTGGTCACCCTAGTACTCACCATCTGCAGTGGGTGCAGGGCGGCTTCTCCCTGCAATCACCCGCTGGTTAACTCTTCCGACTCCACAGCATGAAATTAACATGCTGCGCAGATGCAGAGGTCCGGCAAATCCGCACTGCAGCTGAATACACGCTGCGGTGGGGAGAAGAACAGTGAGCTTGGGATTTCTTGAAATCCCATCCACTATGCTGCTAATGTACAGCACAGCGTTTTGGACACTACGGTAATACACTGCGTCCAAAGTGCTGCAATTCCTGATCCTAAGCACACACCCTAAGAAAATCCTGAAGACATGATCTGATGGTGACGCTTGAGGACTAAAGTTGTGACACACTGGTGTAGACAGTGGTTTTTTTTTGTACACTACCTTCGTACGGTTTGGGTTTTTTGTATGCTGTTACTTTCTCTGTATTTGCTACACTGTAGCTTTTTTGTTTACTGAAGATTTTCTTTTCTAGTCTATACCTTTTTGTTTGTATTTTGTAGCTTTTACTTGGATGCTGTAGCTTTTCTTCATAAGATATGATGGTAACTTTTCTTCTTTTCTTTGTACCCTGTGTCTTTTTGAATGGATGATGTTTTGGTATGCTTTTTAGCCTGCAGCTTTTTTGTAGGCTGTCACTTTTGTTTGAACTCTGTAATTTTTTCCTTTGCACAGTCACACTGCTGCATTTTGGTGTATGGCAGCCTTGTTATACCCTTTAGATGATTTTGTATAGCATAGCACTTTTTTCACTCACTTTTTCTGTAAACTTCATTTTTTGTCCGCTGTAGCTTTTTTTGTATGCTGCCGGTTTTCTTTACACTGTAGGTGTATTTTGAATGGTGCAGCTTTTCTACATGCTGCAGCTTATCTTTGGACTCTTGTAGGTTTTCTTTACACTGTAGGTGTATTTTGAATAGTGCAGCTTTTCTACATGCTGCAGCTTTTCTTTGGACTCTTGTAGGTTTTCTTTACACTGTAGGTGTATTTTGAATGGTGCAGCTTTTCTACATGCTGCAGCTTTTCTTTGGACTCTTGTAGGTTTTCTTTACACTGTAGCTGTATTTTGAATGGTGCAGCTTTTCTACATGCTGCAGATTTTCTTTGGACTCTTGTAGGTTTTCTTTGTACTCTGTAGGTGTATTTTGAATGGTGCAGCTTTTCTACATGCTGCAGCTTTTCTTTGGACTCCTGTAGGTTTTCTTTGTACACTTTATGGCCACTTTACACGCGGCAACAGGTAGATAGAAAACGGCAGGTGTCGGAGACAATTGTACCTTTAACCTTCAAAACACCTTGAAGTGGCTGCATGTAAATCAGGTATCTGCAAAGTGTTTTGAAGGTAAAAGGTACAATTGTCTCCGACACCTGCCGTTTTCTATCTACCTATTGCCGCGTGTAAAGTGGCCATTAGGTGTATTTTGAATGGTGCAGCTTTTCTTCATGCTGCAGCTTTTCTTTGGACTCTTGTAGGTTTTCTTTACACTGTAGGTGTATTTTGAATGGTGCAGCTTTTCTTCATGCTGTAGCTTTTCTTTGAACTCTTGTAGGTTTTCTTTACACTGTAGGTGTATTTTGAATGGTGCAGCTTTTCTACATGCAGCTTTTCTTTGGACTCTTGTAGCTTTTCTTTGTACACTCCAGCTCTTTTGTACCTATAGCTATTCTTTGTAAGCTTTAGCTCTTTTTTTATTTTTATAAATTCACAGCTATTGGCAATATTACATATTCTATAGTATTGACAAGAATTAATAACGTATTGAGATATTTTTAATGAATTTTGAACTGTGACGTCCAATTAGTTGTTGCAAAAAGGATATCTCTGTTTTATACCTACCGCCATGAGCAGAAAGTATATAGATGTAGGACCAACGAGATAGCTGTCCTGTATCCTGGGCCCAAATCCCATGATGGCCCAAAGGGTCCAGCCAAATCAAATAGGACAGAAATTCGGTTTCAGTTCCATTTTCCGTACTTCCTTCTTGAGACTCTCCTGCTTCCCAGTATGCTGCAAGCCTTTTTTATTAACTAAACCACACCCCTAGGGAATATCACCAATTATTATTAATAACTTTTATTAAGAAAGGCGACCAGGGGAGCAGTCTTTACCTCAGCCACTAGATGGCCACACACTAATGATTAATTGTATTAACCTTATCCAAAAACACATGACACATACTGTACATTCTTAAAGGGTGAAAGAAAGTTAAACCTTGACCCCCTCACATACGTACTCACTTTCATATCACAATTAAGCTCCTGACTAGACAATTGCCCTAAGAACACACACAAATAAAAAAATTTCTGAACAAAGAATAAAGTAATATTTGGATTTTATTTGTTCTAAATTAGACAAATTAGATTTGATTTTGCACAGATTTTCTTTGTTAATCCTTTATTAAATATCAAGCTGAAGTAAAATCCATGAGGCACATAGTCAAGTGACACAAACACAGGGACGAAGGACATAACATAAATAGTCATGATCTTATCATGTAGGTTTAATTCAATGGCTCCATTATCCCACCACAGCTTCACTATATCTCATGAGATGAGTTCTCTGTCTTGAAAATCTATTTTTGTTTCATAGTATTTAAGGTTTTAAGTCCATCTAGTTCAACCCATAACCTGTTTCTGTAAGCTTTGTATCTCAAGTCAGATGTCCATCAGTACCATGTAAATTTTCAATGCGAGTCTGTGCCTAGCTTGGCCACAAATGAAGATGCTCTAGCCAGGAGCAGACACATTCTAATGAGAGTCTGTGTGACTCCATTCCAGCGCTCAGATCAGTAGTTCCCACCCTGTCGGACAGGAGCCCTGGGAATCTTCCCTGCATCCATGGCTCATCTTTCGATTATCTGTCCAGAGTGACATCATTGTTGCAAGGGGATAAACCTGTGATGTAACGCTAGGTCAGCTAATTGAAAAGAAGAGTCACAGATTTTAGGATTACTGGCGCCAGTGGCGGCTGGGCTGAATTCTCCCAATCGATTCACACATACGCTAGTTCTCATATTAGACATCTTTGATCACTTTGGGTTTAGTCTAAAATTAATCATACTTCCTTTTGACCAAGGTTGTATATACCCTAACTGCAGACCATGCAGGGTCTATAGGGCCCATGGAGAGTGCCAATTCAGCCTGTTTTGGGTCGGATGCATGTGACTCTTCAGTAAAAAGGTCTTCTCCAAATCACACTCACATATTCTCCATTCTGGACTTTCCTGCAGAAGCTACAATAGCTCCTGGTCAGGGCACATAACATTTTAACACTTGGCCAATGACAGGGTCACAATTTGCCCAATGGACGTCTAGCAGTAGAGAAAAATATGTATTTGAACACTAGAAAAAAACACAATGAAACCATCAGAATACAAAACAGCTTGATCTGTAGATACAGATTGACCCAACAGAGTGTATAATAGTATAGACATGCAATGACACAAGACATCATATAGTAGCATAAATAATTACTAACCCTATATGTTATTTAAGGGTAAATTTACCGCAGTTATCGCATTCATCATTCAGAAGCCTTATAGACACTCCTGTTTGACCACATATCTGCCATGTGCCACAGAATAGTAGCATAGACTTATAGTGACCCAGACAACATGTTGCCGCATAGTCAAGACCACAAACAAATCCTAGAGAAGTTATGCTAAATGTGAAATGGAAAACCGAGCTACAATATACCGTAGATCATAATGCACATTTCTATCCTATTTTGTGCAAAGTTGTTGTTTTTATTCTGATCACATATTCAGGCCTTGACTTTACAGATCTGTAATTTCTCAGTAAAGGGTCCTGATCGATAGGAGAAACCCTCTTTATTAGCTATTCTGGTCATATGTCATTTTAGTCCTGGGAATCAAACCATCAGCTGAGATCAATAAACTGTCCATGTCATCGACAGTGCTTGGTCCTCCGGTGAAGGAGATGGCCTCTGTAGTCTGTACATCACCTACGTAAGTAAAGGTACTTAGAAATGGTTTTAACCAGTCCAAACAACCCCTTTAAATTGCTAGATGAGCACATCTGTCATTGAACTTTGACCTGCTCTGTTCTTCATTACACAGACAAGCCATACATTTGATTAGACATTTTGTAATGCTCAACTTTCCCTGCGGGGGCGCTGCAGGGAAATATACTAGTTAGTGTGCTACTAGTTTTTTTCACAGATTACAGCTGATTTCTGGAAGTCTTCCCAAGTAGACACAAACTAATCAGTTTTTTGTATAATATAAAAATACAAAATCGCTTTTTTAACCATGTTAGGCTATAGGTTAAACTAGATGGACTGTCCAAAGCAGAGAACCCCTTTAAGGACTAATTACATTTTCGAACATTATATGATTATGTATAAATGGCTCATTTTTCATTTAAAAATAAACTACCATTTTTTTTTTCATTTATTTTTATAATAAACTAGCATTTTATTGTGAGTCTGGCTCATTTAATTAATGGAAGTAATGGATAACTGTTCACTTGTTTCACAATTATTATATTCCAACAAAATCATAAATATACAGAGAAACAATTTGCATTTCATTAATCGCTTATTTGCCCTGGGTTCCGAAAAGGATTAGATAGAGGCCAAGAGTAAAGGGCAAAGTGCGGCCATGTTCATAGGACAAATAAAAACCATCGGCAAGTACTTACGACTTAGAAATCAATACAGATCCAAGTTTTTACAATTTCATTCTATAGACAATATTTTTTTTACATTTTTTTTAATTTCTATAAATTGATTTTCTAGGAAAATGAGGAAAAATAATTCTGCTTATTTCTCATATCATTAATTTTCTTTTATACAAATATTTGCTGAAATACTATTTAAGCATTCCTTTATTGATTCCTTTATACTCTATCTGACACCACCACAATTTCATGATACTTTCTGTACAGTTCATTTTATTGGTTGCGATCCAGGATGATCCAGCTGGTCGTTACAGCAGAAATAAGAGCCACAGGGCCACTGTGATCCTCTAAGGATTGATCCATTAAGGACTTATCCTCTAAGAATCTATCCTCTAAGGACTTATCCTTTAAGGATGGCTGTACATTGACTTGTCTGGTGTACTGGGGTACCAGCTGCAGGTCCGTCCCTCCGTTTAATGCAGGCGTGCTCTCTGTCCAGGATCTGACTCTGTTGCCGGTCTATACAGGGGCACTCATTATCATCGTAGGTTTCCATGCCACAAATTTTTATCTAGAGCAATAGAATAAGATTTTAATGTTATTATAAAACACAACATTATTGTAAAATAAAAATAGCTTTGAGGGAATTAAAAATATTATTTCTAGAATTATTTTATTCTTATTCCAAAAAAATCTCTGGCTTTACTAAAGCTTTTGTATGGACAATGCTTACTGAGCCCTATTCATATAGCGGACTCCTGCAGATAGCAGACTTCTGCTTTCCAGCCAGGCGCATCTGTCGGTAATAATATAATGTGCCATTCGGCCAGCACTCACCTTACAGTCACAGCCCCGCTGGTAGCCAACGTCTGGCTGACTGAAGCTCTTTATCTGGAAAGGAGACAGACTGCTCCAGAGGACATTGAGACCACAAATGCTGATACGGATTCTATTGTCATAAAATCTGCCTTTAACAAATCAGAAAAAAAATGTTGAGAACATGCACAGCAATCAACATGACATTCACAGCACAGAGATATCAGCCATACAGCCAGATTATACTGTTCACTGATCCTAAATTCTTGTTATTTATTGGCTACAATCACACAACGCTGCTTTTTATCTCTTGTTATAAATACTCAAATACAGAGGAATTTATATTATTATTGGGTGCGGCTTGTTTCCTAGGTTAACCACCACCTCTGGAGTCTCAGATCCTTGTCCTAGTTTTGTTGGGGACGCGACCTGTGCATTGAGTAGTAATGAAAGGGACAAGCAACGGCAACTACATGCTTTTGGTCAGATCCTGGGATCTTGTAGTGTTTTGTGCCTAAGGGACCCATACACAATAATACCTGCAGGTTTTGCCATATTTTATCTCTACTGATTCTTGAGAAGCACTCCTACTCTACGAAATACACTGAGAGACATCTCTAGCAACGGAGTCTTAAATCGGACATGCCGGAGCCTTATCTTCCCCAATATCATCTGTTAGAAGAGAGCTAGGAGCCCCCCATGCACACTGAATGTAGTCACATTCAGCCAATGTTAGTCTCATGTATTGGGGCCTCTAGGCTGGACATACACATTAGATACAGTTATTATTTTGTGAAATGCTTGTTGCCTTCTTAACCATTTGTGCTACCGAGGAAGAAAGGATCGAGTATGTTTAAATTCACCATCCCTAATCTTATATTCTGCCAATTTTTGCCATTGGGAAGCTTAAGAAGCCCTCTTTCACGTGAAAATACCTACACAACCTGCCCAAAGCTGTTGATTTGTCCAAAATGAATTGCTATGTCCAGCTTTGTGCCCATCTTACATTACACATGGTATCTACCCATCTTGTGACTGATCAAACCAGAGTCAATTTGAATTGTGCGTGAAAGGTCTATCAGATGTCAGGGGCAGTCTGTAATTTCTTGATGGCTTCTGCGAAGACCCATCCGAGTCTGAACAATTTCATCAATATGAACCTTGTCTTAGCGCTACTACTACTTTACAGTATTAGTTACTTCAAAAATGTAGACCATCATACTTGGGATATTTCAAGATAAAGGTTAATGATTTCTAATTTACTTTGATTTACTTTGTCCCTTAAAGCAGTAAACTATGAAAAGAAAATTTTGTTTTTGATATGGGGCTTTTGAAATCCCGAAAATAGGCTGGACAAAATTGTTGGCACCTTTCCAAATTTTTGGGTTATCAACTTTGTTTAAAGCATATGATGCTTCTTCAAACTTACCTGTGGCAAGTAACTGGTGTGGGCAATATGAAAATCACGCCTGAAGCCAGATCGAAAGGGGAGAAGTTGACTCAATATTTGCATTATGTGTCTGTGTGTGCCACACTAAGCATAGAGAACAGAAAGAGAAGAGAACTGTCTGAGGACTTGAGAACCACAATTGTTGAAAAATATCAACATCCTCAAAGATATGGACTCCAGAGATTTTCATGTTCCTTTGTCCACGGGGCGCAACATAATCAAGAAGTTTACAACCCATGGCACTGTAGCTAATCTCCCTGGATGTGGACAATAGAGAGAACTTGATAAAAGGTTGCAACGCTGAATAGTGTGTAAGCCACTCCAATTAAGTTCCAAAAAAATTCAAGCTGTCCTGCAGGCTCAGGGGTCATCAGTGTCAGCGCAAACTATCCGTCAACATATGACATACAGTTGTAAAAAGAGTTCGACTGAAGTTTCATAAAATTGACATAAGTAAGACAAAATCCTTCTAGGAAAGCATCTTGTGGACAAATAACATTTGGTAAAGCACATCATTCTACAGTTTACTGAAAATGGAATTAGGCCTACAAAGAAAAGAACACAATATCTGCACAATACCTAAATTCAAATGTAGTGGAGGCTCAATGATGTTTGGGGGTTGTTCTGTTGCCTCTGGCACTGTGTGACTTGACTGTGTGCAAGGCATCAGGAAATCTGAGGATCAGTATCTCTGCACTCACTGAAAAACTTTGGCAATTGTGGCAGCTACTCACAAAGTGATCCCATTACAGACGCCGGCTTAGGGTATGTGCCCACAGGACGTTTTTTCAGCAGTCCTGAATGTAGTAAACTGGTCCTGGTTTCAAGGATCTCTAGAGTCCTCGCCAAGAGATTTGCTGCATTCAGGTCCTGCGTTATCACGTTTTTGCGCGTTTAAAGCGTTTTTGCCATTGTCTGCAGCAAAAATGCAGAAAGAATAGAACATAATCATTCTTTCCCATCCGCAGCAAAACCGGACGGATTTTACACTATTTGACTCTTGCAAAACCAATGTGTTGTCACAGCATTTCTGTGAAACACATTGGTTTTGCTGGGAAGCCCAACCGCAGGAATAAAGTACCATACATTTATTCATAAAACCAAGGGTAAACTGCATGCGGAAAACGCAGCAAAATCGCAGGAAAAATATCCTGTGGGCACATACCCTTATGGTACATTTACACGCAGCCACAGGAAGGAAGGAACCGGCAGGCATCGGACACAATTGTGCCTGTTGCCTTGAAAGACCACAATGTGGCTGCGTGTAATTCAGGACTTTCCTTCCTGTGTCTTCCCTGAAGGAAGGAAAGTCCTGAATTACACGCAGCCACATCCTGGTCTTTTCAAGGCAACAGGCACAATTATGTCCGATGCCTGCCGGTTCCTCCCTTCCTGTGGCCGCGTGTAAATGTACCATTAGTGTTTCACTGTGGACATGTATTGCTGCGGTGTCTATTGGGACCACCATTTCTCAAGGAAAAAATCCAAGAGAGAAAACAAAAATGCAAATATGAGCATATACCCTATTATAAATGAAACAAGTACATAATAGTATTACATTTAAATAACATAGGTACTAGTTTATTTTCCTTTATTTTTGATATTTCTCAAAGAGGCAGATTGATACTAGTATTTTACATGGGGGAATATGGTGCGCTTATTCCAGAGACTGATCAGACCCGTCCTGCCGCTCAGTATAATGGGGCAAGATCTGTGACTGCAGTAATTATGTGTGGAGAAAGTGACAACCACAGATGAAGCCTGCAGAGGGGCAAAGTGGGCTGTGGAAATTATGGTATGTGGCACAAAAATGCTGATATCACTCAAGTGTATCCATGTATAAAATAGATATAAATATAGCAGATACCGTATATACTCGTGTATAAGCCGAGTTTTTCAGTCCAAAATTTGGGCTGAAAAGTCTCCCCCTCGGCTTATACACGAGTCAATACGGGTGGGGGCTGTGGAGGCTGGAGGAGGCGGGGGGGGAGGCTGCTCTATGAGATCCCGAGATCCCGGATGCAGCGAGGACGGAGGACGGAGCATGAAGAACGGAGCACCGAGGAGCGGCGCTGATCAGAAGACCGGTATGGTAAGATAAGCAGATGGGGGGTGAGTGCCAGCATTTGGGGGCAGCTGGGTACCCCCAGGGGGCTGCTGGGTACCCCCTGGGGGCTGCTGGGTACCCCCAGGGAGCTGCTGGGTACCCCCTGGGGGCTGCTGGATACCCCTTGGGGGCTGCTGGGCACCCCCAGGGGGCTGCTGGGTACCCCCTGGGGGCTGCTGGATACCCCCTGGGGGCTGCTGGATACCCCCTGGGGGCTGCTGTATTACCCCTGGGGGCTGCTGTATACCCCCAGGGCTGCTGTATATACTGCTGGGGCCTGTATACCACTGGGGCTGCTGAATACTACTGCTGGGGCTGCTATATACTACCACTGGGGCTGCTATATACTACCACTGGGACTGCTGGGGCTGCTATATACTACCGCTGGGGCTGCTATATACTACCACTGGGGCTGCTATATACTACCACTGGGGCTGCTGGGGCTGCTATATACTACCACTGGGGCTGCTGGGGCTGCTATATACTACTGCTGGGGATGCTATATACTACCACTGGGGCTGCTATATACTACTGCTGGGGCTGCTATATACTACCACTGGGGCTGCTGGGGCTGCTATATACTACCACTGGGGCTGCTGGGGATGCTGTATACTACCACTGGGGCTGCTATATACTACCACTGGGGCTGCTGGGGATGCTATATACTACCACTGGGGCTGCTGTATACTACCACTGGGGCTGCTGTATACTACCACTGGGGCTGCTGGGGATGCTACATACTACCACTGGTGCTGCTATATACTACCACTGGGGCTGCTGGGGATGCTATATACTATCACTGGGGCTGCTGTATACTACCACTGGGGCTGCTGTATACTACCACTGGGGAGGCCTGTATACCACTGGGGGGGGCCTGTATACCACACTGCTGGGGGCTGTATACCTGTGCTGGGGTCCACCCTCGGCTTATACACGAGTCAAAATGTTTTTCCAGATTTTTGGGGCAAAAGTAGGGGGGTCGGCGTATACACGGGTCGGCTTATACACGAGTATATACGGTAAATACTGGGCACTGCTGTGCTCCATGGACCGGTGCTACTTACACATATAAGGGTGCGAGTGGAGCAGGTTCATGTGCCCGGGTGCACGCCTTTAGACAGCAAATAGCAGTGAACAAGTAAAAATGCGGCACTCACCGAGGAGCTCTTTCTTTCTTTTTTATTTCAAATAAAAAAGAAAGAAAGAGCTGCTCGGTGAGTGCTGCATTTTTACTTGTTCACTGCTATAAAATAGATATGTAAAGCCATGTTCACACTGTGCGTTTTTGATCTGTTTTCTGGGACTGTGTTTTTGCATGGAAAACGGATGACTTTCTATGATGCCCAGCAAAGTCAATGAGTTTTCAGAAATGCTGTTCTGATGCTGCTTTTTACTGGTCCGTATTTGGGACAGAAAACGTGTCCAGAAAACAATGAGCATGTCAATAACAGAGCTGTTATTCTCTATTGACACCATTGTAAATGAAAAAAAAAAAAGCAGAAAAAAGGATCAAAAATGCGTCAAAACACAATGCAATTTTGGCTGCATTGTTGTTTCTCAAAAATGGATCCAGTTTTGATGCTGAAAATTCAACAAAAAAAAAATCGATCCAAAATGCCCATTGTGAACATTGCCTTAGATTTCCTGACTGCGAGTCAATGATGTTTTCCAGGAGACTCTTGGACGTTGGTAATCTTGTTGTTAGTGAAGAAGGGGTGGAAAACTGAAGTGTATGGGAAAAAAATAATCATCTTTATAAGACATCTTACCTGCTAGAAGATATTCCTTTTTATTCAACAGTATTCCGCATAGAGAAGATTCAGCTGAGGTGTACACAAAATTAATATCTGTCACGTTCTGGGGTCCTTTGAATATCTATAAATAGATATTAATTGTGTTAAGTTATGTAATTGGTTCATTTCTGAATTCGGAATCACATCAGATACCTTACGGCCAGAAACTGCATTTCCCCTTGGCTGCCACTAGTATACCTTCAGCTTTCAGGCCTCATTCACACAGAGGGTTTGTGCTCCATTTTTTGTTAATCCGTTTTTGGTACAGCCTCTGCACCAAAATCTGATCCTCTTTTTGCAAAAAAGCATCATAGACAAGCAGAGACACACACACACTTTGTTACCCTCCCCGGTGATCCCACGGTGAGCCCGGGGTTGTCTTCCTCTTGGGCATCAGCAGGACCTGTGAGTAATACGAGTACTAACAGGACCTGGCACCATGTGATTCTGAGGCTGAGTCACATAGGCAGGTCCTGTCAGTACTGTATCCACAGGTCCTGCTGATGCCCAGGAGGAAGATTTTGCCGGTGCTCGCCATGGTATCACCGGGGAGGGTAAGTAATTGGATGTTGGTACTTTGCTGGTAGACGCAATGTCTGATCCGTTTTTGGTGCAGTTTAAAAAAAAAAAGCGCAGCACCAAAAACAGATTAGAAACGTCCAGGGTGAACATAGCCTAAGATTAAGGGCAGTTGTGAGATCGGCTGACAGCTCTTATTTTCTACACGCATACATGATTTTGGATTATCCATGGTTATTTTTATGATCTGGCTCTCAGTCCTTTTGTGATTATTTATTTTCGCGCTTTGCTTTTTCCTCCTCTTTTTTCTAGAGTCATAGCTTTTGTAAATATTTCTATCGAGCCATAAGAGTGTTTTGTTTTTTATATGATGCCATTTACTTTACCATATAATGTACTTATAAATAGGGGAAAATATCCAAATGGGTAAAATGTTGAAAGAAAAAAAGAATAATTCCCCCTTTTGTTTTTTTGGGTTTCTCTTTCCATTGTTCATTATGCAGTAGAAATGACTAGTGATGAGCGAGTATGCTCGGCGCTACTCGGTACTCGCACGAGTATCTCGGTACTCGGGGTGCTCGGCGAGCACCGAGTACTGCCGAGATGCTCGGACCGCTCGGTAATAAATGCGATCTGAGACACATACACTGCTCCCTTCAGTGCACACAGTGAGCTGGCACCATACAGGGAGCAGATTAATCGATAGGATCCCTCTGGGGGCCACAGCTAGGTGTTCTATGCTGCAGCGATTTGAAAAAGCCCACCCTCCCGCCCTTTTCCGGAATTACTCGTTTTATAACCGGAAGTCTGTGGGCGGAGCCTGTCACTCATTGACTTACATTGGGCTCGGTGCTCTGGCCGAGTACAAGAGTATCTTGAGATGCTCGGCCAGAGCACCGAGCACCCGAGCATTTTAGTGCTCGCTCATCACTAGAAATGACCCAACAGTGTGATTCTGCAGGTCAGCACCATTACTGCGATACCAAACTTGTTTGGTTATTTTATTTTATTTTTAATTCATTAAATTAACTATCTTTTTATTGTTTCAAAAAACTATGTAACTTTGTGAAAATAATTTTCTTTGCTCCACCATATTCTGAGAACAGTAACTTTTATTTCACTGTCGATGGAGCTGTTTGACTTCATTTTTGAGACCTGAGCTGACTTTAATGATTCCATGTTGGGGGGCAAACAGTGTTTTAATCACATTCATTGCATTCTTTGGTAACAACGTGATGAATGAAAAAAATGCAAATCCAGCTGTTTTTTCTTTAATGTATATTTTGATAGACTATTACAGACATGATGATATGAAATACCGTAGTCTTATTCTTTTATTTCTGAACTTGGGAAAAGGTGTGAGTTACAGTTTTTTTATTTCTTTTACCATATTAAAAAAAAAACTTTTTATGAAGCCTAGATGCGGGTCACCCAACTTTACAGTGATGGGGTGTTCAGCAGGCGCCCAGTGACCAGGGTCACCCATTGGCCCCCCGTGTGATTTTAGCTGATGCATAATTACTGGTGATCGTGCCATGTAAATGCCGCTGCAATTGGCAAGTGAATATGGACATTTCAGGGTTTCTATTTACATTACTAATAAGAATGATGTCAGGTTTACACGGCACGATCAACGTCATTAAAGGGAACCTGTCATGTCCTTTTTTGTTTTTAAACCACCACCAATGTTATTTAGATCATGCAGTGTGCCTCACTAACCTGGTTTAACTAATAAAAAATCCATGTATTTATCATTAAAAGTACTTTAAGTGCTTAGGTATTTGCATTATGTACCTGCACATTCAGTCATAGTGGTACTTCAGCTGGAATCAGTTACATCAATCCACTTCTGTCATGCAGTTTTTTAAACGTAGTAACACCCCCTGCAGTGTAATATATTGATATCGATCACTGAAGGTCATCTATTGGTGAAGGACCTGTGGTGATGTCACGACAATGTGACCATAATAGGAGGCAGGCCTGAAATGAAAGACTGTTTGGGTTTGGCTCCACCTATTATAGTCACATGCCCATGACATCACCACAGGTCCTGCTGTGATGTCTTTTAATTACAATGCAGGGAGATGACAACATTTTAAAAAATATCATGAATGAACTTGAATGACCGTAAGCAAAAGCGCCTCCCCTATGACTGAAGCCTGGTATGTGTGTGCAGTCACCTCCCCTATGACTGAAGCCAGGTATTGTGTGCAGTCATCTCCCCTATGACTGAAGCCAGGTATGTGTGTGCAGTCACCTTCCCTATGACTGAAGCCAGGTATGTGTGTGCAGTCACCCCCCCATGACTGAAGCCAGGCATGTGTGTGCAGTCACCCCCCCATGACTGAAGCCAGATATGTGTGTGTAGACACCTCTCCTATGACTGAAGCCAGGTATGTGTGTGCAGTCACCTCTCCTATGACTGAAGCCAGGTATGTGTGTGCAGTCATCTCCCCTTTGACTGAAGCCAGGTATGTGTGTGCAGTCACCTCCCCTATGACTGAATCAGATATGTGTGTGCAGTCACCTGCCCTATGACTGAAGCCAGGTATGTGTGTGCAGTCATCTCCCCTTTGACTGAAGCCAGGTATGTGTGTGCAGTCACCTCCCCTATGACTGAAGCCAGGTATGTGTGTGCAGTCACCTCTCCTATGACTGAAGCCAGGTATGTGTGTGCAGTCACCCCCATGACAGAAGCCAGGTATGTGTGTGCAGTCACCTCTCCTATGACTGAAGCCAGGTATGTGTGTGCAGTCACCTCCCCTATGACTGAAGCCAGGTATGTGTGTGCAGTCACCTCTCCTATGACTGAAGCCAGGTATGTGTGTGCAGTCACCTCCCCTATGACTGAAGCCAGGTATGTGTGTGCAGTCACCTCCCTATGACTGAAGCCAGGTATGTGTGTGCAGTTACCTCCCCTATGGCTGAAGCCAGGTATGTGTGTGCAGTCACCTCCACTATGACTGAAGCCAGGTATGTGTGTGCAGTCTCCTATGACTGAAGCCAGGTATGTGTGTGCAGTCACCTCCCTATGACTGAAGCCAGGTATGTGTGTGCAGTCACCTCCCCTATGACTGAAGCCAGGTATGTGTGTGCAGTCACCTCCCCTATGACTGAAGCCAGGTATGTGTGTGCAGTCACCTTCCCTATGACTGAAGCCAGGTATGTGTGTGCAGTCACCTCCCCTATGACTGAAGCCAGGTATGTGTGTGCAGTCACCTTCCCTATGACTGAAGCCAGGTATGTGTGTGCAGTCACCTCCCCTATGACTGAAGCCAGGTATGTGTGTGCAGTCACCTTCCCTATGACTGAAGCCAGGTATGTGTGTGCAGTCACCTCTCCTATGACTGAAGCCAGGTATGTGTGTGCAGTCACCCCCCATGACTGAAGCCAGGTATGTGTGTGCAGTCACCTCTCCTATGACTGAAGCCAGGTATGTGTGTGCAGTCACCTCCCCTATGACTGAAGCCAGGTATGTGTGTGCAGTCACCTCTCCTACGACTGAAGCCAGGCATGTGTGTGCAGTCACCCCCCCATGACTGAAGCCAGATATGTGTGTGTAGACACCTCTCCTATGACTGAAGCCAGGTATGTGTGTGCAGTCACCTCTCCTATGACTGAAGTCAGGTATGTGTGTGCAGTCATCTCCCCTTTGACTGAAGCCAGGTATGTGTGTGCAGTCACCTCCCCTATGACTGAATCAGATATGTGTGTGCAGTCACCTCTCCTATGACTGAAGCCAGGTATGTGTGTGCAGTCATCTCCCCTTTGACTGAAGCCAGGTATGTGTGTGCAGTCACCTCCCCTATGACTGAAGCCAGGTATGTGTGTGCAGTCACCTCTCCTATGACTGAAGCCAGGTATGTGTGTGCAGTCACCTCCCCTATGACTGAAGCCAGGTATGTGTGTGTAGTCACCTCAGCATATACATTTTTCTTTAAGATAAATATATTGAATTTTGTTTTTAGAAAACCATGTTGGTGATGCACATTTTATCATTTAAAACACTGGGGGCCGTTTAATATCACAAAATGAAAAGACAGGTTCCCTCAAGGGTACCTTGTCATGCCACAACCGCAGAAGACATTTTTGACGGTGATATGTCGCCCTGGAATTATCGCCGTCAAATTGCCTCCCAATTGCAGCATGTAATTTGGGAATTTGGCGGCATATGTCGCCTCGCTCCGGTCGCCTGATTTCAGAGCACTGCTCCAAAATCAGGCGACCGTAGCGAGGCGACATATCGCTGCCAAATTCCCAAATTACATGCTGCAATTGGGAGGCAATTTGACGGCGATAATTCCAGGGTGACATATCGCCATCAAAAATGTCTCCCGCAGTTGTGGCATGACAAGGTACCCTTAGATAAGGTAAAATATATGTTTGTACCGTGTTAGCTAGTAAATAGTCACATATTAAAGTGGGGAGCTAAATCGCGTCATGCCGGAGCCCCGCCCCCTTTCATGACGCGGCCAGGCTCTTAGAAGCAGAGGGGCGTGCATAATTTACCAGGCAGCAGCAGACAGGCGGGGCATTTGCGGCTTCCACAGAAAGAGAGAACTCACACAGGACAAAGTATTATTACCTTTTCTCTTACTTTACAAAAGCGATTTTTTCTGCAAAAGGGATGGCTAGGAATGATAAGAGGGGGTGCAGGGACAGGTCCAAAGATAAGGGGGGGTCAGTTTCTGGGTTTAGGATCACCTTAAAATTGGAGAGTCCACAGTGGTTGATTCTTCTTAATTGCTAACTGAAAAGATGGTAAGAACTAGCGAGGTTTCCAGACAACTCGGGTCTCGTCTTCCGGCTAGTATAAGACAAAAATCTGATGTGTCACATTATTCAGGTGCACCTCAATAAATTAGAATATCATCGAAAAGATAATTTATTTTATTAGTTCAATTCATAAAGTGAAACGCATATATTATTTTATATACATATATATATTACATATAGAGTGATCTATTTTAAGTGTTTATTTCTGTAAATGTTGATGATTATGACTTACAGCCTATGAAAACCCAAAAGTCATTATCTCAAAAAATGTGAATAATTAACACAAAACACCTGCAAAGGCTTACTAAGTGTTTAAAATGGTCCCTAAAGGTACCGTCACACGGGGCAAAATCGCCGGCAACTCACGGGAGCGCACACATTTTGGGAACTTTTCCAAGATCGCTGTGGAGATGTTACACGAGGAGACATCGCCAGCAACGCAGCAGCGATGCTGAAAGCAACTATCGCTGCAAGGTTTAAACTCAACCCAGGCAGCGATCATTTAACATTGCAGTGAATGGGGGAAGTTGCTTTCAACATCACTGTTGTGGTGTCACACAGAGCGATGATAGCAGATCGCCTGAGCAACATCGCCTGGTTTCCCAACTTGTTGGGAATCCTGACAACTCCGCTCAAGCAACTTATCGCCATTGAAATCACCCTGTTACACGTAGCAACGCACTACCAATGTTGCTGCAACTTCGCCACACCCCTGAGTTGCCGGCGATGTTGCCGGCGATGTTGCCCCATGTGACGGTACCTTTAGTCTGGTTCAGTAGGCTATACAATCATAGCGAAGGCAGCTGACTTGACAGGTGTCCAGAAGGCATTGACACTCTCCACAAGGAAGGTACCAACAAAAGGTCACAATAAATAATAATGACATTATCACTGTACTTGATTGGCCAGTACACTTGCCTGACCTAAATCCAATAGAGAATCTATGGGGTATTGTCAAGAGGAAAATGAGAGACACCAGACCAGACAATACAGGCAAGCTGAAAGCTGCTATCAAAGCAACCTGGGCTTCCATAACACCTCAGCATTGCCACAGGCTGATCGCCTCCATGCCACGCCACATTGATGAAGTAATTCATGCAAATGGAACCATGTATTAAGTGCATTTACTGTACATACTTTTCATTAGGTCAACATTTATGAGTTAAAAATAATTTTTTCAGTTGGTCTTATATAATTTAATTTTCTGAGATAATGACTTATGGGTTTTCATTGGCTGTAAGCCATAATCATCAACATTTACAGAATTAAACACTTGAAATAGATCACTCTGTTTGTAATTACTCTATACAGTATATGCGTTTCACTTCATGTATTGAATTACTGAAATAAATTATCTTTTTGATGATATTCTAATTTATTGAGATGCACCTGTATATACATAACATGACATGGAATACTGCAGTTCTTAAAATAAGTGAGGTGGAGCAGAACAAGAATGAGATGGAGTGAAAGTTTTATTGTCCCTCTAATTGGGGTCTGTTCAAAGATATGATGCTCCAAAATGCCCTTTCAATTGATGTAAAAAGACATGAATCTATGTGGAATGTTCATTCCTGATCTGAATGTGTCAAAGGTCATCATCATCTGTTTGTAGTCCCAAATTCTTCTGTCTCTCTGAGATTTGAAATAACATTTTAATATGAGCAGCTTCATGTAATTTCATGTAATGTAAAAGGTCATTTCAAGTCTCAGAGACAGAAGAATTTGGGAATACAAACAGATGATGACCTTTGACACATTCAGGAATGAACATTTCACATAGATTCATGTCTTTTTGCATCAATTGAAAGAGCATTTTGGAGCATCATATCTTTGAACAGACCCCAATTAGAGGACAATAAAACTTTCACACTTCTTATAAATGAACTGTGCCAATATCTACTGCCATAACCGGTTCACCCCATCTCATACTGATTATTCCTGTTCTGCTCCACCTCACTTGTCTCTAAGAACTACAGTATTCAATTGCAAGCACAAAGAGCAATGGAGACAGCGGGCAGACTTGTCTGGTACCGTTTTTGATTGTAAATGTGTCTGTCAGGGAATCATTAATCCTGTTACGTGCCATGGGGTTATTATACATTGCCATTATAGCTGTTACTACTGGATATTGGAATCCAAAACGTATGGTGTTTCCTCTAAATAAACCCAGTCTACCCTGTCGAAGGCTTTTCTGCATCAGTTCCCAAGAGGACCAATGGGATTTTATGAGTTTTGGTATATTGTATCAGGTGTAGTATTTTGTGGGTATTATCCTTTCTCTCTCTCCCACCAACAATACCAGATTGGTTCAGTGAGATCAGGTTCGGCAAGAACTCAGTGATCCTACGAGCAAACATGTTAGAGAGCAACTTTAGGTCAACATTTAGAAAGATATTGGCCTATAACCATTCAGCAAAATCAGGATATCGAGGGCGTCAGAATCAACAAGTCACACTTTAAAGCTGCAGCCTTTGCTGATGACCTCTTGGTCCTAATGACTAATCTTCTGAAGGGGTTCCCAACACTAATGGGACTTCTGGAACAGTATGGCAGCTTCTCTAACTTTAAAGTTAATATGTCCAAGTCAGAGGCTCTAGATCTACAAATCTCTCCAAACACTATAACAAAATTGAAAGACCTATATCCCTTTATCTGGCCTAAGCTCTATATTACCTAGCTAGGAGTGAAGTTGAGTAGAACAGACATCGACCTGTTTCAATTAAGTATTCTCCCTCTGCTTGACTCATCGACAACTATCATAAAAATCTGGAAAGATACCTAATTGTCGTGGATGGGAAGAAAGATTATATTAAAAAGCCTGATTCTGCCCAAGTTTACTCATATGTTCCAAATGTTACCCATAACAATCCCATCATCCTTCCTTTCTAAGGTCCACTTTACACACACCAACTTATCTGTCCAACTTCTGAACAACTTACTGGTTGCAGTGAAATCATGGACACATTGCTCCATTTTGTGGCTGTGTACAAATGGAACAATGTGTCCATGATTTCACTGCAACCAGTAAGTTGTTCAGAAGTTGGACAGATAAGTTGGTGTGTGTAAAGTGGCCCTAAGGTGAATTCCTTGTTCTGTAAATACATCTGGAGATGTAGGAAACCCCGTATCTCCTACCGCACACTGACTCTCCCCAAATCACATGGAGGGATGGGAGCACCAGACATTAGGAGATACTATAAAGTTGCATTATTTTCTAGAACAGTGAATTCAATAAGGGTCTCTAAGGGCACACAGTGGATTGACGTGGATGAGGCCCTTGCACCTCTCTTTCTCTTATCCATTCTTCTGCTACATGCATGAATGAAATCTAGCATTCCCCTTCATTATCTGCACACTAAAGCTACTCTAAAAGTTTGGTTGGAGACTTTCGACACTCTCACTCCACCTTTATCTCCTTTACTTAAACTCTCAGACATTCTAGCCCACTCCATTGATACCTCCAGTAGTGGGATAGGTGGCAATCATAGATTGTCGAATATATCTATTGATCATCTACTGCTTGATGGGTCACTCTCCTCGTTATCAGAGCTTCAAAAGTTTCTGGGTCTCTAGGCCATAAACTTTGTTCAGTATGGCTCAATTAGGGAATTATTAAAGCACTATCTTAAATCTGCCAACCTTTTTCGACTCCTAACTTACATATGAAACTCTATGCGCGAAAATGTCTAATTAATGCTAACAGCTGCCCCATAAGGGCCTTCATCACACACTGGGAGCATGACTTGGGATAAAAACTCAACACCCACACAAATTATCCACCTATACAAACATTCACATGGCCCAACACAATGTGTGAGAGCCCAGGAGAACTCATTTAAGATTATTGCAAGATGGTATATCACACCAAGTCATAGTTAGAACTGGAAGGCAGACACATCATCTAATTGTTGGAGATGTGGAGCCGCTAACGGCAATTACCTCCATATTTGGTGGTTGTGCCCAATCCTTTGTCACTTTTGGCAACAAGTTGAGAGCCTCATTCAATCTGTGCTACACAGAGATCTTAAATTGAAACCAGAGACGGCCTTACTAAATTTCCCGTTCTGGCCTGATCACAAACAAACCTCTATTCTTGCCCTAAACATTCTCACAACAGCAAAACGGTTAATCCCTCCATATTGGTGGTTTACTAACTTACCCACATCAGTACAACTACAAGAGAAAGTGCATTCACTGTTTCATGTGGCAGAAACGGTGGCATTGGTGAACAATACTCAAGTGACCTTTTTGGAAACTTGGCATGCATGGATTCAATTTAGGTCATCCCTCTTGATTAGGTCTGAGAAGTCGTTCTAGATGCACCATTAGACCTTCCACTGTTTACTGTGTCCCCCTTATCCCCAACTTTCTATACCCTTTTCACACTATCTCTTTTGATCTCTCTCCCCCCCCTTACCTCTATCTCCCTGTTAATGTTTATAAGTCAAATGTTAATTCTTTGCCCTTGATGACTATCCAGGCAAGCCTAAACCTCCACTATGGACTCTCATTTTCTTTTGAGGTTGTAACTTGCAGCCTTAGGCTACGTTCACATGCTGCGTATTACCTGCGCTTTTGGGGGCGCTCGTTTTTTGGCGTGTTTTTTGGCCGCGCTATTTAGCGCATGTAAAAAGCACGGTGCATTCACACACTGTGTTTTTTTTGACGGCCACATTCCTCCCCCAAAAGCGCAGGAGGGAAGTGATGTCACATGGGGGAGGGAGAATAATGTGTTCCTCCCCCATGTGACAGGTGTGACAGCCTTTTTGGCTTTCACAGTGTATTAATATACACTGCGAAAGCTAATTAAAAGTAATCAAATAGTCTGAAAAATAAAAACTTAGAATACTTAACCTCTCCGGCGGCAGTTCCTGGCTACCGGGAGCCGAGACATCCACGTCTACTGTGCTGCCAGGACCTTCCAGCTGTGATTGGCCGGTAGCGATCATGTGGTACGTGACGTGATTCTTCCTCCCCCGTGTGACATCACATCCTGCAGCGCCGCCATTATACGTGCTGGACGGCGATGCGTAATTCCAGCGGTTATAATGGCCCCTGTGGGAGAAAACGCACGCAAAAATAGCGTCAACAATTGACATGTTGATTCTTTTTACGCGCACGCTTTCTCCCATGAAAGCACAGCGTATATTTACGCAGCATCTGCACGGCAAAAGTGAAAATCCATTCACTTTGCCGGCAGACGTAGGTGCGCTTTTGTGGAAAAACACAGCGTAAGAAAGCGCGAAAATTATGCGCTGTGTGAACGTAGCCTTAATGGATGAAATACAAGGCACTACCATTCTTGAACTTTAAGACTTGAAGTGTTATTGCAAACCTTTCTATATTTATGCTACATCTTCCACTAAGTGCCCGCTGTTTATTGCACTGGTTTTCACTTGATGCCTGATATGTTATATTATGTTATCACTGGCTATATTATGTTTTGTATTCTATATACTTTCAATAAAAAGATTATTGCAAAGAACTGCAGTATTCCATGTCATGTCATGTATATATAGGTGGCACATATATAGGTGGCACATCTGAGTGGTCTCAAAAGCTTGCTGCTATTTATTACCATACTAATGCATCTTAATGAATTGGAATATCATCAAACATCAATATCATATTGCCATGATTCAGGGAGCCCTGAAACACATTGACTAATAAATCAATATTACGGTATATTCAGGTGAGTGCAATATACCACCATAACCATCCATACTACTACATACTACATTTAGATCAGTATACTTTCTGTCAACCTTTCTTATTTTGGTGGATGTATTGAATTCAATTTTTGATGATATTCTAATTCATTGAGATGCACTAGTATTTTCAGTTAGCCATTAAAAGGTATCAACCACTGAGGACTCTCAGATTTTAATATTTTCTAGGTTCCCTTTAAACATGCTTAGTGCAAGTCAATCAGTGGTCATTTAATAAGCTATTTAATCCGCTGAGCACAATTCTGTGTGCTCGGAACAATCTTTAATACAATCAATCTGTGAACATGCTATATCATTGTCCTTTTTACACTCGATGTGCTCCCGATAAGGCCGGGTTCACACCATGGCACAATCCGATCCGGGGCTGTCCGACGTGAATCGAGCAGCCCCGGTCCAGATTTCGGCCCCATAGTATGCTACGGGGCCAGATGGAGCCGGATGGCAGCTATCTGTCATCTGGGTTCCTTCTGTCCGGGAGGATCTGGGTGTATTCGGATTTTTCTCCCGGACACAAAAATGCTGCTTGCTTCAGCACCCGGGAGTTGTTCCCTGTGAAGCGGTTCAGCACCATTTCGCAGGGGACAGCTGAGCTCGGCTGCACTCGGCTACAAACAGGACCGGAGGGCATATTAGCCCTCCAGTTCTGTTTGCAAATCCGGTCTGGGGCTGTCAGGTTCACATCGGAAAGCCCTGGATCGCATCGTGCCGTGGTGTGAACCCGGCCTAAGGCTACATTTTGCGAGCCGTCACGGGCAGGGTCCTCTCCTCTCCTTTACCCGTGTGTGCCTTGTATTGTTCATGATTATTGTACTTGTCACATGTAATGTGCCATGGAATAAATGGCAGTGTAATAATAAATAATAATATTAATTTGCACACTTATGTGAGATGTCTGTGTGCTGCCAGATGTGAGATTATCCAGACGCACAGCAACTGCGATTCTGATTTGTGTTTGTGGATAAAATTTCAAAGAAAGCATTTTGTGACCTATGAATTCCAATCAGAGGCTCTCATCTGATGCGTCCTCCGCTTAGTGATCAATTTGAATATAATTTGAATTAAAAACACAACTTCCAGGGAAGTTCTTTAGAGTTGTGGGAACAAACACTTCAGTGCAATGAGGGTGATAGCTGAGGAAAAAAAATTCTGCTCCTAACTAATGGCAAAATTATTGGATGTGTGAGTGTAGCCTAACAATGATGTATAAGGCTGGGGTCACACTTGCGTTTTTTATTTCAAATCCTGATCCGGTTTTCAGCATTCAAAACGCTCAAAACCACATCAGGAAATGCTCCTTATAGGAGCCCGTTACAATAACCGGATTGCATTACATGCAATCCGGTTACTGCATCCGACTCTGCAGCCTGCGTGAAAAATCATGCAGGCTGCAGTTTTCAGAGCAGTTCTATCATCTGCAATGCGGTAACCACATTGCTCAGGATGTGTAATCCTGAGCAATGCGGTTACCGCATACTTTGCTTATCCCGGCTGCCACCGGTATAAGCACTGTGTTAACACTGTTAAAACAGCGTAAATATTAATAATAATTGTGGCCATCATGTCTCTAGGGGGTGCCCATCCCCCCTAGAGACATGCTGCCCACTCAGGTGGGCATGTAATGTGTTAATAACTCATGTACAGTAAGCCGCCTCCTGTCGGCTCGGTACAATTTTCTGAATGAAGCCGCGGCTCCTCTGTCAGTTGTGCATATACTATACATAATGTACGTATATTATGTGCGCTGTCCGAGGTCCTGTAGGCATTTACAGTAGATCATGTCTCTAGGGGGTGCCGACTCGGTACAATTTTTTGAATGAAGCCACGGCTCCCCTGTGAGCTGCGCGCATACTATACGTAATGTACGTATAGTATGTGCGCTGTCCGAGGTCCTGTAGGCATTTACAGTAGATCTATTGGCAGCGTGTGTGTGAAGCTAATTGCGTTCACCGCATCCGGATCTGGATGCGGTGAACACATTTCTCTTTTAAAGTGTGACCTTAGCCTAAGCCAACTTAAAAATCATTGCGCCCGATGATCAAGCGTTTTGCTCGTTCATCAGGCGTTTGGATTGTGTTTACACAGGCCGACAATAAGGCACAAGTGTTCCTAAATTTACCAATTATCAGCATGCCTTAATAGTAAATAACTTTGCATTGCCAACAAAGCACTTTAAATCAGCCTCTCATAAAGCTTTTTTTCTAACTAAATCTGTGTGTATATGCATATAGTGGAATGTCAGTGTATTATTATTCTCATTTAGGCTAGGGTCACACTTGGGAGCATGTATCCGTTTACTGGATGCATTAATGGATCTAGTTTTTTAAGTTGCCATTTTTAGGTAATTTTTGCCTCAGTTAACGTTTGTGTTAACGCTAGATACATTTATGTACCTAACGTTAACACTACCGTTAACGCATGGTACATATATGTACCATGCGTTAACGCATGCATTGCCCAAAACACATGTGTTTTTGAAAAAGCACCAAAAATGTTGCAGACCATTTTTTTAGCGGTACTAGCAAGAACGCATTGCGCTAAACAAAATGCACTTTTGCATTGCGTTTTTTGCATTGAAGTCTATGGAAGCAGTAATGGATGATTTTTTACACATTTTACACATGTCAAAAATGGATCCAGTTAGCGGATGCATGACGAAAGTGTGACACTAGCCTTACCGCTGCTCTCTCCGGTGTCCAGCTCTTCTCTGCTTCTCTTCTTAGTGATGTCATGCTGAATCTTCAGGTCACACTGTACGCTGCTTGTCCTGTAAGGCTAGGGTCACACTTGAGCCATGGAAGCGCTAAAACCTAGCATTTTCCCAATTCCGAATTATGAAAAATGCTAGCGTTAACGCTTCCATAGGCTCCAATGCAAAAAAGCATGGTCAAAGTGCAACACTTTTGACGCTAGGCGATTTTGCAAAAGCACCAAAAAATGCGGTAAGCAGGACTTTTGGGCCGTTTGCAAAAACGCATGCATTAACACATGGTACATATATGTACCATGCGTTAACGCTAGCGCTAAAAAGGGAAAAGATGGCAAAAAAATGGCAAGGGAAAAAAATGCCTCCTTTAACGCATTCTTAACGCATGCTTGCCAAGGATGCACCCTCCCAAATGCGACCCTAGCCTAAGTGACTTTTTCAATGCCAGTCTATAGAGAGTTAGATCGAGGCCTCATAGTCTGACATGCCAAAAGAGACTTACAGCCACACACAGCGTATAGAGAGAGTCGGAGAGGCTGCTGAAAAGTGCTACCACTGAGAAGAGGAGAAAAGCGGACTGTGACCTGCAGAGTTTGCAGAGTGGTGACATCACTGAGAAGAGGAGAGGAAAAAATAGTTGCGGTTCTGATAGCGCTAAGGAAGGAGGGCAAGAGGAAATTGTTATGATGAACAGACCTTTATTAAAAACACGGTCCTCAAACTCCGCTACGCGTTTCGACGTTGGATTCCACCTGATGAAGACGGTAACGTCGAAACGCGTAGCGGAGTTTGAGGGACCGTGTTTTTAATAAAGGTCTGTTCATCATAACAATTTCCTCTTGCCCTCCTTCCTTAGCGCTATCAGAACCGCAACTATTTTTTCCTGTGCACTTCTCTCCCTTCTGAGGGACCGTGCGGTTCAGCAGCTTTGGAAGAGAGGCATCGTTTATAAAAAGAACCTGTTTATCCAAGTCTGGAGGACTACTAGGACCTTTCTGACGTCACCGCCTTGGATCACGTGACCGGTGGAAGTGATACTGCTCTCTCCCTGGCACGAGGATTTTCTCGGGGACACCCTGCTGGCATTGCTCCACAGGAGGCTGTTACTGGAGTTGTACCCAGCCAGTACAACTCCACAAGGTGAGTGGAAACCCCGCTTTCCCTGCAATACGGTTTACCCTGAGGTGCTTCACATTTGCGCTCCTTCTCTTTTCTTTTACATCACTGAGAAGAGGAGCAGAGCGCGGTGCCACTTGGTGAGTCTGCAGAGCTGTGACGTCACTGAGAAGTGGAGCAAAGTGGAATGTGACCCAGAGAGTCTGCAGAGCTGTGACGTCACTGAGAAGTGGAGCAAAGTGGAATGTGACCCAGAGAGTCTGCAGAGCTGTGACATCACTGAGAAGTGGAGCAAAGTGGAATGTGACCCAGAGAGTCTGCAGAGTGGTGAACCACTGAGAAGTGGAGCAGAGCGCGGTGCCACTTGGTGAGTTTGCAGAGTGGTGACGTCACTGAGAAGTGGAGCAAAACACAATGTAACCCAGAGAGTCTGCAGAGCGATGAACCAATGAGAAGTGGAGAAAAGTGGAATGTGACCCAGAGAGTCTGCAGAGCGGTGACGTCACTGAGAAGTGGAGCAAAGTGGAATGTGACCCAGAGAGTCTGCAGAGTGGTGAACCACTGAGAAGTGGAGCAGAGCGCGGTGCCACTTGGTGAGTCTGCAGAGTGGTGATGTCACTGAGAAGTGGAGCAAAACACAATGTGACCCAAAGAGTCTGCAGAGCGGTGAACCACTGAGAAGTGGAGCAAAGTGGAATGTGACCCAGAGAGTCTGCAGAGCGGTGACATCACTGAGAAGTGGAGCAAAGTGGAATGTGACCCAGAGAGTCTGCAGAGCTGTGACGTCACTGAGAGGTGGAGCAAAGTGGAATGTGACCCAGAGAGTCTGCAGAGTGGTGAACCACTGAGAAGTGGAGCAGAGCGCGGTGCCACTTGGTGAGTCTGCAGAGTGGTGACGTCACTGAGAAGTGGAGCAAAACAAAATTTGACCAGAGAGTCTGCAGAGTGGTGAACCACTGAGAAGTGGAGCAAAGTGGAATGTGACCCAGAGAGTCTGCAGAGCTGTGACGTCACTGCAAAGAAGAGGAGCAGAGGTTGGCGTAACTGTAGAGTCTGCAGAGTGGTGAAGGGAGCAGAACGTAGTGTGACCCGCAGAGTCTGCAGAGTGGTAGTGTCACTGAGAAGAGAAGCAGAGCACAGTGTGACCCGGAGAGTCTGCAGATTGTTGACATCACTGAGAAGAGGAGCAGAGAGCACAGTGTGACCTGGAGAGTCTGCAGAGTGGGTGACATCACGTAAAGAGGAGCAGAACTATGCTGAACACTGGACGAAGCAGCAGTAGGGGAGTATATTAATACACTCACATTACAGTACATGCACATATACACAGATTTAGGGAAAATACTGCCTGGGAAACTTCTTTAAAGTAATCAGAATTAGAAATTAAAAGCTAGTGACAGCAATTTGAAGGTTAATAATACTTTTATTAGTTAAAATGAGAAACATTCAATACCTTGATCAGTTTGATCTCATACTGGATTGTATTGCCAAAAGTATTTGAGGAGGGGATCGTCTTGTCACCAATCACTCTTGCACGAATCACTGAAATACAGGAAATATTAGCAACGAGGGTTAATGTTCAGATTTTGCATAAAAGACCTAAAGTATACTTTTCATTCCCAAATATAGTCGGATGTATACATAGAAATAGACAAAATAGAGGCAGCACTTCCTTCAATTTCAGTTATGTGGGCTTTATTCCCAGGGTCCGCATTTTTTCATGATTCTATGATGCCAGTGTTGTGGTAGGGGGGCTTTGCACCCGACAAATAACAGTTGTGCTGTTTTGTTTTTTTGATTATCGGATGTATACATAGAGAAAATTGTGCACATGTTCATTTTTAATTGAGTTATATCTTCTGTGTTGTGTTAAGGGTGCTGTTTTTCTTCAATCCGTGGCTGTCTGGACAGCCACGGATCCGATTTGGCCCCCATGTTATCCTATGGGGGTCGGATCGGATTTAGCCTAATTGCCATCCGATTTTGTGGGATCCGATTTGTGCCCAATTTTTTGCTGTACCCAAAATCGGAGACTGCTCCGATTTTGGTCACAGAAAAAAATCAGACCCCACAAAATCGGATTGCAATTAGCCCAAATCCGATCCGTGGCCTTTAACATGGGGGCCTATGATCGCGGATCCGAGGAAACAGCTTATCGTTCCTCTGACCCGATTTTAGTGTACTGAGCATGCTCAGTACACTAAAATTGCTCCTACCCCTATAATTGTATAATATACATTGCAGAAGTGAAATATAGTACAACAAAGAGTTAAAAATAAAAAAATCAGTATTCTCACCTATCCGGGATTTTTGATTGTCGATCTCCCACTGACCAAGCTGCATCGCTGTGTGTGACACGCAGACTTACCAGCAATCTCCATTCTGCACCCGAGACCCCGAACGATCCCAACGACCGTCGGGTGTCGGCGATTCGCTGGGTGATCGCTGGTGAGATCTGCCTGTCTGACATCTCACCAGCCACCACGTAGCGACGCACCAGCGATCCCAGTCAGGCAGGATTGTTGTCGGGATTGCTGGTGCGTCGCTAAGTGTAAACTCCCCCTTTAAGTATGCTGCACTGTTACCTCTGCTGTGATGTGCTATACCTCCTGTACTTTATCCCTGCTGTGCTGTGTAATTTCCACTGTGTTGGGTAATGCCTGCTGTCTTGTTATCTCTAGCTTTACTGATATCTTTTCTGTACTGTTATCTGTATTGTAAGGCATAACCTGTTGTGTTATCTCTTCTGAGCTGTGTTATCTCTGCTGTACTTTATCTCTACTGTTCTGATAGTTCTGACCTCTCTGCAGAGTTGTGTGTGATCAGGAGAGAGGACTGCCAGTCATTACATGTCTCACACTGGTAATACCCCTACAATAATCCTTGGAGGCACAGTCTCAGGGAGATGTACGTCTGGCCCATAAATCTTATCAGCCAATTTACAAAAGAACATGGATTCCTCTGAATAAAACATCACATCACTGATATCAAGGTGTCGTTTTATTCAGTTTCCTATGACCTGCTGCCCCATATAGACAGCTCAGGAGGGACCATTTTACTGATGGATTCCCTTTAGCCAAATGGACATCGTAAACATTTTGTGTCATTTATCATGGAGATGAGGGTCCCAATTTATCAAGACCGTCATTTTGCACAATAGTCTTAATGAAGGGTCTGCTGGTGTAAGATGCACCAAATTTGTAAAGCGATGTGTAATACTGTTAAAAACCTGATTGTATACGGATGACAAAAAAGAAAAAAAAGTCTCACTTTTCTAGAAGATTGGACTGATTTTTTTATACTGTTGTGTGACCCCAGCCTTTGTCTTATTTCAGGTTATTTCAGAGATCCAGGACGTGCAGACGGACCTCTATGCACGGACTGGATGAGGGGCTCCATACCAAAACTTAATAGTCTCGTAGGCAAGTATGAGAGTGGGGTGTTGGGACACCCCAGTCAGTCCATCATAGAGGTCCGTCCATAGACCACGTTCCACAAATTTTTGAACAAGGCCTTTGACAGCCTCCTTCATTGACTGTTCTTGATCTTCTCTATTGAAGTGTCACCCAGTGAGGAAACACTTCTCCAATCATCCATGACTGACACAGTTTGATGTCTGACAACAAGCAGATATTCATCATTGGGATTTACTACAAAGACATAAAGCTTCAGTCCAACTCATCTGAGCTGCAATTCTAGAAACGACCTATGTTCTAGAAAGATTCTGTTTCTCGAAGAACAAAACTACCAGACTTTTATTTGTAATCTTCTGCAGTCCCCTTCATGTTCCTTCCCATGTTTGTCCATGATCTGTGATTGTAGCTTAAAGCCCCCGTCACAACTAGCGAGATCGCTGTTACGTCACAGGTTTTGTGACGCAACAGCGACCTTGCCAGTGATCTCACTATGTTTGACATGTAGCAGCGACCAGGCCCCTGCTGTGAGATTGCCAATCGTGTCGAAATGGCCTGGACCATTTTTTGATTGTCGGGTTCCCGCTGGCTAACATGCATCGGTGTGTTTGACACCTTAACAACGACCTTGTTGGCCACTCAGAACTCAACCATGTAGGTCTGAGTCGTCAGACTAGCTGCTGTGTGACAGGGTCCCAACGACCGCCGAGGTCGTTATACGGGTCACCGTATCGTTGCTGTATCATTGAGTAGATCTGACTGTTTGGCATCTCACCAGCGACCACGTAGTATCTCTCTCGTATCGTTGTCAGGTTCGCTGGAACATCGCCGCCAAGTGTGACGGGACCCTTAGAACTGTCACTTTGTCAGTTTTCTCGCCGCAATTCTCATGTACAATCTGATTCACGCGTGCATAAGTATTATAGTAGTTTTTCTTCATTTATTTTAGTCACATTTATCAGCTTAGACACTTTTTTAATGGACAGTAAATGAGGAGGCTGTTTTGTAACGTTCTGCATAATTAACTCTGCAGGCGATTAGAGACTAATTAATCCAGCTGAGGTTATTGCTTCATTTTCCAAATGTCTATGACATGGCAGTTAATGTCTGTTTTACCCCAAAAATGTTATTCTGGAAGTCTTTTTTTTTTTTTCAATTTCTACACGACTTTTAACTCACGCAGTTCCACGGCATCAAAGAGGCTTTCCTCTGAACCTGTAATCGGTCTCGTCAGCGGTGGTGGTATACCTCGTCATGTTATGGATTGTTTGGCATGGCCTGGGCTGTGGTTTAGAGGACTCTCATTATATAACTATACTATATATACTGTAAATTGTCACAGCTTGGATATATTCTGTGAATGTTTGGTAGATGCATAGTTGGAACCCGTACTTGTCTCGAGAATTTTTTCCTGTTGCGTCATGTCCAAAATGAGAACCCTTCTCCACTGACAGTGCTCCTGATGTGATACGGCAACAGGCAACACGCACAGGCAACAGGCACAAAGGGGTATCATGCAGACTAGGCACAAGCCTTTCCGTTAGGCAGAACCCCGAGAAACCCTAACACCCTTTAAACCCTTAAACAGGGATCTGTATTTACAACATGGTCCAGGAGGTTGTTGCTTACAGATGGGCTCCAGTCCAGAGACAGGAAAGTCGCCAAGTAGGGTGAAAGCCAGAAGGTGAGGAAAAAGGACAATATAAAATAGCAGCAAAATACATAATCGTGAGGCAGAATAAGCATCCAAAAAACAAGCCGAGGTAACACAGGAAAACTGTATACAAGACAGGAGACTAACCAAGGGAACTAAAACCTATTTCTGGCAGCTTCCAACAAAAAGCTAGAGGTTTTAGTAGGGGCTGGTGCTTTCCAATAGGCTGAAGCCTAAGGCTGATTTTACACTACGATTTTGTTACATCTGATGCTGTCCAATAAAAATCAGACAGCATCGGATCCTATTTAGCTCCCATGTTCTCCAATGGGGATCGGATCGGATGGGCACTTAATGGCATCCGATTTGATCCAATCCGATTCTGTCTGATTTTTTTCAGGAGCCAAAATCGGAGACTGCTCCGATTTTGGTATCCTATTCTAAAATCGGATTGCATCGGATCCGATGTGATCCGATTAAAATATTTTGGGAGTCTATGGGGATCGGATCAGATGGAAAATCGGATCCAATATAGGATCCGATTTTCTGTATTGAGCATGCTCAATACCCTAGACCACTCCCAAAACCTCCCCCAGCCATTTAAATCGGATACGATAAAAAATCGGATCGGATGGCGTACGATGGCATCCGATTTTGAGCATCTGATGCTGTCAGATTATCATCGGACAACATCGGATTTAACAAAATCGTAATGTGAAAGTAGCCTAAGGCTACTTTCACACAGCGTTTTTGTGCTGTCCAAGGGGATCAGACTTTTTGCAGCTCCCCTCGGACAGCAACGGATCCAAACTGATGACTGCAATCGGATGCCAAATAGGCATCTGATTCCGATATTTTGCAGCATCAGTTTGGATCCTCTCTCCTATCCCTGCTCCTCCTGTCACCTTTCTCCCCTCCTCTCTCTGCTCCCTCTTTGTCCCCTCTGTCTCCCCTCTTTGTCTCCTCTTGCTCCTCCTGTCACCTTTCTCCCCTCCTCTCTCTGCTCCCTCTTTGTCCCCTCTGTCTCCCCTCTTTGTCCCATCTTTGCCCCTCTGTCTCCCCTCTTTGTCCCCTCTTTGCCCCCTCTGTCTCCCCTCTGCCTCCCCTCTTTGTCCCCTCTTTGCCCCCTCTGTCTCCCCTCTTTGCCCCCTCTTTTGCCCCCTCTTTGTTCCCCTCTTTCCAGGCCTTAAAAAATAAAAAAAAAGCTTCATTTTCACCTATCTACGAGGCCCGCGGTGCTTCAGCTCTCTTCTTCTGATCCACAGGACCTGGCGTGATGTCACAGTCACATGACCGGTTACCGCGGTAACCGGTCATGTGACTGCACTGTGACGTCAGGCCAGATCCTAGAAGCATCGAGCTGAGCGCTGGAGGCATCGCTGGATCGCGAGACAGGTGAGAATAAAGTTTTTTTTATTTTTAACCCTTTATTTTCATTAGATGTCACTTCTGCAATGTATGGATATACATTGCAGAAGTGATATTAGATGGTACAGAGCTATTTTAGTGTACTGAGCATGCTCAGTACACTAAAATCGGGTCCGAGGAATGATCAGCTTTTTCCTCGGACCCGCGCTCCATAGGCCCCATGTTATTTGGCGCGGATCAGGTCGGATCCAATTCGGTCCGATTTGACCCGATGTGCCAAAAATCGCAGCAGGCTGCGATTTTGGGCACAGCAAAAAATCGTCCAGAATCGGATCCGACAAAAATCGGATGCCAATAAGGCCAAATCCGATGTGATCCGTGCCCATAGACTAACATGGGACCAAATCGGATCCGTGGCTGTCCGTTTTACAACGGGCAGCCACGGATCACAGAAAAACGCTGTGTGAAAGCAGCCTAAGAGTTAATGACTTCATCTGGACATCCACTAGTCAGATTGAAGTACAGCAGGTTCCAGCCACTCTAAACATTGTGGACTTGCAGAGCCTGCGCTGATCAGAGGTTCTGACTTCTCTATCACCAGGACCAACTGCAGGGTGAATAAGGCGGTGGCAGAAGTAGATGTTGATTGGACAGACTCTGGTGGGGATGTGACACCTGCCAGCTGGCTTTGCTCTAAATGTTTGGGATAGGAATAACCTTCTAATTATAGTTTACCTCTTGCCAAAATGAATTGTTAATTTTACATGTAGATTACACACACACCTATGATAAGCCATGTTCACTCGATACATTCTCAGTGCTTTGTTTTGCATCAATTTTCTGAAAATGCTGCAAAAAAAAAAAACATTGCAAAGTAATGAAAGATGTGCAAATTAGGATTTATTGGATTTTCAGAGTCCTCTGTTTCTGAGAAGATTGGACTCATATGATCTCATTCACACTTAAGGCTACTTCACATGCTAGGATATCGCTAACGATATCCTTAGAACGATCACGTGACAGTGATCGTTCCGACATCGTTAGTGCGTTGTCACACACAAGGATATCGTTAACGATATCTCATTCAGCAACGCACAAGTTAAATAGGAGAGCAAGGACTGAACGATGTTTTAGAGCTGCAGGAATAGGAGATTTTTGAACGACATCGTTCATAAAGGTGTCACAATGAACGATGTGGCTTCTTCCAGCAGCGTTAATTGGACGACAAACGATACATTTGAGGTCAGGATCTCAAATCTTGGATGAATGATCCAAGGATTTTTTCTTCCTATATCGTTTGTTTACACGCAACGACGCCCGAACGATATCTTTTGAACGATCACAAATTCATGACGTTTCAAGGATATCGTTCAGGATATCCTTGTGTGTGAAGCGGCCTTTACTCTCAAGTGTAAGCACAAAACTGGGATCCAATTCTTCACCAATCAACAAGGCATCCACCATCTAGTTTAAGATGCCTCCCTTCTCACCTCACCCAAGTTTTCTGGATAGTGAGGCTCTGTGGAAATGAGCTTACCCCAAAAACACCTTTTATGAAACTCGTAGCATAAAAATTTGTCAAATTGCGCAAACATAACCATGGTGAAGTCAGCTGCCCAAGTCTTCCAAGAGCAGGACAACCACTTCGTATTTTAGCAATGGTTTCCGAAAATCTCAGCAAAAAAAAAAAAAGAACACACAATATGAATGTGGCCCTATTAATATTTCTATCCAGGAGTTCTTTAGCTATGAGATGTCCTCCTTGCCCTGTGGCGGCTGTGGACAGCTCATAATACAATCCGTGGCACTGAGGCTGCTGTGCCGTTATCATACACTCTGGTGCATTTCTTAAGGTATTGCATGTGCACATGGAACTTATCCTCTGTGGAAATAACACAGTGGAAGAAGCCTCTTTGAGTTTCATTGCAGACATGCTGTGAGGTAAATTCTCATCCACTATACTAATACTCTCTGCTCGCGTCCAACAGGTGTGCACATGTGAGAGATTAATGAAGGTCAGGTAGCCACACCTGGTGTCACGGTATTGTCCGGAGCAGCCACAGAGTCATAGGGGACAGTGACTCTGTTGGAAAACCTTTATAAAATATTCTTGAGCGATGTAGTGCCACTTTTACTCATCGGTCCTTAAAAGTTTTTCCCAAATGGTTGATTCTCAAGGAGCAATGGAGACAGGGTGACTCCCAACAAGTCCCGGACTCAATCACGGGTCTAAGAACCCAACCTGGCAGCCTCATCAGTATCTATGTAACCATCAGTTCAGCTCTTTAGAGACCAGCAGAGTCAGGTGGAGACTTCTATCTGTAATACAGGCAAGAAATGGGCCCTCAAATGTGTTCCTCTGAAATTGGCCTCACTTTTGCACAGCATTGTTTTTTTCTTGTTAATCTCCCATTAGTCACATACACATGATTGCATGTATTTTGACAAGTATAACTCACACCACTTACGGTAATTTTTCTGAATGATACATGCATTTTAACCAATCAAGGTAGAGACCAATCACGGTATAATTTGCACCGTTTATTGCATTTAGTATAACTGATTTACAAATATTATCTGGCCGCAAAGAATACATAAAAAGCTGACATTTTTCCCTAAAAACACTGTGTGACGACCATCCCCTGTGAGGCCGAGCTGCTGGTAGGCAGCACCCCGAGAAACCCCGAGACCCTTAACCCCTATACAGGGATCTGGAATTACAGCGGAGCCCAGGGGGTAGCTGCCTATATGAGCAACAGAGCCGGGGAGGTCGCCAGGGGAAAATCAAGACCCGAAAAACGAAGTCAGAAGTCCGAGTCAAAACCGAGAGGGCAGCGAAGGTACAAAATCGTCAGGCAGTAGCAGAGTCAAAAATCCAGGCAAAGGTCAAGGGCAAAAACCAAGAGGGCAGCTGAGGTACAAAATCAATAGGCAGAGGCAGAGTCAGAAATCCAGGCAAGGTCAGACACGACACTAAACACACACTATCACTGGGGAACCAAAACTATATCTGGCGGCCTGCAAGACAGGCTCCAATGTATTTGAAGGGCGCGGTTACCTCCCATAGGCTGGAGCTCACAGCCTGATGACCTCATCCGGACCGCCCCTAGATCCAGGCCAGATGGAGATGCACGACTGGCTCCACCCACGGCACCTCTGACAGAAGAACGCAGGCTGCGCCTAACGGACACCTCTGCAGGGCCCGCTCCTCTGCGACCAACACCACCCAGAGGGGAAACACAGCGGCGCTCAGCGACAGAGGCAGACGTCGCGGGAGCAGTTCCATATGAGGACAAGGCCCTCCTATCACCGGCGCCACCAGCCGAAGGAATCCGGCTCCTCCCAGCGGCCGAGGCAGGAACACCAGCCACCGAGTCCAATGGCGATGTGACACACTGTATGTGTAGACACTCTTTGTTATGTCTTAGTGGTGATTTTAGGTGAATCAGAATATTGTGTTGGTGGTAGAGATTAGCAAATAAAGTCCAGCAGGGAAGTCAGTAGTCCCTGAGCCCAGGGAGGAACAAATCAGGTCCAGCAGTGAGGTCAGTACATGAGCCCAGGGAGGAACACATCAGGTCCAGCAGTGAGGTCAGTAGTCCCTGAGCCCAGGGAGGAACAAATCAGGTCCAGCAGTGAGGTCAGTAGTCCTTGAGCCAGGGAGGAACAAATCAGGTCCAGCAGTGAGGTCAGTAGTCTTTGAGCCCAGGGAGGAACAAATCAGGTCCAGCAGTGAGGTCAGTAGTCCTTGAGCCCAGGGAGGAACAAATCATGTCCAGCAGTGAGGTCAGTAGTCCTTGAGCCCAGGGAGGAACAAATCATGTCCAGCAGTGAGGTCAGTAGTCCCTGAGCCCAGGGAGGAACAAATCAGGTCCAGCAGTGAGGTCAGTAGTCCTTGAGCCCAGGGAGGAACAAATCAGGTCGGTCCAGCAGTGAGGTCAGTAGTACTTGAGCCCAGGGAGGAACAAATCATGTCCAGCAGTGAGGTCAGTAGTCCCTGAGCCCAGGGAGAAACAAATCAGGTCCAGCAGTGAGGTCAGTAGTCCTTGAGCCCAGCGAGGAACAAATCAGGTCTAGCAGGGAGGTCAGTAGTCCTTGAGCCCAGGGAGGAACAAATCAGGTCCAGCAGGGAGGTCAGTAGTCCATGAGCCCAGAGAATACTCTACCTGATGGTATTTGATGCTCCAGTTTTGATTAATCGGCCTGGTGAAACGTCACTCCAGGCTATCTAATCAAAAAAGGAGCTATGGATGCAGGCACATGGTGGGCAGTTTTCAGTGCTCCCATCCAGCAGCCAAAGAGCACTCACCTGGCTGCTGGAATTTTTTCGCTTGTTTGGTACTTGGTGGCTTTCTAGATGGCTAATGATAGCTCTCACTATGAATTGATGTTATTAAATGAAAACTAACTCAGTAATTTGAATATTTGTTGTTGTTGCCATTTTTGGGGGACCGGAAATGAGAAGCGGATGAATGACAACCCAATATATGCCAGGTCAAAGAAGTGCTATAGTAAGTTTACAAAACCTCTTCAGCAGAGGTGAGAAAGGATGGTATCAAGAGATGGTCCTGGTGTAAATATATTGTACCTGAAATAGGTTGTAACCAAATAATTAGATGATGCAAAACAGATCCCGGAAATAATATAATTAACCACACCTTTATGTGTACAATGTTTGCAGATGACATTGCCACTAACACATAATGTGAAACCTCACCCAGTATTTTAGTTTCATTTACATAAATGTAATAATCGAAACTTGGCACTGGCATAAATGTGATTAATTATACTTTGGAAATGTATAGTAATAATAGTAAACAAAGTTCAAATTATAGTTCGCCTGATAGGTGTGTTGTATCAGTCGTGTAATTGCTACCATAGTAAGAAATAATATCTCTTGTTAGGTGTAGACATTAAAGCGGATTGCTGTGACAGACAGGAAATCTATCCATTCAGTTCAGAAAAAATACCTTCTTAAGGGGATTCTGTATGGTTGGACTTTCGTACAGTGGGTTGGAATGATATTGTCCTCTGACGTTGTCTTCTCATGCAGAGCAGGGGTTCAGATGTGCAATAGTAGCTATCCTTCCAACATTACAGCAAACATAAAGCAAAAGAGTATCCAAGAGCTGCGGGCCTTCTAGCTTCATCTATGGTCCAGTGCACACAATACCACCAATAAAAATGAAAAATACATTGGGGGATCGCATGGGTTCCTTAGGAGGGGGACTTTGTTGATAGACTCTACAACTGTCTTTATTTAAAAAAAAAAATGATACATTCTTCAGTGTATAGAAAAATAATTTTCAAGACATTTGTAGGTTCAGCTTTTCTAGCCTCCAGCGATCGGCTGTTGTTGGTGGTGAAAGCTGAGTCTGACTCCTCAATGAATGACCGTCTATGTATCAGTATGGATGGGGTAATACATGTGGAAAGTGGTTATATTAGAGACTCTTTCTGGAGCATTTCCATAGATGTGTGTGGAGACACAGGAGTCAGTGGGTGCTCTGATCCGCTGGTCTGTCTGTCTTTAGAAAGACCGCATGGACCAGGCCTCATCCAGCTGAATTCCCAAACTCCTTTCCCGTGGGCAGAAGACTACTAAGAAAACACAGAGTGAGAAAACCATTGCTAAAATTTTATTGGATCACCAACAGCAAGAAAATAAGATGCAACAGAGTCTCACCCTTCCGCTGGCTCACCAGGGATTGGAATCTTTTTGTCGTTCGGGGCTTCCAGGGCCTGCTGCACAGTGCTTTTAGCAGGCACACACTGAGAAGGGTAGGCAGCAAGCTTAGGAAGTTAACCGAGCGCAACAAAGTCTGTAGCCAGATGACCAAATTGTCCCAACCTGGGTTCTCCAAGAAGTGCCTGATCTAGGCGGATTCTTGGATTCTAGGCTGAAGTTCTGTAGAATATGAAGACTCTGGTGAATGGAGTTACTTTTTATACCTTTAGCATTCACCTCTGAGTATTATGTTCTTACAGGATTGGTTGGATAAGGCTGTTCTCTCATTGGTCAGCAGTTCGATCCAATTGCATATTTTTCCTCAGAATGATGTACAGTTGAAACCAGAAGTTTACATACAATATATAAAAAGACACATATGCATGTTTTTATCACTATCTGACATGAGATCAGAGTAAACCTTTCTCGTTTTAGATCAATTAGGATTACCATAATTATTTATATTTGCCAAATGCCCGAACAATAAGAGAGCGAGAATGTTTTAAGGCATTTTTATTTCTTTTGTAAAGTCAAATGCTTACATACACTATAATTACTATGCCTTTATACAATTTGGAACAGCCCATATGATGATGTCATGTGTTTGGAAGCTTTTTATAGGTTTATTGGCAACATCTGAGTTAATTAGAGAAACACCTGTGGATATACAGGGTGGGCCATTTATATGGATACACCTAAATAAAATGGGAATGGTAGGTGATATCAACTTACTATATGTGGCACATTAGTATATGGGAGGGGGAAAACTTTTCCACATGGGTGGTGACCATGGCGGCCATTTTGAAGTCGGCCATTTTGGATCCAACGTTATTTTTTCAATCAGAAGTGGGTCATGTGACTCATCAAACTGATTCAGAATTTCATAGGAAGAAAATAGTGTGCTTGGTTTTAACGTAACTTTATTATGTCATGAGTTATTTTCAAGTTTCTCTTTGTTTACAGCAATTGACATGTTGCAGAGGGTAACAAGTGAGGAGCGGATACAAATTGTGTTGATGTCTGGTGAACACAGTACCCGGGTCATTGCAGCTGATTTCAATGCAAGACACCCTACGAGACCACCCATCTCCCATGCTACAGTTAGCAAACTGTTTGCCAAATTTCATGAAACAGGTTCATTGTTGGATTTGCCAAAATGTGGACACAAGAAAACTGTCACTAATGAAGAAACATTAGAAAGCTGTCCTTGCTTCATTCAACAAGAGCCTATATCGTTGCACTCGCCGCATGTCACTGGAGAGTGGCATCAGTCGAACATCCCTTCAGTGGATATTAGCTACTCACAAATGGCACCCTTACAAAATCCAGCTCTCAACAAGGATGACCCAGATCGGTGTACTGAATTTGCATAATGAGCAAAACAAAAATTGGAATAGGACCCTCAGTTTACACAGAACATTATGTTCAGTGATGAGGCAAACTTTTTTGTGAATGGTGAAGTTAACAAACAAAACCACCGCTATTGATCTGACACTAACCCACAGTGGATAGATCTCTCCAAGACTGTTGGCACACAAAAATTGATGGTATGGTGTGGTATATGGGGTACAAAGATAGTGGGGTCATTCTTCATCAATGGAAACCCCAATGCCACTGGATATCTGACATTGCTACATGATGATGTGTTGCCCTCTTTATGCACTGAAGATGGCACGTTCCCTGAGTTTTTCCAACAAGATGGTGCACCACCACATTATGGGTGTCCGGTCCGAGCATTCCTACATGAACAGTTTCCTGGAAAGTGGATTGGTCGTCGTGAGCTAGTTGAATGGCCACCAATCTAACCCCCGTAGACTTTTATCTTTGGGGTCATCTGAAGATAATTGTCTGTTCTGTGAAGGTACGAGATGTGCAGCATCTGAAACAACGGATACTGGAAGCCTGTGCGTGTCTTCTGCGGTGTTGCTATCAGTGTGTCAAGAGTGGGAGAAGAGGGTTGCATTGACAATCCAACACAATGGGCAGCACTTTAAACACATTTTATAAGTGGTCATAAACTTGTAAATAACTCATGAAAGAATAAAGTTGTGTTAATACCAAGCACACCATTGTTTTTTTTTATGAAATTCTCTATCAGTTTGATGTGTCACATGACCCATTGAAAAAAATAAAGTTGGATCCAAAATGGCCAACTTCAAAATGGCCATCATCGTGACCACCCATCTGGAAACGTTTTCCCCCTCCCATATACTAATGTGCCACAAACAGGAAGTTGATACCACCAACCATTCCCATTTAAGTTAGGTGTATCCATATAAATGGCCCACCCTGTATTTTAATGCACATCTGAAACACACCTGCTTCTTTTTGTAGCATCAAGGGAAAGTCTAAAGAAATCAGACAAGATATCAGGAAGAAAATTGTGGACTTGCAAAAGTCTGGATCATTCTTGGGTGCAATTTCCAGATACCTGAAGGTGCCTCGTTCATCTGTTCAAACCCATTATATGCAAGTACAAACAAGATGGGAATGTCCAGCTATCATACTGCTCAGGAAGGGGACAGATTCTTTGTCCCAGAGATGAACGTGCTTTGGTCCAACATGTGCATATCAACTGAAGAGCAAAAGACCTTGTGAAGATGATGGCAGAAGCTGGTATGATTGTGTCAATATCCACAGTGAAACGAGTAATGTATCAACATGGGCTGAAAGGCCACTCTGCCAGGAAGAATCCATTACTAAAAAAAAACCATAAAAACACCAGATACATTTTTGCAAATACACACAGGATCAAATACCTAAATATTCAGAGACATCCTGTGGTCTCATGAAACTAAAATTTAACAATTTGGCCATAATGACCATTGTTATATTTGGAGGAAAAAGAAAGATGCTTGGAAGTCTAAGAACACCATCCCAACTGTGAAACACAGGGGTGGCAGCATCATGTTGTGGGGTTGATTTGCTATAGGAGGGACTGGTGCACGTCACAAAATAGATGTCATCATTAGGAAAGATTTTGTTGCAATACTGAAGCAATATCGCAAGACATCAGCCAGGAAGTTAAAGCTTGAGAGGAAATGGGTCTTCCAAATGGACAATGGCCCAAAGCATACTGCCAAACTGGTTACAACGTAGCTTAAGAATAACAAAGTCAATGTTTTAGAGTGGTCATCACAAAGCCCTGATCTCAATCCTATTGAGAAATTATGGGCAAAGCTGAAAACACAGGTGTGAGCAAGGCGACCTACAAAAATGGCTCAGTTACACCAGTTCTGTCAGGAGGAATGGGCCCAAATTTCTACCAATAATTGTCAGAAGCCTGTGGAGGGATATCAAAAACGTTTGACCCAAGTCATACAAAATAAGGACTATTGTCACGGGTGTGTCAGGAGGCATGGATGAAACTGTAGATGCCACTCGCAGAAAGTTCTAGTATTTGTCAAACAGTCCAAAACCTAAAAAAAAGCCTTTGTTGCTTTAAGAGGCATTTCTCTTTTAATGAAAGATGGAGGTCACTAGGACCCAGCTTATCCCTTACCATGAGCTGTCTATATATTCCCCTTGACTCCCAGGATGCACTGCTGGTGATAGCTTGTCAGGTGTTTGGAGGAAGCTTTCTCAGCTCAGCAGTGTATCCTGGAGTTTCTGTTGGATTACTGTGTGGATCTTCTCAAACTAAGGCTGGCTTCACACTTGCAGATGGATCTGCAGCGTTTTGCAGATGCATCTGCAAGTGTGAGCATGCTGACCGCGGCCCCTATGTTTATAATAGGGCGCACGCGGTGTGAAAGGTCTCATTCACTCCTGTATGTGTACTGTCAGCAGGCGTATGCCTGCTTACAGATCACACACTCCCGTCCGCACTGTGGACGCGAGATGTAGCGTCCATGCTGCGGGCGGGAGTGTGTGATCTGTAAGCAGGCATACGCCTGCTGACAGTACACATACAGGAGTGAATGAGACCTTTCACACCGCGTGCGCCCTATTATAAACATAGGGGCCGCGGTCAGCATGCTCACACTTGCAGATGCATCTGCAAAACGCTGCAGATCCATCTGCAAGTGTGAAGGCAGCCTAAGTGTTTCTTCCCTTCCCTCTTTGTTTGTTTCCCTTGTGTTTATCTTTAGTTGGTAGCTGGGCTGACTAGTGTTCACCTGCTCTGAGTCTTATTTAGCAGTTTTTCAGGGTCAGTCAGAGACTAGGTATCACGACAGTTGTGGAAACTGTATAGGGACTCCTCCCCCCCCCTGTCGTCCAGCGCTGGTTGTCTCCCCACACCCAGCGTGACAGCTATGATACCAATTACTAATGAAATGTATGTAAATTTATGACTTTGCAGAAAGAAATAGAGATGCCTAAAAACATTCTCTTATTATGCTGGCATTTGGCAAATATTAATAATTATGGTAATCCTGACTGACCTAAAACAGGAAATGTTTATTCTGATTTCATGTCAGATAATGAGAAAAACATGAATCTGTGTCTTTTTACATAGTGTATGTAAGGCTACCTTCACATTTGCGGACCCCTCCGCAGCGTTCTGCGGAGGGGATCCGCAATGTGACCGCAGCACCGCAAGCCCCTATCTTTATAATGGGAGCGCACGGTGCTGTGCTTGACTGCGCAGGACCGTGCGCACCCATTCACTGCCATATGTGATCTGTGCGCAGGCGGATGCCTGCGCACAAATCACACAGTCTCGTCCGCACCACAAATGCAACATGTCGCGTTCATGGTGCGGACGAGACTGGGTGATCTGTGCGCAGGCATCCGCCTGCGTACAGATCACATATGCCAGTGAATGGGTGTGCACGGTCATACGCAGTCAAGCGCAGCACCGTGCGCTCCCATAATAAAGATATGAGCTTGCGGTGCTGCGGTCACATTGCGGATCCCCTCCGCAGAATGCTGCGGAGGGGTCCGCAAATGTGAAGGCAGCCTAAGCTTCTGGTTTCAACTGTAGACACGGGCTGAGGTAATTGGTATTTGACAAGCATTTCACAAATTAAAACAATGGGGCTCCAAGCAGTCTAATAAATGACTAAGTCCTCTTGATTTATCAAACAAAAGTACAATAGGTCTGGCCTAATTAAGAATAGTTAACCCCTGACACACGTGGTCAAATGGTGTGTAGTCACAATATACTACAAAGTATAAAGAGGACATCGTTAGAAAGATTTAAGCTCACCCTCAAAAGGAACATCAATACTCTGGATCAGGGAAACATACTGTTCAGACATGATGAATAGCAGACAAGGCAAAAAATTCCAGCTCTACAGTGTGCAGAAACATTTATTTAATAGTAAATACAAGAGTTAAAATTCAAACATCAAATGTTATCTACAAAAATCCACAAAAGGCAATGTAGATTTACATGTTTCAGATGAGAGCCATGCTTAACCATCATGTCTGTTCCATGATTAAGGATGGTTCTGATCTGAAACGTGTAGATCTCCATTGCTTTTTCTGGATTTTTGCATTTGATATTTGATGTCTGAATTTTAACTCTAGGATTTACTATGAAATAAATGTTTCTGCGCATCTACAAGAGCTGGAATTAGCTGGACATAGCTGAACCTGAGCGGGTGCAGAGAATAGAAACCAAGGCCATTAATCTTAGGCCACTCAGTTTGGGAAAATGTAGAATTAGGGGCGATCTTATTACAGTGTACAAATATATGGGGGGACAGTACAGAGGCCTGTCTAATGATCTTTTTATGCAAGAGAAAAGAAAGAGAAAGGGGCGCAATAGTGCGGTTACCAGGGGGCTTTTTTTAGCGTGGCGTACTAATAGGTGGCCACTCACCTTATCGGGTTGTGCTGTCCCCGCACAACCCGGTAATACACTTGATAAGGCGCCCTTCACAGGCTCTAGCTCATCCGCACACCGCGTGCTCCGGGGGCTCCGAGCATCCGGTCACGTCACCGCAGGTCCTTAAATTAAAGCTCCTGTTGCCAGGCGACGCTAGGTCCTCACGTTAAGCTGCACTCTGCACCTAGCTGCTCCCCGCCGCTTTATCCTCAAAGAGGGATTTATATTAGAAGGTAAAAACTATAAGCGGTCTAATTGGAGGCGCTCAGGCACAAAAGCAGCAGGCACTGGGATGGTTTTTCAACAGACCTTTATTCAGGCTCCCCTCCTACTCCACAACATGTTTCGATAGATTCTCTATCTTCCTCAGGTGGCCACCTGAGGAAGATAGAGAATCTATCGAAACATGTTGTGGAGTAGGAGGGGAGCCTGAATAAAGGTCTGTTGAAAAACCATCCCAGTGCCTGCTGCTTTTGTGCCTGAGCGCCTCCAATTAGACCGCTTATAGTTTTTACCTTCTAATGATCTTTATACACCTAGGGGAAAGGGGGCGTCCTCTACATCTGGAGTAAAGAAGGTTTAATCATAATCACAGATGCAGAATCTTTACTGTACAAGCAGTGAGACTATAGAATATATAGAACTCTTTACTGTAAGATTAGGGAATCTCTGCCGCATGATGTAACTGTTGTCACTATAAAAGTACAAGTAAGCCTGGATGCCTTCCTTGAAATCTAATATATAATTGCCGTAGCGCACTTCCGTAAGTTTCGGCGCTACTTCCGTTGTCGTGGACGTGGCTGCCAAACTTACGGAAGTGCGTTAGGGTCATATTACATTGCATATATAGTGAAGCTCCTCCTGCCCGCGCTCCCTGCCCGGTCACCCCCCGCCTGTCACCATAGCCCCCCTCAACTGCCCGCTCACCCCCTGCCTGTCACAACACTTCCCCCCCGCTGCCCCATCAGTCCCCTGCCTGTCACCATAGCCCCCCTCCACTGCCCGGTCACCCCCAGCCTATCACCACTGCCCCTCCGCTCCCCGATCGCCCCCCTCCACTCTCCGGTCACCCCCCGCCTGTCAGCACAGCCCCCCTCCACTGTCCGGTCACCTTCCCCCCGCCTCTTACCACACCTCCCTCCAGCCAGCCGCGATCTCTTTTCATCCTGCTTCAGGACCTCTGATGACGTCATGATGATGGGTGGACTCACAGATCACATGACCGTGACGTCATCAAAGGTCCTGTCCCGATCTAACCTACTCTGCCTACTCATCCCCCTGCGCTGCACACTGACCCACGATCTGCTCCCTCACCCCCAGCTTTGCCCGCTGACCCCCACTCGGCCCCTGACCCTGCTCTGCCCACTCACCCCCTCTCTGCCCCCTCACCCCCACTCTGCACACTGACCCCCTCTCTGCCCCTGACCCTGCTCTGCCCACTCACCCCCTACTCTTCCCCCTGACCCCCTCTCTGCCCCCTCACCCCCACTCTGCACACTGACCCCCACTCTGCCCCTGACTCTGCTCTGCCCACTCACCCCCACTCTGACCACTGACCCTGCTCTGCCCACTCACCCCCACTCTGACCACTGACCCCCACTCTGACCACTGACCCTGCTCTGCCCGCTCACCCCCACTCTGACCACTGACCCCCACTCTGCCCACTCACCCCCAAACTCTGCCCACTCACCCCCCAACTCTTCCCCCTCACCCCCTCTCTGCCCCCTCACCCCCACTCTGCACACTGACCCCCTCTCTGCCCCTGACCCTGCTCTGCCCACTCACCCCCACTCTGACCACTGACCCCCACTCTGCCCACTCACCCCCCTACTCTTCCCCCTGACCCCCTCTCTGCCCCCTCACCCCCACTCTGCACACTGACCCCCACTCTGCCCCTGACTCTGCTCTGCCCACTCACCCCCACTCTGACCACTGACCCCCATTCTGCCCACTCACCCCCAAACTCTGCCCACTCACCCCCGAACTATGACCCTATTCTGACCACTGACCCCCCAATCCTGCTCACTGACCCTGCTCTGCCCATTCACCCCCCACTCTGCCCACTCACCCCCGCTCTGCCCACTGACCCTGCTCTGCCCACTTACCCCCCCTCTGGCTACTGACCATGCCCACTGACCCCAGCTCTGCCCACAGACCCCAGCTCTGCCTACTGACCCTGCTCTGACTACTGATTATGCCCACTGACCCCTGCTCTGCCCAATGACTCTGCCCACTAACCCCTGCTCTTCCCACTCATCCCCCACTCTGCCCACTGACCCCCGCTTTGCCCACTGACCCCCAGCAGATCGGTTTCCCAGCCAACGACAGGTCCTGTCCTGCCACCTACAAGACGGGTGGAGCGAGCCGCCGCAGGGTAAGTATCCTCACTGAGGTTTTTTTATTTTTATTATCACCATGAAGGAGCGGGGGAGGGGGGTGTGCAGCCCCAGAGGGAGGGGGGCTGCAGAGACTGGAGGCCCAGAGGGACGGGTGCTGCGGGGAGCAGAGGGGGTCAGGAGGAGCGCCTCCATCCTGCCCCCCCTATCCATCCTGCCCCCCCCCAACACGATCCTGCCCCCCCGCCTCCATCCCGCACCCCCACCACCATCCTCACCCCCCCGCCACCATCCTGCCCTGCCGTCTCCATCCTGCCTCGCTCCGTCCATCCTGCGCCACTCACCTCCATCCTGCCTCTCCGTCTCCATCCTGCCCCTCCGGCTCCATCCTGCCCCTCCGGCTCCATCCTGCCCCTCCGGCTCCATCCTGCCCTGCCCCCTCCATCCTGCCCCGCCCCCTCCATCCTGCCCTACCCCCTCCATCCTGCCCCACCCCCTCCATCCTGCCCCGCCACCTCCATCCTGCCCCCCTTGCTACTTCTTGCCCTGCTCGCTACTTCCTGCCCCGCTCGCTCCATCCTGCCCTGCTCGCTCCATCCTCACCCCCGCTGTTCTTGCTCCCCCGCCTCCATCCTGCCCTTACGCTTACTCATCCTGCCCCGCTTGCTCCATTCTGCTCATCTGCCTCCATCCTGCTCCTCCGGCTCCATCCTGCTCAATCCTGCCCCTTCGGCTTCATCCTGCTCCTCAGCCTCCATCCTGCCCCGCTCAATCCATCCTGCCCCGCTCAATCCATCCTGCCCCCCGCTCTTCTTGCTCATCCCGCCTCCATCCTGCCCCGCTCGCTCCATCCTGTTGCCCCGCCTCCTTCCTGTTCCCCCCGGCTGCATCCTGTTCCCCCTGGCTCCATCCTCTTTCCCCCGGCTCCATCCTCTTTCCCCCGGCTTCATCCTGTTTCCCCCGGCTCCATCCTGTTTCCCCCGCCTCCATCCTGCCCCCTCCCGCTCCATCCTGCCCCCCCTTCCCGCTACATCCTGCCCCGCTCGCTCCATCCTGCCCTACTCGCTCCATTCTGCCCCCCCAACACAATCCTGCCCCCCCTCCCCTCCTCAGCTGATCGCTTGCCCAGGCAACTACAGGTCCTAAAGGCCTGTAGGACCTACAAGGCGGAGGTGGAGCGAGCCGCCGGACAGGTGAGTATCCTCACTGAGGATTTTTTTAATTTTACTGTGGACGACCGGGGGCCAGGAGGAGTGGGGGACCGCGGTGACCGCAGTATTGCCATATACCATAGTGCTGCTATACATGTGCTATAATGTACTGCCATATACCATAGTGCTGCTATACATGTAATGTAATGTACCGCCATATACCATAGCACTGCTATACATGTACTCTAATGTACCACCATATACTATAGTGCTGCTATACATGTACTGTAATGTACCGCCATATACCATAGCACTGCTATACATGTACTCTAATGTACCGCCATATACTATAGTGCTGCTATACATTTACTATAATCTACCGCCATATACTATAGTGCTGCTATACATGTGCTCTAATTACCACCATATACCATCGTACTGCTATATATATATATATATATATATATATATATATATATATATGTACTTCGCTCATGTTGACTTAACAAGTTCTGTCAATCACAGTATGTCAACTACATACATATTCTACACTACCCCATTCTTTACAATCGGCCCGCCATATATAAAAGCCAAAGCCACTTCCGTCTTCAAGTGACAACAATTATGTCACCGGATGCACTGCTGTAAGTTATGCGCGAAGCTCATTGGTCGGCGCCAGCACACACCGACCAATGACCTTCGCGCCTCACTTACACCACTAAATTTCAAACTCAAAGTCCTCCATGTATCTCAATGGCCAGTGAGGCGCTTCTCTCATTGTACTCATGACAGTAGCAACATTAACCCCTTACATTCCGTTTTATCTGTAATCTCTATAACACAGTATGTAGATGTACTGTCACTACAAAGTTAACCCCTTATATACCATTTCTGCCTTAACTCCATACGTTGTAGTCTCTATTACTACTCCCAGTAGGAACATTAACCCCTTATACTTATATTCCATTATTGTTGTTATTTCTATTACACACTGTATAGTTGTAATCACACTGCGAAATTAACCCATTATATACCAGTTCAGCATTAACTGCATATTTAGTAGTGTTTATAACTACTGCCACTGCTACATTAACCCCTTGAACATCATTTTGGACATAATTTACAGCGCTGACTCTGTTGTGGGAGTGCCTGTGGGACATTAACTCCTTCAATAACATTTTTTATATCATTATAAGTTCCTACTCTGTTATAGTCCTGTTAGTCGGACATTAACTCTTTCTACACCTCCACTATATTGCTACCCTCACAGTTCTGCCTACATCGCCTACTTTGTCATAGATCTGGTGTTTAAGTCTATTATTTACAACTCTTAAAAAAATTATATACAGATTCTAGACTCCCGATTCTTTAGAATCGGGCTCACAGCTAGTATATAATAAGTTGCTTCGACTTCTTGATTGACTTTCAGGCGTGCTTCATAGCACCACACTTTCCAGTTGCTTGGCCTTGCATGTACCCGTGTAGCTTTTTCCATCAACACTTATGGCATAAACACTTGTAATATACCACTGATGAAGACGAAAAACCATTATCTTATGTGTTCACATGCCAGCGGAGCTCTGTGAATTTTCCTCTATGATTGGTTTATTTATCTTGTGGTTTTCTGCCTTCGCTGCTTAGTTTTTAGTATCCATAGAGTGAAGATTACATACTTTTTGCACTATTCCAGCATCCTTATCCAGATAGAATACATGCAATGGTTTTTGATCTGTCTCTTGGGTCAGTCCAGGACTATACCTGATGCAGCAGATGCTGACAATGTTCTTGTAGAAAAGAAAGGATCTGTGGCATCAGGAAAATCAGCATCTGCAGCAAAATGACATCTTCCAGATTCACAACCATCTGTGCAGATGCCATAACAGATACAGACTGCCCCACTCAATTAGAATGCAATACACCAATATATGCTAAAATTGCAGTCATTTTCCATGCCAAGTTAATGGGATTTTAGAAATCCAGTCTTGATGCCATGTGGTATCTTCATCAGATTGTTAGTGGTTCTGAAGCCACAGGGACAATGTAGATGAATCAACTAAGTTGTTGTCCATTGTGTTCACCCAGACTAAAGTGAGCAGAGGACAAAGGCCACTCTCTTTCTTTAAGAACATCCACGTTGTTATTTAAAATCATGGACTTAGCTTGTGTTTTGATTTAGGAAAAGCTTTACATACAGGTAATGAGCAGCAGCAGAATGTGTACAACCTCGGGACCCCTAATGCTGTCGGCATTAAGCTTTTTTCCAAGTGTATTGCCAAGAGTTACGTCTATTCACCTGCGAGATTTTAAGCACAGGTTGGAATTTGTGATATGTGATACTTGATCCTTTGCTGACTGTGCTGCTCGAGAATCCTGGTGACCTACGTGTGCAGCCTGATGTCAGCTGTCATTGTTCTACAGGCACCTTACATCTATAGCCATGACCTGGTTAGATAATTAGACTGATGCAAAAAGACAAAGGAGACGTGGTTGCTCATATGTGCACACTTAAAGGGACATGAAACAACCTTTCCACTGGGACAGATCATCGGCCCCAAGTTTTAGTAGGAGTCTGAGGATCTTGATTCAGCATGATCTGTTGTGTGGGATTTTTTTTTACCTATAGTCAAGCATAACATGTCATTTATAGTTTTGAATATGACTATGCCTCATGGCCATAGCCAACTTACCATATCTACAACAAAACTTTCTCCACTAGGATACAATCCTTTAGATGACAGCTAGTTTATATACTTTTTTATCTGCTTTTAGAACAATTTTTCACATACTAATTTCATCGACATAGTGGGGTGGTGAGGGTTCTAGGAGACAACTCCGTCAAAAGATGATGTTCGGGTTCAGGGGCAGATTGGCCCGGGTGACAGGGTGGCAATTGCCCCCCAGAACGGTGGTTCAGTCCTATTTTAGGGCCGCCCACATAGCCAGAGTGGCCGCACGGCGGAGCATTGCGGCCGCATGCAGCAGAGTGTCCGTGGACCCGTGATTGCAGCGGAGGCAGTGGTCAGCCGGCATGTGAGTGAAGGCATGAAGGCACCTCCCCCCCGCTCCTCACCCGTCTCCAGTAGCACCCCCCCCAGCTCCTCACTTGTCACCAGTAGCACCCCCCCATCCCCACCCACATAATCTCTCCCCCCCCCACCGCACCTCACTTGGCCCATGGACTGCCACCCAGGGCCAGATCAGCCAGCCAGCCCCTGCTCGGGTTTATAATATTTTGGAATTATTTCACAAAAAGTACATTGATTATCCTTATTAATCTGCATTACAATGCAGCTAAAGAGATGTCCAGCCCATTCCCTTCTTCCCCCCCAAAAAATTTAAATGTGTTAAATTTTGACAACTTTCCCGATGTTCTTATTTATGGGACAGTCTGTTCCATTTAGGAGTTCACCCCCTGTATGTATTGATACATGACCAGGGCCTGCTTTCCTATAAGGCCATCTTAGGTTACGGTCTAGGCCACAGCAGTCAGTGGGGCGTATATACAGAAAAGTATAACCAAATATTTACACATTTTTGCAGTATTATTTTGCCATATAAAATGTTGTTTTAAAATTTACACCCATATACATTAAAGGGATTGTCCACTACTAGGACAACCACTTCTGAATCCACTTGTTTGCCTCAGTTAAAACAACAGACCCTGTAATCACAGGCTGGTGCGGTTCTGGTGCTGTTGGTAATTACAGATTGAGGCTCATGTGACATTGTGAAATCACGCGATCCTCATGTCCAATCACCGACTGCTTCTCCCCACCTTTGGACAAAATGAACAATCAACAGGAAGTGAGCACATCAACCTTAGTGTCCAAAGCGAGGAGACAAAGATTGGCAGTAACTGGACACGGGGCTCACGTGACGTCACAATGTCACATGAGCCCCAAACTAAGATTACCACAGACAGCACTAGAACAGCGCCAACACTGGAGGTGAGTGTAGGGTCTTTTATTTAACTGAGGGAAACAAATGCAAGTGGTTATCCTAGTAGTAGACATGCCCTTTAAATAAAATGAGCGGTGGTACATTTATGCTGCCTGTTTCTAAAGCGTGCGCTGTCTTGATCAGTCACAGGGGGCAGTGCTGCAGTTACTTACCACATCTGGGAGATGTGAGTGCAGCGCTAGCTCTCCGCTTCTATCTCTGTAGCTTTTGACTGTGACAGATGTTACAGAGTTACTAGCAATGAATTATACTAGCACTAGGGAGCGCAGAATTATACACTTTAACTTAGGGCATAAAAATGGGTAAGTCCGTCCCTCTACATGACTATTTACTTGAATGTGTGAGTGTAATTAATAAACTTGCCAGCTAGCCCCCTCATGCACACCACTAGCCACAAGCCAACATGGGGTGGGGAACTGTTTTGTGTTGCATGTAATGGCCACTTTACACACACCAACTTATCTGTCCAACTTCTAACCAACTTACTGGTTGCAGTGAAATCATGGACACATTGTTCCATTTGTACACAGCCACAAAATGGAGCAATGTGTCCATGATTTCACTGCAACCAGTAAGTTGGTCAGAAGTTGGACAGATAAGTTGGTGTGTGTAAAGTGGCCATCAGAGACTGGGTCTGAAGTTAACATCTTGGTGCTAGCTTTCATTATTAAAGTATACAGATCTAACAAAGGTTACATTGACTAAAATAAAATGGCACTGGTATATCATGGCACAAAAGACTCTAATTAAAAACCTACGGTAATTTGTCATCGTCAATGGCTTGAGCAATATTATCTTATTCTTCTCATAGGAACTGTGCCCAGAAACGCACCTGACTTCTGAGTTCCTGATTGCTGTGAAGATTGATAGTTTGGAGTGGCAGATTTCTTGTGCCACTGATTCAAACTGAGCTCTTACCAAGGCCTCTAGAAGAAGCAACGTTGGCTCTGCAGAATGGGTTTTGATGATCTGGCCAGCTTCCCAACGTTCAAGGCCCAAAAGAGAAGCCATTTCCTTCTGTTGTACACAATGAAATTAAAAACTCTCCATACTTGTGAACAAAGAGAATTTTTATTACGAAATAAATTACAAAGTTCCTTATTTTTTACATGCACTTTGCAGCGAGGCTGTGGAGTCGGAGTCGGTGCCCATTTTGGTGGAGTCAGATTCAGGGAAATTGAGGAGTCGGCGTCAGAGTCTTATGTTTGGCTGAGGCTGAAGGCACACTATCCGTGTGCCTAACGCGAGTGCAATGCAAGGGAGACTCGCATTGCACTCGGACCAGTATCATTAAATGATACTGGTCCCATTAGCGCGGGTTACTCACATTGCGACAGAAATGCGAGTTCAATCACAGCATGGTGCGATTGAACGTGATTTCCTCACGCGAGTGGCAATGCAAAGTATATGGGTGTGAGTCAAACTCGCACCCATACAGCACACTGTGCGATAGTCGCATGTGTGTGCTGTAAAAATTGCTTCAAACTCCGCGGCTGTCAAAGCTGCGGAGTTTGAATTTGCCGGTTTCCCGGTACAGTAACCAATCATCTTTTACCGCTGTGACAGCAGCGGTGAAAGATGATTATTACAAACCCAGCTACTGAGCATATTTTGTAAATAGCGGGATTTAGCTGCATATTAACCCCATCTGCAGCCTCTGTGTGGCATGTCAGCACAGAGGCTGCATATGCGGCTAATAAACCAGATTATGCAGGGTTAAACTGATGTTAGTGGGGTGCCAGCTTGTGTCCAGGGAGTGTCCACACTCCCTGGCCACATGCTGACAGCACACACTGGAGTTTAACTCAAAGCCGGCAATTGTCAGGTTTCAGAAATTTACTGTAAATGCCGGCGCCGGTACTGTACAATATTTGAGTGCAGTACATTGCGACTGGCTCCTGAAGTCAGGAGCTGTCCGCGATACTGTATGCTAATTGCGTACAGTACATTGCGGCTGAGTCGCCCATAATGTACTGTACCCCAATAGCGTACAGTACCGTGGACAGCTCCTGACATCAGGAGCCAGTCGCAATGTACTGTATGCAATTAGCATACAGTATTGCGGACAGCTCCTGACTTCAGGAGCCAGCCGCAATGTACTGTACGCAAATAGCGTACAGTACAGCCGCCGGCATTTACAGTAAATTTCTGAAACCCGACACATGCCAGCTTTGAGTTAAACCTTATATTAACCCCTGCACAACCAGTGTGTGCTGTCAGCATGTGTCTGCAGCCTCTATGCTGACATGCCGCACAGATGCTGCAGATGGGGTTAATGTGCAGCCAAACCCCGCGATTTACAAAATATGCCCAGCAGCTGGGTTTGTAATAATCATCTTTCACTGCTGCTGTCACAGCGGTGAAAGATGATTTGTTACGGTTTGGGAAACCAGCAAATTTAAACTCTGCAGCTTTGACAGCCGCAGAGTTTAAACTCACCGGTAAATGCTGTCTCTGGTCCTGAAGTTTGCTTCAGGACCGCGGACAGCATCACACTGACATGCACCACACACGCACTCACGCAGCACACTCACATGTATGCAGCCATGCACACTCACCCACACGCACCACACTCACACAAAACACGCACTACACTCGCATCACTGTCATGCATCAAACACGCTCCATGTTTGATGCATGACAGTGTGCCTCCAGCCTTACTAACTTCACAGCCCTGGTTGTGGAGTTGGAATCGTGGAGTCGGAGTCCATATTGGTCGGGCAGAGTCCATTTTGGTGGTATTGGTATTGGAGTTGGATTCAGGAAAATTGAAGAATCAGCCAGATGTTTGGTTTACCAACTCCACGGCCCTGCTATGCAGTTTGCCCTTTTAAAAACCCCAGACCTGACATTGTTGGGATCAGATGACTTTAGTGTGATATGTTTGTGTGCTTTAGTAATGTAGATTTCAAGAAGATTGGAAATACTTTGAGAAGTATGTACACACGGCATCTTTAAGAAATCGGGAAAAACACCAAGTTTTCCTCAGCGACAATTCTTAGAAAAACATTAGCTTTTTTTTAGAGTTTTTTTTGGCTGCTCCACAGCTGGTGTCTTTACTTCACACTTTCAGGTTGATAAAGTACGGGCTGCTTCCAAATAAAGCTACTCAATGTGTGAACAGGTTACTACTTTTAACTGCTTTATGATTTGAGAAGACGAACATAAAGGTTGATCATGTGCACAGCAGTGGTGTTTTGACATTGCTGTGCATTTTCATTTTTTACTGAGGTTTTTTAGGCAGATGTCAGGTGCACATACACTTTTTGTGACTGGACAACCTCTTTATCGGTACAAATGCACTTTTGACTCCGTAGAAACAAGTGGTCTGGGGAATCATATATTGGATGTGGTTGCTGACCATCATTTTTAATTGTGTTGCTGCCACTTAGTGACAGCGCCAGCATCGCTCATCTCACCCTGCTCCCTTCTCCCGTACTGATGAGATTCTTAGGGCTTTTTGCTGGGTAGCTGGATCTGTTTTGTAGCTATGCATGTTGTAAAGGAATCAGCCTGACAAGACAATAGAGCGCTGACAAGGAGAAGACAAAATGTCACACCACTAATCACCCACACAAAAGTGGCGAGGAAAGTGCTTGGCCCAGACTTAATTAATTTCTCTGCTTACTTCTTGTAGGAGATGTAAGATGAAATCCCAGCCCTTTCACAAGACTTACACAGCTCGTTGGTGACTGGGGCTCCACAATATTGTAGCAGGGCGACCCCTGAGAGAAAGCACAGCAGAACAAACACCGGCTTTGTGTAGCAGAGCCAAGGAAACGTCTTGATTTACATAGATTTTTTTTTTCCTTTTGCAAAGTGTTAAAGGGAATTCACTTTTTTGTGTTATGTTTTTAGTGAAGGAATCAAGCAATAAAGGATACTGGGGCACTTTACATTGTGATTAGTACAGACACTCCTATGGCATAACAGAATAATATCAGGATAGTAGATGTCTCTAGCATTTGCTTTTGTTTTTTAGTGTCCCTCAATAATGAGCTGATACCAGGCTGGGGTGACCAACGAGTTATCAGCTATAATTCTATAAGGAACACAGCAGCAGGTGTTTCGCCCACCTACAATGCCTCTGCAGGAGAGAAAAGGTATTGCATGATGCCCTGTAGAGTTAAGGGAATCGGTCACTAGTTTTTTGCTAGCCATCTGAGTGACAGAGACCGTGGGTACAGCAATGCGTCACTTAGGCTAGTTTCACACTTGCGTATGTTTCAATCTGTTTGCTTGCATAAAATTCATGCAACTCCCTGGATACGGATGGACACCAATGGATCTATGCAAACGGATGCCAACAGATGTCCATGCAACTTTAACGGGTCTTTCATCAGTCACCAGAGATAGGGGTGGGAGGAGTTGTACCTTGCTTCTGGTCATGCTTAGTACAGCAAAACAGATCCGTTTTCCATAGGGTTCTATTTTAATTCATGACTTATAGTCACGGATCCATGAGCGTACGTTTGTCTGCATATTTTTCATGCGAGATCAAAAATGCAACATTTTGCGTTTTTGGTGACGTTAAAAATATGCAGACAAATAGATCCATGACAAAACGAAGACAACTGGATTCACACGCAAGACAAATTCGTCACTGTTTAAAATCAATGGAGACAAAACATTTCAAAACAGATAGAAACTGATTGCAAAATATGGAAGTGTGAAACCAGCCTTACTGAGCTGCTTGCTGTAATTTTGATAAAATCACTGTTTTCTCTGCTGCAAATCTAACAGATATTTGTGGAGTTCTATAACCCGCCCACACCCCTCATTGGCAGCTTTCTGTCCATGATTCTTCAGAGCTCATAAATATGGAACACTGCCTGGCAGCAGCCAAGTGGTCCTCTAATGATAATCTCCTGCTGATTAAACAGTGATTTTATCACAGCTGCACTAAATGGGCAAAAGGTAAGTAAGGCTTTAAAGTAGCAAAATTCATGCTAACCTGTCATGTACCATAATGCTATTTACCTATAAATATTGGGTTAAGAAAGTAATTAATGAAAGCTCCCTGGATGAAAAGAACTTCTATCCTTCCAGGAGCCACTTTCTTTTGGACACAGGGGTGATTACAAATGCCACTCACTATAACGTGGATGTAATCAGTCCCCGGCAGTTTGATTGACAGGCCACTCTGCAAAGATACATGCTGATAGTACGAGGGACATTCAAATGGTAGAAAAATTGAGGCCAACAGGCATGTATTCCGTAAAACAAAGTCCATTGGTCTATTACATAATAAACTGCATAACATAAGCAGTCCAGTATATGTTCATCAACAGAATATTAAATGACCCTCTGTCTGTCCCGCCTGGCATTATATACATAGTTCCTTTTAGGCACATGGTTATCTTACAGGAGCTATTCCCAGCTCCATTCACTGACTTCTGCCAGTCCATCATTCAGGAAACTGCCTTCCTGGGTTCACCAACACCAGTCAGTTCCAGATCCTCATTAGGACTGTAGATTCCTGATTGTCCCTGTGGTTTCCTCGTTGCACACCTTCCAGGACGCTGGCCTTTTCCACACTTACCATATCAGGTGTGTTCCAGGACAATGATCGCTCCAAGCACCGAGAGTGAGTCCTCATAGATTCTGCCAGAGTCATCCCAGGTCTGCATGCAATCTGTAAACTGCTTGCCTTCCAGGGCACCAGCTGGTCCCAAGCAAAATAGAGCTCTCATGGTCCCTGAACCTTTTGCCTGCCAAGGACATATTCTCCTAAGCAATGAGATCTGGCCTCCTGGCCATACTTTTTCCAAAGAAGCTCCTGCTTTCCCAAACTCACAGAGACATCTTAACACAGAAATTATATCCCCTGAGACACCCAGGTGTGCGAGGAATGAGGTTGGCCAGACAAGCCCCTGTCTTTTGGCTCACCTGCAGTCCTACACTTGTAATGCATTGCCTGAACCTGTGGAACTACAAGTCCTTACATAATGCATTACTTAAACTTGCTGAACTACAAGTCTCAGCATACATATTTACAATGCTGCAAGCCACTGCATCACAAGAATGAGCTGTGAATCAAACTACTGGTGAATGATTATATAAAAAATAATCCGGACAGCATATTCGGACGATCCTCCTGTACAATCTGTTTTTATCAGTAATAAATGTGCAGGTGCTGAAAAATCAATGAGATCAATAACCACTAACTATCAGAGGATGCAAGTAAAGGAGCCCAGGGGACCAGAAGTTGCCAATCATCTGTGTAACTTTGTTATAACTAAACACTGGAGCTAGCTGGAGGGGATTCGGCAGTGGGATAGCTGCTACTGGAATGCCTGGGGGGAGTGACTGTGTATACCTGTTAGGTTTATTACAAAGTGGTTATCATTTGATATAGGCTCAGCGCTAACTGGGACCCCTAACCAATGGCTTGTAGTGAAAAGAGATACATTGATGTGTAGCTAACCCATTTTTTGGGATGCTTATGGGATCAAAACAATATAAAAAGACAAAATAGGTTAAAAAGTTAAAAATTATTGCTTGCTCGAAAATTAAAAAATAGATCAAATTAAAATTAAGCTTCAAAACGCAATCAGTATACTAGAGCAGGTTTTCTGTTCTTAGTGTTTCCTTTTTTATGTTATTCCCACGGTATGGTACTTGTCAATTGCAAATGATTGGACTTCAGATGTTGAGAAGACCTTCTGAAACCCTCCTGTACTTAAACATTGCAATGTGAAAGGTTGCTGACCCATCAGCGGCAGCACACTGGACCGTAGGGCAAATTAGCCCTCCAGTTCTGTGTGCTGATCCAGTCTGGGGCTGTCAAGTTTATCCCTGACAGCCCCGGACCGGACCTGACCGCAGTGTGAAGTCGCCCTTACCTAGATAGGTGATCTTGTTTTAGTGCTTATGGGGGTAGACGTTTCCTGTTTTGCTTGGAGTTGCTAAGAAAAAAGGGGCCATAGTATCAGATTTCTGGATCTATAAATGCTCAATATAACCCTGCTACATATTTCCTTATATTAGATTGTGAACCTCACTTTCCACCGTTGGTGGTTTGTAGGGTGCACACGGGAGGCTCCTAAAGGGTGAGGGATGTGTATAGTTAGTTTGGTGCGACTTATCACCATGCAATTAGTGGAAAAAGGACTGCACCTCAAAGTATCGTGCTTTAAGCTTGGTTTGTTCTTATAATGAGAGGGGTGTGGGTTCTTTGATAACCTCCTTGGTGGTGTCTGGTTGCAGACTTCGGGGTGACATTAGTATTGAAGGGTATATATGGAAGTGAACATATATGGGAGAACTATACTTATGCTAGGTATAAAATGTTTTGTTATGTTACATTACAGTTAAAGCAGCAACCAACCATCAAGGATAGTAACATATAACCCACCACTTTTTCCCAAGTATCTATACACCTGAGAAAACAGGTAAAATTGGAGCATTAATACTGTGTAAAAGATGAACACGTTAAAATAACATTGTACTGAAATCATATTTAAAACCAGGTACAACGATTGATGAAGCAGTGCAGGAAATGCTCCTAGGAAGAACCAGAAACATTGAATGGTGTTGTACCAGATGTGATTTGTTGTATACACCCTTATACTGAAAAGGATAAGAAGCAATACACTGTGTTCCAAATTATTATGCAAATTGGTTTTAAGTGTCATAGGGTTTTATTTTTAATTTTTTTCAATGAAACCCTTTGATGGTATTGTGTCTGAGGGTTCTTTGGATCACTGAATTCAATCTCAGATACTGTGATACCTGTGATAATTAGTTTGGTAGGTGAGCCCAATAAAAGCAAAACTAGGTGTTCTACAATATTAAGCAGGCCACAGTTTTCAAGTAACATGGGAAAGAAAAAGGATGTCTCTGCTGCCGAAAAGCAACACATAGTGCAATGCTTTGGATAAGGGATGAAAACATTTGATAATACACAAAAACTTAAGCGTGATCATCATATTGTGAAGAGATTTGTGGCTGATTCTGAGCACAGATGTGTTCGTGCAGATAAAGGCAGAATGAGGAAGGTTTCTACCAGGCAAGTTCATCGGATTAAGAGAGCAGCTGCTAAAAAGGCCTTACAAACCAACAAACAGATATTTGAAGCTGCTGGTGCCTCTGGAGTCCCTCGAACCTCAAGGTGTAGGATCCTTCAAAGGCTTGCTGTGGTGCATAAACCTACCATTCGGTCACCCCTAAACAGTGCTCACAAGCCGAAACAGTTGCAGTGGGTCCAGATATACATGAAGACTAATTTTCAAACAGTCTTGTTTACTGATGAGTGCCGAGCAACCCTGGATGGTCCAGATGAATAGAGTAGTGGATGGTTGGTGGATGGCCACCATGTCCCAACAAGGCTGCGTCGTCAGCAAGGAGGTGGAGGAGTCATGTTTTGGGCTGGAATCATTGGGAAACAGCTGGTAGGCCCTTTAAGGTTCCTGAAGGTGTGAAAGTGACCTCTGCAACGTATATAGAGTTTCCAACTGAGAACTTTCTTCCATGGCACAAAAAGCAAAAACGTGCCTTTAGGAGCAAAATCATCCTCATGCATGTCAATGCACCATCTCATGCTACAAAGAATACCTCTGTGCCATTGGCTGCTATGGGTATAAAAGGAGATAAACTCATGGTGTGGCCACCATCTTCTCCTGACCTCAACCCTATAGAGAACCTTAGGAGTATAATCAAGCAAAAGATCTATGAGGGTGGGAGGCAGTTCACATCAAAACAGCAGCTCTGGGAGGCTATTCTGACATCATCCAAAGAAATACAAGCAGAAACTCTCCAGAAACTCACAATATCAATGGATGCTAGAATTGTGAAGGTGATATCAAAGTAGGGTTCCTATGTTAACATGTAACTTGGCCTGTTAGGATGTTTTGGAATTAAATAGCTTTTTATTTCAGTGAATGTGACCTGTTAATACTGCAAATTCAACAGATGAGCATTTTCAGTTCTTTCAAACAAATCAAATGTTTACAAACTCTACTGTGCCTAATAATTTGGAACAGTGCTTTTAGAGTTTTTTTAAAATTTGAAAATTATACTGTTATCATAGGGAGATTTCTTCAATAAAATTTGATGTATACTCTAACGGGTGATGACTTTTATTACACTGACTGTCATTTGCACCAACCATTTAGAAAAATCAGAGAAAAAAAACATTTGCATAATAATTTGGAACACAGTGTATTTACTTCCTTATATACCCCTCAGCACTAGTAAGTAAAAACCCAAGCACTCAAACAAGATCACCTATCTAGGTAAGACTACATCCAGACACAAACTTTTTAAAAAGGAACTTAAGCGGCCGTCACACGCTAAGATATCGCTAGCGATATTGTAAGCGATCACGTGCACGCGCGATCGCTTACAATATCGCTCACATCGCTGGTGAGATGTCACACAGACAGACTCACCAGCGATGTGGAGCCGCGATCTCGCTGGTTACTATGGTACACATCGGGTTGCTAGGCGCCGCGCGGCGCTTAGTAACCCGACGTGTACCATAGTTACCATCTCCCAGCATAGGCTCTGCCGCTGGGAGATGGATCATCGTGGTGTCACACACCACGATGAAGCAGATCGTGACATCGTTCATTGCTAGATCTGAGCTCCGGAGCTCAGATCTGCGATGTCACGATCAAGCGATTTTACATAGTAAAATCGCTTGATTACATGCAACGATGCCAAAACGATATCGCTTAAGCGATCAAAAAGGAGATCGCTTAAACGATATCGGGCTTAAAATCGTTGCGTGTGACGGCCGCTTTAGGCCGATTTTACATCACGGTTTTCAGGATCTCGGCCCCATAGTATTCCTATGGGCAGATGAGCCAGATGGCAGCTGTTTGCCATCCGGTTTCCATCTGTCTGGGAGGATTCGGATTTTTCTGCGGACACAAAAACGCTGCATGCAACGTTTTTGTGTTTGAGGAAGAAATCATCACAAATCGGATGCTCACGGATCCAGCGCCCCTAACATGGGGGTCTACGGCGCCGGATCCCACATAGTATCAGATCTGGGAGCCGGATGCCAGGTGCTGGAGTTTAGAAGTTTCAGAAGGTTTCAGAAGGTCTTCTCAACATCTGAAGTCCAATCATCTGCAATTGACAAGTTCTATACTGTGGGGATGAGATGAAAAACGATACTGATTGGGTTTTCAAGCTTAATTTTAATTTAATCTATTTTTTAATTCTCGAGCAAGCACTAATTTTTAACCTTTTTAACCTGTTTTGTTGTTTTATATTGTTTTGATCCAATAAACATCTCGAAAAAGGGTTAACTACACATCAATGTATCTCTCTTAACTATAAGCCATTGGTTAGGGGCCCCAGTTAGCGCTGAGCCTATGTAAAATGATACCCATCTGTGTGACTTTGTTTTCTAACTAGACTTGTTGGATTCTGAGTTTGATACTAAAAAAGACAGTTGATCTGACACTAAAAGGCATAAATGCGGCACAGTGGCTCAAGTGGTTAGCATTGCAGCCTTTGCAGGACTGAGGTCCCAAGGTCCTGGCTTCAACTCCCACCAAAGACAACATCTGCAAGGAGTTTGTATGTTTGCGTGGGTTTCCTCTGGGCACTCCGGTTTCCTCCCACTCTCCAAAGACATACTGATAGTATGTTTAGATTGTGAGCCCCAATAGGGACAGCATTACTGATGTTATAGAGTGCTATGGAATTAATAGCGCTACATAAATGAATAAATATGATATTAATAAATATTATAGTAAATGTATAAACTTGCAAATAGCTTGAGCATTCAGCACTCTACATGCAGTCCGTCAAATGTGATGGTGAGAATAGGAGATGATGTTGCAGTATTCCTGCCATTAAAGTAATAGAGACTTGATCTAATAATAAATCCAGTGGCCTTGTATGTGAAATAGGGGTAGGGGTTGTCCAGGATTCCCATCTCTTGACTGGACTTAAAATTTGTATTGTCCTTCATGCAAGACAACCCAATGATGTGAGTAAACACTTTATTGTGTCTAAATTCCCTCATGGCGGAATTACAGGAAATTGAACATTTCTGTTGGGTTTTCCTATGGATAACAACTGATTGATTAACTGCTCCAGTGTGAACCACTTTGTCATCTGCATATTTTCAAAGTCCAAAAGTGAGCAACCCATTAAGGGGAATCCTGCCAGTAAGATCAACTATCCACCCCTCAATCCGCATTTGTGAGCATGCAGCTCTCTGAAAGCTAAATCAATTGATATCTTTATATCTTCTGTCTGTTTGCTGTAAAAGGAATCTGCACAAGGTTTTTGCTATCCCTTCTGAGAGCAGCATGATGTAGGAACAGAGACCCTGATTTAGTGATATGTTACTAACTGGGCTGCTTGCTGTACTTTTCATGAAAACCCCGTTTACTCTCCTGCAGATCTAGCAGGTATTTCAATGTCGAACTCTGTATTGTCCATAGACCACTGGTTGGCAGCTTTCTGCCTATGTACAATCCATGGGCTAGAGTTATACAGTGCTCTTGACTATGAAGGACTACCGGGCAGCAGTTTATTAGTCCTCTAGTGATATTCTCCTTCTGATAAAAACAATGATTTACTAAAGACCTCACACTAAGGGAGCCCAGTAGGTTTGGGCAATATCGCCATGGAATTGTGTCTGGATGTCTATTACTTATGTTGATGTCAGATGATATAGCAAATGCCTGATGACAGATTCCTTGTAAATAATATGCAAATGAGACAATAAATCTCCCAAGCCTCTGCCTCAGCACGTTGTTTCCTTCCAAGCACCAGCCTTCGTAGCTTGATTGACAGCTCACTGTCTGATTTCTTTAGCTGACATCATATAGAAAGTGAGCTATCAATCCAGCTAGTGCTGGGCGGGAAAGAACCTGGGGAGGCAGAGGCTGGTGAAGTGCTCAGTCACTGCCAGAGCACTTAACAACTCATTTGTATATGAATTCGCATTGTCAGTGAATTCACTCAGGAAAGCAGCAACAGAAAGAAGATATAAAGGAGTTAATAGATTTACATTTCAAATCCTGCATGCCTAAATATGCTAAGGGGGGTGGTGTTGACTGTTGTCAGTGGCCTACATATTAATTAGGTATTTATGTATGGATTTCGCATTTGAAGTTTGTGCTTCTGCATCCAGTTTAAATATGGGCGTTTTTGTGCAATAATGTAACGGATGTGTGCTCTGAAGTAGTGAGATGGCTACGAAATGTATAGTCCAATAAATCTTCAATAATACCTCAGTTATTGTCATTGATCGGCAGCACATGTGGTAAATTAATATCTCTACCTCGTGGTGAACTTTTGACTAAAGTGGACACGTGCAGCAGCTGGTGACTATAAGTGTTTAGTGGTTGTGACTCTCACAACCCAGCAAAGTCAGCATAGCCATTTGCACGGCATCTAAATATATGTGAAATAAGACCTTATTTGCACACTCCCTCCCTTGCAGTCACTGCCAGAGCACTTAACAACTCATTTGTATATTAATTCACATTCTCATTACTCAGGAAGGCAGCAACAGATAGAAGATATAAAGGAGTTAAAGATTTACATTTCAGAGTTCTGCATGCCCAAATATGGAGGTGGGAGGTAGTGATTTTACTGACAGATCTCCTTAAAATTGTTGTAAAAAATGAATCCTGCCCTGTGATTGACTGCTTTGGGTAACAAGGTCTATTCATACAAATGACTAATGAACGCATAAAGTTGAAATGGGTCTAAATGTGACAAATTTCAGATTTTACTCATATTGGTATCTAAGCATATTAATAGAAATTTAGATCTTGTTTTTCTGTAAGTTTATGTGAACTTTTTGACCTGCTGATCTTAGGGCCACACAAAGGCAACTCCAGAATGTGTGTAGTCTCAGAATAAACCTTGCAGGGATGTGTGCATCGTTATGTACACATGGACTTTATGGACAAAAGTCTTGGAAGATATCTCTCATTGAATTTAGTTGTTTTACTTCCACAGGCATATAAAATGCACAGCCCCTCATCCTACAGTCTGTATTCACCAATGTGTTACAGAATGGGTCGATCTAGTGAGTCCCCGATACCAGCGTCATCCTGTAATAAGAGACACCGGCGTAACAAGTCTGTTCATGACATTTCATCCCTCAAAATATTCCTCCATCACCTGTGAGAAGTTTAATTAGAAAAATGGAAGCATTTAGCACCTCTGCCCTAAAATGACGACTTAAAGTTACAGAGTGGGGTCACCAAGTGCTGAGGAGCAGAGGTCGGAAGAGTCCCCATCGCTCTGATGAACTCCTAAACTGCAGAATCCTGACCACCTCTGGTAATATCAGCACAAACACTGCGCTTCCCGGGAGCTTCATGGCTGAGCAGCTGCTGTACAGTCATGGCCAAAATTTTGAGAATGACACCAAAATGATATTTTCACATGATCTGCTGCCCTCTGGTTTTTATTTGTGTTTGTCTGGTGTTTATATCACATACAGAAATATAATTGCAATCATATTATGAGTACCAAAAGGTTATATTGACAGTTAGAATGAGTTAATGCAGCAAGTCAATATTTGCAGTGTTGACCCTTCTTCTTCAGGACCTCTGCAATTCTCCCTGGCTGCTCTCAATCAACTTCTGGACCAAATCCTGACTGATAGCATCCATTCTTCCATTCTTCCATTCTTGCATAATCAATGCTGCATTTTGCCAGAATTTGTTGGTTTTTGTTTGTCCACCCGTCTCTTGATGATTGACCACAAGTTCTCAATGGGATTAAGATCTGGGGAGTTTCCAGGCCATGGACCCAAAATCTCTATGTTTTGTTCCCTGAGTCATTTAGTTATCACCTTTGCTTTATGGCAAGGTGATCCATCATGCTGGAAAAGGCATTGTTGGGCGCCAAACTGCTCTTGGACGGTTGGGAGAAGTTGCTCTTGGAGGACATTCTGGTACCATTCTTTATTCATGGCTGTGTTTTTAGGCAAGACTGTGAGTGAGACGATTCCCTTGGCTGAGAAGCAACCCCACACATGAATGGTTTCAGGATGCTTTACAGTTGGCATGAGACAAGACTGGTGGTAGCGCTCACCTCTTCTTCTCCGAATAAGCTGTTTTCCAGATGTCCCAAACAATCGAAAAGGGGATTCATCAGAGAAAATGACTTTATCCCAGTCCTGAGCAGTCCACTCCCTGTACCTTTTGCAGAATATCAGTCGGTCCCTGATGTTTTTTCTGGAGAAAAGTGGCTTCTTTGCTGCCCTCCTTGAAACCAGGTCTTGCTCAAAGAGTCTCCGCCTCACAGTGCGTGCAGAAGCACTCACACCAGCCTGCTGCCATTCCTGAGCAAGCTCGGCACTGCTGGTAGTCCGATCCTGCAGCTGAAACAGTTTTAAGATACGGTCCTGGCGCTTGCTGGTCTTTCTTGAGCGCCCTGGAGCCTTTTTGACAACAATGGAAGCTCTCTCCTTGAAGTTCTTGATGATGCGATAGATTGTTGACTGAGGTGCAATCTTTCTAGCTGCGATACTCTTTCCCTGTTAGGCCATTTTTGTGCAGTGCAATGATGGCTGCACGTGTTTCTTTAGAGATAACCATGGTTAACTGAAGAGAAACAATGATACCAAGCACCAGCCTCCTTTTAAAGTGTCCAGTGGTGTCATTCTTACTTAATCATGACTGATTGATCGCCAGCCCTGTCCTCATCAACACCCACACCTGTGTTAATGGAACAATCACTAAAATGATGTTAGCTGCTCCTTTTAAGGCAGGACTGCAATAATGTTGAAATGTGTTTTGGGGGTTAAAGTTCATTTTCTAGGCAAATATTGACTTTGCAAGTAATTGCTGTTAAGCTGATCACTCTTTATGACATTCTGGAGTATATGCAAATTGCCATTAGAAAAACTGAAGCAATAGACTTTGAAAAATTAATATTTGTATCATTCTCAAAACTTTTGGCCATGACTGTACATTACCAAGGACAATGTCGAGCCGTGCATCACCAAGCACAATCTCGAGCCGTTCATCACCAAGTACAATGTTGAGCCGCATATCAGCTAGAACAATGCCAAGAATTGGATGGTGTGGTGTACAGATGTGGAGCAGTGGAAATGTGTCCTGTGAAGTGATGGATCACACGCTTCTTTCTGGCATCTCATGAGTTTGGTGAAAGCCTGAAAAACATTACCTATCTGACTACATATTGCCATCTGTAAAGTTGGGACTGTTTTTCAGAGGTTAGTCAAGGTCCCAGTTCCAGTGAAGGAAATCAAAATTCTCCACTGCACAAGACATTTTGAACAATTGTTTCCAACTTTTCTGGGAACAGTTTGGGGAAAGCCCCTTTCCTGTTCCTATGACGGTGCACAGCACATAAAGCAGGTCCTGAAACTGCGAATCAACTATTAAACTTTGGAGGTAATTAGAATACGTCGCTCCCCCATCAGTGTCTGTCCAAACAAATGGGCAAATCTTCTCACAGTCATTCTCCAACGTCTCATAGAAAGCTTTTTCAGAAGAGCAAAATCTCATTATTAAAGCCTATAGATGTAGAATAGGACACCACAAACGTCCCTCTAGGTGTAGTGTGCAGAGGGCCCCATCTTTCTCCACATAGTCCTTATGGAAAAATATGCATAAAGGGTTTGTGCCATGAACAATTGTGCATTTTAATTAATAGATATTACAATAAAATAAGTTCCACAATTGCAATGTGTTAAAAAAATGTTCCTGTCATGGATATTCTTATAATTGTGTCACTGTGTAATGTATGTGCCCAATCATGCAGGAACAGGTCAGATATACCACAGCTCCTGGGCAGGCGAGGAAGTAAGAGTATACAGACACTACAGCCGGGAATCACAGAATATAGGAGTATACAGACATTACAGCCGGGATACATAATTAGATACAGCATACAGGGGGAATAATATAGTATGCAGACTTACAGCGAGGGTCATAATATAAAGTACAGACATTACAGCGGGGACACAGAATATAAGTGACCATACATGAATTACATGTCTGTATACTCTTATATTCTGTGATCTCGTGCTGTAATGTCTGTATACTCTTATATCCTGTGGTCCCCGCTGTAATATCTGTATAATCTTATATTCTGTGATCCCTGGCTGTAATATCAGTATACTCTTACATTCTGTGATCTCCGACTGTAATGTCTGTATACTCTTATATTCTGTGATCTCCGGCTGTAATGTCTGTATACTCTTATATTCAGTGACCCCTGGCTGTAATGTATGTATACTTTTATATTCTGTGATCCCGGCTGTAATGTCTGTATACTCTTATATTCTGTGATCCCCAGCTGTAATGTCTGTATACTCTTATATTCAGTGACCCCTGGCTGTAATGTCTGTATACTTTTATATTCTGTGATCCCCGGCTGTAATTTCTGTATACTCTTATATTCTGTGATTCTCGGCTGTAGTTGTATCTTATCTGTGATCCGGCTGTAATGTCTGCATCTATATCCCGATCACGGCTGTAAGTCTGTATATCTTATATCGTGATCCCCTGTATGTCTGTATACTTATATTCTGTGATCCCGGTGTAATGTCTGTATACTCTTATATCTTATCCGCTGAATGTTGTTATTTATATCTGGATCCGCTGTAATTTTGTATATCTAATCTGTGATCCCGGCTGTAATGTCTGTATACTCTTATATTCTGTGATCCCCGGCTGTAGTCTGTTACTTTTTGTATCTCGCTGTATTCTGTATACTCTTATATCTGTATTCCGCTGTTGTCTGCTACTTATTCGTGATTCCCGGCTGTAGTGTGTATCTTTCTGTACCGCTTAATTCTGTATACTCTTATTCTGTGATCCCCGGCTGTAATGTCTGTATACTCTTACTTCCTCTCCTGCTCAGGAGCTGTGGTATATCCACCTGTTCCTGCATGGTTGGCCACACACATTATACAGGGACACATTTATAAGAATATCTTGAGACAGGAACATTTTTTTAACATATCCAATAGTTGCACTTATTTTTATTTTACAGTCTATTAATTAAAATGTACAATTGTTTGTAGCACAACCCCTTTAAAGACCCGCTCGCCCCAGCATGTGTTTTTATTTGAGTTTTAATGCAGAATTTCCGGAATCCATTTGGTTTCCTCCCACAGAAGTACGTACATGCATATCAGTATACGAAGCACATCATGCGTTTCCACTTACTTACATCCAGCCTGCCATTGTACAATGGGCAGATCCAGAAAACAAACCCAAAAAAGTCAGTGTAAGTAATGATACTTGGTACTAGGAGTCTGGCCCACAAAGATATTCTCTTGGCATCTTCTGGAGCTATTAATCTGTATGCACCGAGTGCAATCTACACTATAGAGATGCTAATTGTGAGGTTCTTCGGAGAGGCATGTCGTACATCGACTGCGCACATGGGGTGAGAGCTAAGCAGCCACAGCATGACGCCGGGAATTAAATGGACTTTACATTTTCTTCTGTGTAAGAGTGATTTACTGATGTGTGCCACAGGTCGCAATGGGAAATGTTGTAATATGGATAGTGTATATTCACGTGAATACAGGTGCCCAAAACATCATGCTCCAGAGTGGAAATGAGAAATTGGCAGCTTTGCAATTTGTGCCTAACATTTGGCTCCGATGTCTGGAAATTCTAGTAATACCATGGCTCTGCATATTTAATATACGGTATATTAACATTTTATTAAACTTGGCATCTGAAATTCATTTCCAACTTGGGATATACAGATGTATCCAGGCTGATTTTAAGGCAACCTGTTACACGCTATGATTTTTATATAGTTAATCACAAGCAATGCAGCCCCCACATGGTTTAGGGACATGTTTAGGTCTTCTACAACTATACCGGGATATTTGTAAGGACTAAAAGATTCCATGAACAAGTGAAATAAACATGTAATATATTATAGAGACTCACCAAACTCTGAATTGCAGAATTGCATCTGGGGATGAGAGTGAGCGCAGCTGCATGCCTCTGCGAGTTCCTTAGGGGTTAAAACGAGAAGGGCGCAGCAGAGCAACGCGTGTATGAACGGATTCATGCTGAGCTTACAACATGCACCTCCAGCCAAGAGAGAGAATCTTTTCAGAAGCTGCACAGAGCTGTATATGTCTTCCTTCTGACAAGCGTGGTAATTCTTCAGGCAGAGATCAGGCTCTTGCAGTCTGATATTTCCATGGCATGAACCCTTCTTATTTATGGATGAAGAGCCCTGGCCCCTCCTTCTAAACAAAAGAAATCTCCAATCACAGGAGCCGTATCCAGCGTGGCCGTCTGTTACTGACAGTTACTGACAGGTTGTCATTCCCTTGATGCTGTCAGTCTGACATGATCCTCCCAAGGTGAAAGCCACCATGTTTGTGCATCGAGCTCCTATGCATCTATATAGTCACAATCACAGATATTCTACACCCTTTTATTAGCAAAATTTAAAAACTTTCTGCAGTTTGTAATAAACCAATTGAATTATCATCAGAACTTATATAAAATGCTGCGGCGAGAGTCTAGGGTTGCTGAACGACGCTGGAAGAAAACACATTCGCAAGAAGACTACATAGCATTCAAGCAAGCTCTTCTCAAATTCAAGTCAGCACTCACCACCACTAAACAGAATTACTTCATTACCCTCATATCCTCTTTATCCCACAACCCCAGGCAGTTACTCAACAAATTTAACACTCTCCTTCGCCCGCCACTGCCCTCCCTACTTCTATTATCTCTGCAGAAGACTTCACAACAGACTTCACCAACAAGATCGACCAGATCAGACAAGTCTTTGCTACCCAACCATCCCAACCCCTATGTATATCAGACCACTGCCCTCCCCCATTAACCCTCCTCCCCTCTATCACTGAAGGAGAACTTAAATAGTTCCTCTCCAAATCGCACCTCACCACTTGTGCATCGGACCCCATCCCATCCCACTTCCTCCCCAACCTCAAAACCATGCTTATCCCAGCCCTTATCCACCTCTTCAATCTATCACTAATCTCCGGTACCTTTCCTTCCGCTTTCAAAACATGCAACAATTTCATCTGTCTTGAAGAAGCCATCTCTCGACCCGATTTCCACATCCAGCTACCGCCCCATATCACTGCTCCCGTTTGCCTCCAAACTTCTTGAAAAGCACGTCCACACTGTACTCTCATCCCACCTCTCATCCAACTCTCTTTGACAACCTTCTTTCTGGCTTCCTCCCCCACCACTCCACTGAAACTGGCTTAACCAAAATTACTAACAAACTACTTACCGCCAAAGCTAACGGACACTTCTCTAACCTCCTCCTTCTAGACCTGTCCTCTGCATCTCCTTTGGATCGCCTCCTACCTTGCCAACTGGACATTTAGTGTCTCCCACTCCCACACTACCTCCTCACCCCATACCCTCTCTGTTGGTGTCCCTCAAGGCTCTGTCCTGGGAACCCTTCTTTTTTCCATCTACACTGTGTGCAGAATTATCAGGCAAGTTGTATTGTAGAGGATTATTTTTATTATTGATCAACAACTATGTTCTCAATCAACCCAAAAGACTCATAAATATCAAAGCTTAAAGCAAACCTGTCACCCCCTCCAGGCATCTAAAAATAACATAGCCACCTTCTGCAGCACTAAGGCTGCAGTCTGAGAAGGTGTCTATAGCATTTATGCTCCCTTGATTCATTGAAATAAAGACTTTTATAAGATCTGTTTCAAACCTGACCCAAGACCGGGAGGCGGATTTTCAAGCATCTATCTCCCTCCTCTGTGGTGTCAGTCATCCCTCTCTGCTCTCTGTGCACCTCCTCCAGGGCCACCTCCCTGCACTACATACCTCACAAGAGACCGGGAACACAGCGCGCGAGGATGGACTGCAGGACCCACGGTGAAGAAGACTCTGGATGGTAAGATAATGCAGCGGGGGGGGGGCTCTGCAAAGTGTGGGGGCCTGCTGTATGGTGCCACTGGGGCCTGCTGTTTGTACCCCCGGGGGCCTGGGGCCTGCTGTATGTATCCCCGGGGGCCTGCTGTATATACCCCCGGGGGCCTGCTGTATAAACCCCCGGGGGCCTGCTGTATATTCCCCCGGGGGCCTGCTGTATGTACCCCCGGGGGCCTGCTGTATGTACCCCCGGGGGCCTGCTGTATGTACCCCCGGGGGCCTGCTGTATGTACCCCCGGGGGCCTGCTGTATATACCCCCGGGGGCCTGCTGTATAAACCCCCGGGGGCCTGCTGTATATACCCCCCGGGGCCTGCTGTATGTACCCCCGGGGGTCTGCTGTATGTACCCCCGGGGGCCTGCTGTATGTACCCCCGGGGGCCTGCTGTATATACCCCCGGGGGCCTGCTGTGTATATACCCCCGGGGGCCTGCTGTGTATATACCCCCGGGGGCCTGCTGTATGTACCCCTGGGGGCCTGCTGTATATACCCCCGGGGGCCTGCTGTATATACCCCCGGGGGCCTGCTGTATATACCCCCGGGGGCCTGCTGTATATACCCCTGGGGGCCTGCTGTATATACCCCTGGGGGCCTGCTGTGAATACCCCTGGGGGCCTGCTGTATATACCCCTGGGGGCCTGCTGAATACCCCTGGGGGCCTGCTGTATACCCCTGGGGGCCTGCTGTATACCACTGGGGGCCTGCTGTATATGATACTACTGGGGCCTGTATACCACTGGGAGGGCCTGTATACCACACTGCTGGGAGCTGTATACCTCACTGCTGGGGGTTGTATACCTGTGCTGGCGTCCACCCTCGGCTTATACGCGAGTCAATACGTTTTCCCAGTTTTTGGGGGCAAAAGTAGGAGGGTCGGCTTATACACGGGTCGGCTTATACACGACTATATACGGTAATAATCTTGTTGTTGTGATACCTTTTAATGGCTAACAAAAATAAAATAAGTGATGTTACAAGGCGAGCTTTCGAGTCGTCTTAGGTCCCTTTATCAGGCATGGTATGACACAATATTGAAAGAAACTCAAAATATATACATGAACAACTGGAATGAATGGACATTTAACTAAATAAACAAAAGAAGCCTGGAGAGGATCCTTAATCGGCAAGGCTTATGTGATGTCAACGTTTTCATGAATAATTTATATAAAAACCTGGTGTCTTAAGACTTTGGTGTCTTTGAAACAACATTCTTCAGATGTTATATTAAGCCATAAATCCATCAGAGAGGTTGAGCCTTTCCTGGACACAATCGAAAGTTCTAATTAATTTGGATTCACAGACCATTCGATGTTTTTGTGATTTGAAATTACCTCTCAAAATTAAAACTTTCATATTTTCAATGTTATGTCCTTGACTAGAAAAATGTTTGGCTACTGAAAAATTGATTTTTTTGTGTGTAATTGTGTGAGGATGAAATCCCATCCTTAGGCCAGGGTCACACATACAATCCGTTTTTGACTTAAATCCGTTTTTTGGGATCATTTTAGGCTTTTTATTTTTCTAAGTCCAAAAACGCATATGCATTAACGCATGGTGCACTTAAGTATCACTGCGTTTTTCAACAGCACATGCGTTTTTGTTCAGCATCCCAAAAAACGCTGCATGTAGCGTTTTTGGGTGTTGCAAAAAATGCATACTTTTTTTAACATGGGGCCCTATGGGAAACACATGCGTTAATGCATGGTACATATAGGCACCATGCCTTAACGCAGACGTTAATGCATATGCGCTTTTAAGAAAAAATGCCTAAGTCCAAAAATTTCCAAAAAACGTCCAGGACCTCAGGGGACACTATTGGCACCCTAAATAAAACAGATTCATTTTTCTAGGGGTTTAAAAAAGCGCATGGGCATGTGTGAACATGGCCACACTCTTAGCTGTTGTCCAGTCTCCCCAACATAAAATGTTCCCAAAAGCCATATAGTGCACATAATTAAATACACAACATTGGAAGAGGAGCATGTGAATGTTCCAGGAATCTTATAATCCTGTTGTGAGTTGGGGATCTGAATCCTGTCTCTGGTCTCTTTGTGAGCATAAAATGTGAGCTCGTCACATTGCATGGATAAGTTCCTCTTGGTGTATCTGAGGGCATCGAACTTTAGACCATGTTGTTTCTTAAATTGGGAGGCTGCCTGTAGCATAGCAAGGGAGGGTCTTTGAATATTATTTTTAGTCGGTCATACTTGTGTAGGATATGTTGAAGTTTCCTGGCAGTTTTCCTTAGTACCTCAAGCTGTGGGTTGTAGGTCACCACCAGAGGAACACGATGGTTGAAAGTCATTATTAGTAGTTTGAATTGGATATGCTGGAGAATTGGAAGCCAGTGGAGGGATTTGCAGAGGGGGAAAGTGGAGGAGCAGTGAGGAGAAAGGTGGATTAGTCGGGCCGCAGAGTTAAGGGAGGCCACAGAGGGGGAGGTTGCAGTAGTCGAGACGGGAGATGATGAGGGTATGCACTATTAGTTTAGTAGATTGAGGGTTGAGGAAGGGACGAATTCTGGAAATATTTTTGAGTTGGAGGAGTCAGGAGGTGGCGAGAGCTTGAATGTGTGGTCTTAAGGATAAGGCAGAGTCAAGGATCACTCCGAGCCAGCGGACTTCAGGTACAGGGCAAAGTGTGATATAATTTATTGTGATAGACAGATCAGGTAAGGGAGGTGCGAGAGATGGGTGAAAGATGATGAATTCAGTTTTGTCTACATTTACTTTAAGGAAGCGAGAGGAGAAGGAGGATATGGCTGACAGACACTCTGGGATTCTGAACAGTAGAGAGGTGACGTCTGGGCCAGAGAGGTAGATCTGAGTGTTATCAGTGTTCAGGTGGTACTGGAATTCATGGGACTTCATGAGTTGTCTTAGGCCAAGAGTATACACTGTGTGCAGAATTATTAGGCAAATAAGTATTTTGATCACATGATACTTTTGATATATGTTGTCCTACTTCAAGCTGTATAGGCTTGAGAGCAAACTACCAATTAAGTAAATCAGGTGATGTGCATTTCTGTAATGAGGAGGGTTGTGGTCTAATGACATCAACACCCTATATAAGGTGTGCTTAATTATTAGGCAAATGCCTTTCCTTAGGGTATGTGCGCACTGGTCGGGTTAGGGCCGGATTAGGTGTGTAAACCGCCGGTCGGTTTACATAAATTTCATGCAAATTTATGTTAATCCAAACCGGCGTTTGGATTAACATAGAAACCTATGTAAACCGAGACCCGCTGTGCACACAGCGGCGGTTTACACATGCTCATCCGTTGCTAACCCGCTGGGTTCCCAGCGGGTTAGCAAAGAATGAGCTTGCTCTATATTCCGGCCGGTTCTGCAGCGGCTGCAAGCAGAATCATGTGCTGCTTCCAGCCGCCGCAACACCGCCGCCGCTAACCCGCCCGTCACCCGCCCGTCTCCCGCCGCACATACCCGACAGGAAGCCGGTGGACGGCTCCGGAGCTTCCTGTCGGGTCCCGCCCAGCCGCCGTCGCCACTAACCCGCCCCCGTGTGCACATACCCTTAGGCAAAATGGGTCAGAAGAGAGATTTGATGGCCTCTGAAAAGTCCAAAATTGTGAGATGTCTTGCAGAGGGATGCAGCAGTCTTGAAATTGCCAAACTTTTGAAGCGTGATCACCGAATAATCAAGCATTTCATGGCAAATAGCCAACAGGGTCGCAAGAAGCGTGTTGGGCAAAAAATGCGCAAAAAAACTGCCCATGAATTAAGGAAAATCAAGCGTGAAGCTGCCAAGATGCCATTTGCCACCAGTTTTGCCATATTTCAGAGCTGCAACGTTACTGGAGTATCAAAAAGCACAAGGTGTGCTATACTCAGGGACATGGCCAAGGTAAGGAAGGCTGAAAAACGACCACCTTTGAACAAGAAACATAAGATAAAACGTCAAGACTGGGCCAAGAAATATCTTAAAGTGATCCTAAACCCAGAAACTGACCCCCCCGTATCTTTAGACCTGTCCCTGCACACCCCTCTCTGCTTCTAAAAGTCTGGTTGCGTCATGAAAGGGGCGGGCTAAATTGAGTCATGCCGGAGCCCCGCCCCCTTTCATGACGCGGCCAGGCTCTTAGAAGCAGAGGGGACGTGCATAATTACAAGGCAGCAGCACACAGGCCCCGCCTATTTGCGGCTTGTTCAGAAACAGAGAACTCACACAGGACAAAGTAATATAACTTTTTCTCTTACTTTACAAAAGCGATTTTTTCTGCAAAAGGGATGGCTAGAAATGATAAAAGGGGGTGCAGGGACAGATCTAAAGATACGGGTGGGGGTCAGTTTCTGGGTTTAGGATCACTTTAAGACTGATTTTTCAAAGGTTTTATGGACAGGTGAAATGAGAGTGACTCTTGATGGGCCAGATGGATGGGCCAGAGGCAGGATCAGTAAAGGGCAGAGAGCTCTACTCCGACTCAGACGCCAGCAAGATGGAGGTGGGGTACTGGTATGGGCTGGTATCATCAAAGATGAACTTGTGGGACCTTTTCGGGTTGAGGATGGAGTGAAGCTCAACTCCCGGATCTACTGCCAGTTTCTAGAAGACAACTTCTTCAAGCAGTGGTACAGGAAGAAGTCGGTATCATTCAAGAAAAACATGATTTTCATGCAGGACAATGCTCCATCACATGCATCCAACTACTCCACAGTGTGGCTGGCAAGTAAAGGTCTAAAAGAAGAAAAAATAATGACATGGCCCCTTTTTCACCTGATCTGAACCCCATAGAGAACCTGTGGTCCCTCCTAAAATGTGAGATCTACAGTGAGGGAAAACAGTACACCTCTCGGAACAGTGTCTGGGAGGCTGTGGTGGCGGCTGCACACAATGTTGATCGTAAACAGATCATGCAAATTACAGATTCTATGGATGGAAGGCTGCTGAGTGTCATCATAAAGAAAGGTGGCTATGTTGGTCACTAATTTCTTTTGGGTTTTGTTTTTGCATGTCAGAAATGTTTTTTTCTAAATTTTGTGCAGTTATATTAGTTTACCTGGTGAAAATAAACAAGTGAGATGGGAATATATTTGGTTTTTATTAAGTTGCCTAATAATTCTGCACAGTAATAGTTACCTGCACAAACAGATATCCTCCTAAGATAGCCAAATCTAAAGAAAACCCACTCCAACTTCCAAAAATATTAAAGCGAACCTGTCACCCCTCCAGGCATCTAAGGATAACATAGCCAACTTCAGCAGCACTAAGGCTGCAGTCTCTGGTAAGTGTCATTATGCTAATTGTTTAACCCTTTATCTTCTTTGGGCACTTATTTTCTCTTCTCTTAGTAACTAATGGGAACTTCTTGCCACAACAGCAGTTACTTTGCCCTGTATTCATTGTACAGCAGGACTTGCTTCTTGATGATGTTCCTTATCCTCCTTATTTCTTTTCATGCAGTTCATGTGAATGATTAAGTCTAGAACCGGAAGGCAGTTTTGCAAGACCAGAATTGTTTTTTGGTTGGTACATAATATTGATTTTGTTTCTTTAGTCAGTACACGTAATGTATACTGTGAAGATTGACGTTGTATATTGTTTTATTCTGTTTGTTATTATCGGGTCTTACGAAGTACTGATGTAAGGCCGAAATGTTGCACATTTGTTATATTTTTGCTAAGTGACTGCCTTTTATTCAATAATTTTCAGAAGCAAATGTTTTTGTGCCAAATTACTTATAGATTATCTGGGATAAGACCCAATCTGCGCTTTTTGTCTTCCAGTTTTTCTTTTTAGTAACTACAATATCTACAAATTCACAGCAAAATGTCACTATTGTTAACTACTGCAGTCTCAGAATTATTCATGGTAAGCATCCTCGTAGAGCACCTTTGGCTGTTATAACCTGATCTAAATGTGATGGATAACCAGACACCTCTGGCAAAATTCCTGCGGAATCTCGACCAAGACTTTTCTTGTGTTTTTGGGTCAGTAGATGTATTTGTCTCGGTTTTCAGTCATGTAGACCTCCAGCATTGAGTATGTGCCTTGCTGTGCAAACTGAAACCTCAGTGGCTCCTGCCACCAGGTGTTGCTGCAGGTCTTTCGCAGTCACTCAAGCTTTTTTTGACCAGGAATCTGGCGGCAGATGGTGACGGCTTCTTTTTTTCACCCATGTTAAAGTAGTGTTCCTATAACTCTGAACGCACAGCAACATTCAATGCCTTTGCTATCTTTTTGTATAATTTTCCTTATTTATGCAAGTCAACTTCAGTCTCTATTCTTAACTTTTGGACCACTCTGTTGATGTAAGCATATTTGACAAGCACACCCACTGCAGCTAATGGAGCCCTTGAGTAGTTGCTTTAGGTGTTTGACCAAAAAATCAGATTTGCATTTTACAGAACTGTAACTAGGGCTTATTTTTAGTAAGGATTATATTTCAAGCCTACTCCCAAAATCCTGAAAATTTGTAACAGGGCATATTTTCGGGGTATGTCTTATTTTCAGGGAGGCAGGTTAAGTTGTATTGTTCTTTTAGATTTATTGCAAATAGCAAAAGGTTTGTATATTTTTTTCTAATGAACCTTCCATAATTTGCAATGAGGGTTGAGTAATATTGATTTCAGGTCTCCGTGATTGCTAATGGTGCCCATAGATAAGGCTGGGTATCCACTGGCGAGAACGATGTGAGAGACTCGCATCGCATCACCTGGCATGACCTCACTTTCTCCAAACATCAGCGTAGAGCAGCATAGAAATACATGCAGTTGACACACTCTTTTCCAGAGAGTCAGCTGCCGTGATGTGAAATGAGACACGTGCAAGTCTCTTGCATCACTCTTGCAAGTGTGTTATGGCAATAAATAGTTAATAATTTATATAAGTTTATTGAAGCCATTCAGAAAGCTTCCAGTGTGCAGGCTAGAGGCCGGTTTGTAGAAAAAAGGCCTTGCTCTTTTCCTCTAGTTAGTTCTCCCTCCTTAGGAAATTCTTCTGTCTCAAGATTATGTAGCAGTGCTGAAGCCGCTCTTATCAGCATGGACCGAATGTACTGTACTAATCAAGGCTAAATGGAAACTAACTAACACAGAGAATATGAATTGAATGTTTTTCAGAATAAAATGTAGATTCAGCATAATATGATGCAATCATCTCTAGTAACACCCCTTTTAATATCCCTTTAAGGAGCCATATAAAACTGTTAACCCCTCCCTTAATAAAGGTCTTTGTCATTAAGCTCTACTTTGACTTGTTTGTCAGCGTGGTTCTTACGGTGGCATGCACACACTCAGACAAAGCATCCAGTTTGGCGGCAGACACTTAAGAGGACAGCCCACCCGAAAGGTGTGGAGGGCATCCATTACAAGTGGTTATTTCTGTTGAATATTCAAATACCTGAATATTGGTTCCAACAACTGATCTAGTAATATTATTAATAATATTAGTAATATTTAATTGATCGGAACGCCCCATCTATTCACACAGTAATAAGGCATATAACACCCGTATAACAAGCACAATCCTGCCAGTATACAAAGAATGTACAAAAAGTAAAATGTACAATTTGGGCTTCATATGATGTGATAGACTGTGAAACAGTTTAAAACTATAGTATTAGTAGATAGAAAAATGATATTAATTAAGTGATCAGAGGTCCAATATCAGGTCAGATGGGCTAGTCTGGATTTTCAATGTCCAAGTCAATTGTTTCCCTGAAGATCAAGTGCTTTTGAGGATGTTGATAGATGTCAGACAGATGATCTTTCGGCAGCTCTCTCTCCAACACCTCCATACACAGGAGTGTCAGCTCTGTTGAGCATTTCAGTGTCCTCTATGACAGAGCATCTATGACGGTGTTTTACGTTGCCAAAAACAAAAGGATCTGTAAACTGAAATCCAACGTGTCGGATCCTTATTGTCTCCATCATCATCTGATGGGGTGAGACCCTAACATATTAGACTGTCGGCCGATATTGTTTACATTAGTGTGATTTATATGGGGGATAAAATCCAGTCTTCGACCCCACTGACATAAAATTAGCATGGTCTTTTGCTTTGTGAAGGATTTTTTAAGATATGCATTGTAGGTTCTGTTTATAAAGTATGTGCAGACGCTGCACCAGATAACTAATTTTATAGATTTTGAAGATGACTCCCTCCATTGCCTTTGGTTTGCAGGTTAATCTTCAGAAGACTTTTCAGGAGTCTCATTATCATAACTGGCAGGAAGCTGATAACAGGACTCACTATTTACCCTTTTCTCCCCTTTTCACAATGACCTGCACACTACAATAAATAAGATCGGGTCTGTCAGTCCAGTGCTGCTAATATACATGTGGGCATTTCTATATTTTTTTATGGTGATGGGAAAGGAAAAAAAATTTTAAGCAAAAAAAAAAACAACAACATTTAACATAAAAAGTTGACTTAAAGAGTAGGTCTTTTTATGATGACACATTCCCTCTAAGATCTAAGTGGTAAGGTTTCTACTTGTAGAGAGTGACATGTGAGGTCTGTCATGTCAGTATGAGGAGACGTAAATGCTGCAATGTTCCTCTGGGAAATATTCAAATTGTCTCTTCAAAGAGGACCTGATCTCCAGTACCACCTATTGGAAGCAGCAATCCTAAGGGCCACTTTACACACACCAACTTATCTGTCCAACTCTTGGTTGCAGTGAAATCATGGACACATTGCTCCATTTTGTGGCTGTGTACAAATGGAACAATGTGTCCATGATTTCACTGCAATCAGTAAGTTGTTCAGAAGTTGGACAGATAAGTTGGTGTGTGTAAAGTGGCCATAAAAGTCAATATTGACCCTTGCAAACCTTGACTTTTAAAATTGCTACTTTAATAGGTAACCTAGAATTCAAGGCCTCTTCCGCTCTCAAGAGACAATTTGCATATGACCCAGAGGAGCATTGCAGTGTTTAAGTCTCCTAGCACTGGCATGTCACTCTCTATAAGGTGAAACATTACCCCTTAGATCCCAGTCTTAGCCTCTCATATTGCCATATCATATCCAATACTTTGCACTGACAAAGGTAATACCCCAGAACACCATGTCTGCAAATACCAATTCTGGTTTGGCTTTTTATCCTAAGTCATATGACAAGGCTCGATATTGACTTTTAGGATTGCAACTTCAAACAGGTTGGGATGGAGATCAGGTCCTCTTCCTCTCTGAAGAGACAATTTGCACATTCCCTTTAAGAAACACAAAATGTTAATAGTCACTGACTGGCAGAGGACACTATACTGAAATCATCCAACCGGTCTGACAGGATACATCACCCATCATGATTTCTTCACATTCACACACTTCTTCACAATGTGTTGTATCTTTTTTATTACCCAAGCTCATGGCTTTCTTCACCTTTTAAATAACAATAAATGTCAAAACTAAGGGCCACATCACACGCATCAATTTACTGAACGATGTAGTTTAAGCGACCTGCTTTTTTGATCGCTTAAGCGATATCGTTTGTGCGTCGCTGCGTGTATCAAACGATTTTTCTCTGAAAAATCGTTTGATTGTTTGATTGCAGATTAGTGAACATGTTCACAAATCTATCGTTGGTCGGCTGGTGGACACGCAGCATCGCTGCATGTGACAGAGCAACGATGAACGAGCTCCCAGCGCCTCGCAGCCTATGCTGGGAGCTCGTATCCATGGTAAATATCGGGTTACTAAGCACAGTGCGGCACCTAGTAACCCGATGTTTACCATGGTTACCAGCATTCTCGCTTGCCCACATCGTTGGTGAGTCTGCCTGTGTGACAGCTCACCAACGATGTGAACGATATTGTTAGCGATCGCGCATGCATGTGATCGCTAACAATATAGTTCAGTAAATTGAACTGTGTGACGTGGCCCTAAGGGTACCGTCACACCTGGCGACGGCCCCGGAGTTATCGGCAGCGACGGGTGGGTGCGCGCACGTTTTTGGGGCCCCACCGGCGTCACCACCCCCCGTTTACATGGGGAGACATCTCCGGTGTTGGGCTAGCGAGCTGAGAGGCGGCATCGCCGCCGGGGTTTCTCAAAACGCCAGCGGCGATGCAGTACAATGGGAGCCTATCCCATCGCCTTCCAACTCGCTGGCGGCCGTTTACATGGGGCAATGTGTCCACATCGCCCCAGATCGGCCGCCTGGTTTCAGAGCACTGCTCTGAAACCAGGCGACCAGTAAAAGGCGTCGCCATCGCCCCTTTACATTAGGCGACGAAGGGGCGATGTCGCCGACGATAGGCCACGCCCCTACGTCGCCTATGTAATCGGTGGCGATGTCGCCACGTGTGACGTGGCCTTAAGAGCCTTAAAAGAATTGATGATTTTCGAAGTACCGTAGTATGTCCATTCTTTACCTTTCTAGCCCAAGAATGATATATAATTAATTATAACTCCTAGTTGTAATAATGACGTTTTTTTACACCCAAAGACAAGTTTAGCTCCTGGGCTGTGATCAGGTTTGCAATGAGATGTAATAAATCAGCACATGTATAGAATAATGAGACACACATAGATAAATCTAGTGATTTACTGACAGTGTCTGAGTTAGGCTGCTTACACATTGGCGGTTTTGCCCGGACCCGGACAATAAAGCGCATCTTCCCTGTACGGCGGCACTTGCGGCACACTTGCGGCAAGCCCCATGCATTGTCTATGGGGCTTGTGGTAAGTGTGTGGCAGACGTGGCAAGTGCGATTTCGGCAGTTGCGACCTCGAAAAAAATCGGCGCTGACCGTTTTTTTTTTCGCGCGGCCGCTTCTGCTGCAACTGCTGAAATGGCACTTGCCGCGTCTGCCACACACTTACCGCAAGCCCCGTAGACAATGCATGGGGCTTGCCGCAAGTGCAGCCATTAGGCGGCAAATGCAGCAGATGTGGTTTTTTGACCGTATCTGCCGCATTTTTTCAAAACCGCCAGTGTGAAAGCACCCTTAAAGGGGTTTTCCAATTCTTGAACAACCCCTTCTAATTCCCCAGTGCACCCCCATAAATTAAAAAAACCTAAAAGCCAAAACAATATCACCTGAGCTCCGGAACTCGGGTTCTGATATCGCTGGATCTGTGCTGGCACCAAAGGTGAGTATAGGGTTTTTTATATTTATGTGAGCTCACATGGGGAATGAGAAGGAGTTGTCCAACTAGTGAACAACCCCCTTAAATGTGCATGTCAGAACTAAATGAGGTGAATAGTACTATACTAGATGAAAAATATGATGAGAAATTATTCAAGGGACAGATCAATAATAAAGTGCAAACATTGATCAGGTAAGGAGATTTCCACCACCCCCAAAATGGAGGCGACGCAGTCTCAGTACAATGCAGTAATGAAACACTTATGATGAAGAAAATGCTGATACCTAGGCCATGGGGAACCCAAACAAACGTTTCACCTGTGCTTTATCAAGGGGAATGATTTCAGTAACATATTGGCAGGCATATAAAAAGGGAAATATAAGTATAAATATAAGTGTAAAGGTCTCCTGTATGAGTAGCGCATGCATTGTGGCGCCAACCGAAAGTGTTGTCCCTCACTGATGGTGTTCAAAAGACATGTCAGGAGAAATCCCCGGTGATGTCACAAAACATGCTTGTCTCAGTAATAGAAGCCGTCAGGGAAGGACACACGACATCACTCACCCACAGCACATGCACATAGCACCACTCATTTTGGAGAAGTCTGATACACAGCACCATTTTATAGATTGCAAAAATGCAGTAAGTGTCTTATGGGTAAATATATACTTACATAATCACCCTGTCCCTCCTGTCATTTCCGACATCCAGTTGTCCTGCTATCATGTGTCTCAGTAAGTGTGCATGCGTATACCTGACGCGTACATGCGCATTTTCTCACACATCCATAATTTTTTGACACGATGGCGGCGTGACCCGGAGCGTGCATGCACACTTACACCGCTAGTCCAAAAAACGTCCAGGGACACAGGAGGCACAAAATGCAGCCTAGGAAAAACGGATTAGTCATGGTAAACACTTAGAAAAGCGGATTGGCATGTGTGACCTTAGCCTTACAGATCTTTTAAAGAGTCTAAAAATTTGGAGTGGTTGTATGTATGCTAATTATTTTCTTGTAATTTTTTTATTTTGCAAAATGTATGACTTTTTTCACTGAAAAGTTGCAAACTGGGTGAAGTTGAAGAAAAGAGCATATTTGATTTTGCGACTTCATGAGCACCTTACTGTGCATGCACAGCCTTAGGCATTGATGGGACTAGCAGGAGATCTGGGTCAGGGGAGCCAGGTCACTGAAACAAGAGTTAATAGAGAGGAAGGGCAGACAAGCTCCAAGTGCAGCGACCGACTCTAAAGCACTTGTATTTGCATACGATTATATCTGGATTCCTAATAAAAAAAAACACAAAACAGAATTATTTTACTTAAATTTTTTTTAAAATAATGTCATGCCTTGTAAACCCAGGGCTGATCCCCTTGGTCAGTCAGAAGTGCGAGAAGGGCACTTTCATTTTGACAAGGCTCTCTTATTAACTTTCTGAACAGTTCTGATCGCCTAGGATGGCTCAGATTTCCACTTGATGTATATAGCACATAATTAATTTTTTTTTTTAATGAAAAACTTCAATATGACATTTTTTGTTACCATCCATTCAAGTTAAGATGATGATACTTTTACAATAGAACTGCCAATAGAACTGATATTATTGGAGTATCCATGGAGATTTTTGCTTTTTTTGCATTGTTATGTGATATTGGAGGGTAATGTGAGACCTAATATTGATGATTATCATATACCGTACTTTTATTCTCTATTAATGTACACATTCATAATATTTAGTAACTGTTATTTTTTGCGGTTGTATTTCAGCTTGCAATGCCATCGTTTCCAGTTGTAGTGAAGATTGGACATGCACATTCTGGAATGGGAAAGGTAACTATCGATTCTATCAATTAATGCAAGGAGAAAACATGAACCAGTGATAGTTAAGAGTTAGAGCCTGAGGCTCATTGATGCACCTGGAGAGCTAAGGCTTGTCTGCCCGGTCCAATCCAACACAAAAGATGTTTTAGCACAAGTTGCTTAAGGCCAGCTTTACACCACCATGTATCACTATGGGGCCGGATGGCTGTTATTTGCCATCCGGTTTGGGGCTTTTCTGGGAGGAGCCGGTTGTGACCAATTTTTGCATTGGACACAAAACCGGAGTCTGCAGCATTTTTGTGTCCGAAGCAAAAATCAGACAAAACCGGATCCTCCTGGATCCTGCGCCCATAGCATGGGAGTCTATGGGCGCTAGATCCGACAGAAAATCGTGCCGGTTCCCGGATGCCTGGTGCTGAAAGAGCGGCGACTGTTAAAAGCCGCTGCTGCTGAAATTTCAGCACCCTGGCTAGCTCCCCTGCAGCCGCAGTACTGAAATTTCAGCACTGGACATCCCCAGCAATGAAGCTGGCAAAAAGCAGGATCGGAGAGCAGATTTGCTTGTCCGTGGCTGTCATGTACTCTCCGGTGCATCCTGCAAAACACTGGACAAAACCTGACAGTCAAAAAATGTGGTGTGAAGCCCGCCTAAGAAGATAATGCAGATGGAAAGGTTTCAGACCCCACACCACAGTGCATCACAGCGTGCTCTGCTGTGCACTGCGCAGCCACAGAGTGGTGACAGTGCTGACTCCTGTCTACTGTCATAAGGCCTTACAGTGAGAATGTATTAAATTCTCCATACACATTAATCTAACGTTGACCAAGCCTCCCAATATCGACTGCCTCTGCCAACTGTCTAATGTGTATGGGGGCTCCTGACTCTGAGAATATGAGGATACAATGTGCCATTTAGGACTCCCAAACCTTTTGTTATCGGCGAGATAAGCTGCCCTAGGGAAGACTGAAACCAGAGTCCCTATGAAATAGTCACTCCACTAAAATCATATGTTTCAACAGAAAAAGAGCCTTTTTCTATAGGAATGATTAAAATTAGTCTCCAAATGTAATTTCAAATCTTTATTAATCCTTTTTACAAAAAATTAAAATATTACATCCGAGCATTCCCTCATAAGGGATCCATATATTTCAGCAACTACAGTCAATATTACATAGTACATGTGTATTACACTTGACAATTCATCATATAGCCACAGTGTAACATATCTTTCTACACTGCTCGCAGGATTCACTGGCTATAGATGTAGATAATAAGGACGGAGCAATCACCAAACACTCATATATGTGGTATGTTATTTGGCCACTATCCTCACTCTCACTGAGGCTAAAGGCACTCCCCCGGTCTCACTAATTAGTTATGAGCACCCTTGGTGCCACCGCCTTATTTCTCAATCCGTAATGTATAATCCCGAACCCTTAGAAATGGTCAAAACATGTACCTGATTTTCCTCACGGCAGCGAGACTCCTTATATCCAGACTGTGGTTGAGGCCAGAACGCCCGACTAGGGGAGATTTAGTCCATGAACTGAATAACACCTGTAGAATGGAGGAATTGATTGCTCATAGCATGCCGGATGAAGGTAGTATCACGAGACACTGTGACTTGTGGGCACCATGGTTAATGGCCCGAGAATCTGAATTCTTAAAGTCTTGGTTGACACAACACAGCTGAATAGACACCTAAAACCCATGACACCCGATTATTTATATACGTGGTTACTGATCCTTCCAGTTCCTTTGACCCCAATCCCTCTTACCCCCTCTCTCTCCCACTCTACAAAATTTTTCTTTCTCCTTCTTTACTTTCCTTTCTATCCTTTCTACTTACTTACTAAATATGTTATATGCTTAGAGTACTCTACTGTACATGAGATTCTTTAAACAATGCTGCTCATATGACTCAATACGCATTCATTGTATTAACATGATCATATGTCAAGGAGAGGAATGGCCTCATATAGGGTCATATTCTGTGTGGCCCGTTTTGGTTAAATGCATGAGTCTGCAGTATGCCACTTGGATAGTTTCCTAGTTTACTGTGTTATTTGTATACAACATGCTAATGGTTTTTCGAGTACCATTTGTTTTGGACATTGTTATCACCCAAAAGTTAATAAACATTGATTTATACAAAAACATGTACCTGATTACCGCTGTGCTGTGAATATGGTCCCTTCTCCCCTACGTCCGTTTCGCAACCTCGCTTCTTCCGGGGGGCATGGTATCAATGAGTATCCGTGGGCTCTTTATATGACCCCCATCCAATCATTTTATGCCACGTCACAAATAGCTCGCACACACCTCCATTGATGGCGCTGCCCAATCGCATCGCGCTCCCCTAGCCCCGCCCACCCGCGGCCTGACGTGTATTGCACCGTCATAAGCGCCGCAAGTGAAAGCGTGCCCGGAACGTCACCTGCGATTACAGGCATGCACACTAGAAGTCTGCGCGCCGATATAGTAAACTCTTATGTTGTTATAGCAACCATCATACGATACATCAAGTGAAGACCTCCCAACGCCTCTATATCACCGATTCTCAATTACTTACTCACAATTCACTCATTCTGTGCAATACAAGTGCATTTAGGAAACCTAAACCATATTTACATAATGACATTATACAAATCTATCAAATCCATATTAATTAATCATAATTGTAATCCATATTAAAAACCTATCAAATGGATATATTTAAAATACCTAAACATAGTGAATATTAATAAATAAATATCAACAATGACATATATATATACATATAAAATTAATCACAATGCATCTCATATATACACATATATATACTATATAGGAATTATCAATAATTATAAAGTGCTGAATAATACTAATATATAATTACCCCACAAATCCCATAACATATATCCATTAAAGATATTAAGCCCGAACCATTAAATGTTCAGGAATATTAAAGTGTACAGTGCATTTACCAAAACACCTATTACAAAAATACATCACATTTCATACATTCCTATAATAATATATCATAGCATTAAATCAATTTCCATTCTTAGATTCTTCTATTATTCCGTCAGTGATAGTTCGTTAATTTCAGCCGAATAGGTCATCAGACATATGATGGATAAAATTCATATATTGTAGAAAATATATATAAAATATCAATTAGACATAGCATAATAATTAAAATTAATTACCATCAATCCACTGTAATACCCATTGATTACTCATGACACCAACTATCTTTACTGTAAAAATGATCCAAAACCAAAGCTTTCATTTAATCCCTTAGGGGCCATAGTTCCTAACCTATAAATCCAGCGACTTTCGACTTGTGCCAATTTTTGGCTCAAGTTTCCCCCTCTCAGACCCAAATCAACTTGATCAATTGCTTTGATCTTCAAAAGGTTAGGATTGCTTTGATGAAATTGTTTAAAATGCCTAGGTAATGTTTTCAGTTGAGACAGGTCATCCTCTTTTTTTAGCTTTTTCTATGGCAAGGCAATGCTCTCTAACTCTCACCTTTACTTCCCTTGTCGTCAACCCTACATACAACTTTTGGCATGGACATTCTCCTATATAGATCACTCCCTTTGAAGAACAAGTTAGATATTTCCAGATCTTGAAAGTCTTGGATCCCTCTTGATTGTGGAAAGTCTTATGGTGGGGTTACACGTCCCGATATCACGGCGATATCGGAGGCAACAACGCGGGAGCGCGCATTTAGTGCACGTTTCTCCCTGCATCGCATCGCCAGTTTACACGCCGCGATATCGGGATGCAACGTCCCTCCGATGTCTACGCCCACCAACCCAGGAACGACCAGTTAACATGGGAGTGAATGGGTGACGTGAGCGTAGACATCGGAGTTGGGCTGTCACACGCTGCGATGCTGGTACAACGGCCTTGCGATATCGGCGAGTTGAATAGCTTTGCTATTCAACTCCGATATCGTTTTGGCATCGTTCCAGCATCGCATTGGATGCTAAAACAATACAACGCGCACCCGATATCGGCTCCAACTCGCGACCCACGTGACTTTTTGTCGGAGTTGGGTCGGAGTTGGACGCCGATATCGCGGCGTGTAAACCCACCATCAGTCTTCACTAGATTGGCACAAGCCTTACATAAGCCACATGGATAAAAGCCGTTAAGATTCTTTGAAGCTATTGCTTTTGCACCTGAGTTCTTTCCGGGATTGTAGTGACTATGCACCAATAGATCCTTAAGATTATGTGCACGTCGGGCTACCAAAGATGGTTTTTCGGGTAAAACCTGTCTAAGAATTGGATCCGTATATAACACAGACCAGTGTGCCAATAGAATTTTTCTCAATTCATCCCATCTGTTGTTATATGTGGTAATGTAACGTACCTTATTATCATTCAGGTTCCTCCTCTTATCTTTAGGATAAAGCAATTCGTTCCTAGTTGTTTCCATAGCTCGATTATATCCCCGCTTTATGCTCCGATGGCCGTAGCCCCGTGCCCTAAATCTTTCTTTTAAATCCAACGATTGTCGCTGAAATGACTCATCTTTGGAACATAACCTCTTCATCCGTAAAAATTGACTGATGGGTATACCATTAATCATAGAAGGCGGATGGGCGGAATCTGCACATAGAAAAGAATTGGTTGAAGTAGGTTTTCTATATACTTCTGTCGCAATTTCCCCATTTACAGTGGTTGAAATAATATTCAGTACGTCACCAATTTTCTAAGTAAATATATTTCTAAAGGTGCTATTGACTTTTCAGTAATAACACATCCAATCCACACTGGCAAAGAAATAGATATCAATAAATTAAGTGATGTGTTATAATGAGAAATCATAGGATAAAATTATTAAACTCATGAAGTAAGAGAGGTGCCAAAAGCCATGAAAGTCCTGGCACCAGCTGAAATCCTATCAGTAATTAGAAAGCAAACCTGTCACTCAGTGAAAACTAATGTCAGCTGGTTCAACTGATGGTCGATAAAAAGGATTCTCATTGCCAAGCTGCCGCCGCTATCTGTCAGGCAGGAAGGGTGGGGAGCGGAGGGGTGTTCCCGAGCAGCAATGATGAGACCACATTGAGCATGCATACCTCCAGGCAGTCCATCTCATAGACAATGAATGAAGCAGATGAAAGCATAAAAACGTGTAAGGGGCTATGTGTGCCATGGTCCGAACTGAACTGTAAGGCTATGTTCATACGCTGCGTTTTTGCCGCATTTTTTTGAGGATGCATTTTTTTCTGAATTTTACGGATCTGCTTTTTTGAGCAGGTTAAAAAACACAATGTGTTCACACACTGCGTTTTTGGATGTTTTTTTGTGGATGCATCTTTTTCTGCACTGTATACTTCAGGGTTGGGGAACCATTTTTCTGCTGAGGGTCATTTGGAAATTTCTACAATCCTTCGGGGCCGTACAAAATTATCAACTTGAAAATGACCTGCTATATTTGGCTAAACAATCAACTCACCCCTACTGTGGTGGCTGGAGCTGCTTGTCTTTGGTGTGAGTGATAGGGCCCCTTTACACGCGGCTACATTTCTTGGGTGGCTACAGGTAACTTACTGGACTTACCGGTCGGTCAGCTGATTCAGGTCCTTGAAGCTGATGTGCCGAGTGGACGTGGACGTCTTCCCCTCGCATCCCGGGACAGTCTGCTGAGAGGTGAGTATTTTATTTTTTTATTTTTAATACCATTGTTAACTTTTATTTCGCTTTAGCAACGTATATACATACACTGCTAAAGCGAAACTATAGTCCTGACATGTCACACGAGAACAGGAACACAGGATTCACATCCTGCTGCTCCAACTGCGCCTCCGCTTATAAGCGCTGGAATAGCGGATTGTGTGAACAGCAATGCGTATTCCAGCTCCTATAATGGGGTCTATGGAGGAAAACGCGCACCAAAAGGCACATACAATTGACATGTTCATTCTTTTTACGGTTGCGCTTTCTCCTCCAATACGCAGCTTCTGAATGGGAAAAGTAAAAGTCCATTCACTTTGCCAGGAACGCAGATGCACTTTTGGGGAGAAGCGCGTCCGAAAAAAGTGCTGCAAATACACGACGTGTGAACGTAGCCTAATGCAAACTTTGGTGTGAAATATTGATTGACATTTTGATCTAATACTAACTGCTTTAATCCATATAATGTTTTTTTCTATTTTTACATTTCACATAATAATAATATTTATTGCTGGCTCTTTTCCATACAGATTGTAACTGTTATTTTCTTTTCCAGGTGAAGATCGAGAACCACTATGATTTCCAGGATATCGCCAGTGTTGTGGCCTTAACACAGACCTATGCCACCACCGAACCCTTCATAGACTCCAAGTATGACATCCGGATTCAGAAGATCGGAAATAACTACAAAGCATACATGTAAGCCCAGCATGTCAGACTGGACATATAAAATCTATTTGTATACAGCATACGTCCTATCATTGTGTGGAAACGTATTCCTCCCTCTAATGTATTCCGTGAGCCATCCATTCATACATGAGTGTTAGCCCGACTGCTGAGACCCCACTCATCGCCCTGTTACAGTGGAGCATCAGTGCACACACTCGACCTCTGCTCTATTCATTGTCCATGAGACTGCTGGAGAAAGACATGGGCAGCGCTCCAAAGCACCATAGAGGAGAGGGAAGAGGTGGACAACCGTGTGCATTGGTGCTTCAATCTAATAGGGATAAAAGCATTTGGACTCAAGTAATGTAGTAGTTATCATCTATCGTATGGATAGGAGACAATTTATTCGTGCCAGAATACCCCTTTAATGTAATTTAAGGGGAGTCCCTCATTCACAACTTCCATTAATTTGAAGGAATGTAGAGCACCTCTCAATGAAGGACCAAACACCACTAGAAAGACAGATTAATGATTTCAGTAGTCATATTGTAATGCTTTATTTCACCTGTGGTGGTGTTCTAGAGGCACTTACCCCCTCCCACCCCCCCTAAGATGAGAACTGATCTTCAGACAGAGACAGCGCCCCTTTTTCAGAGAATATTTATAATAAAAAGGTGTTACCTTCAGCAGACGGTCACTTTAGGGAATAAGGCTGCGGCATTGAGATCACAGTCACATTGTGACCTGCGACCTTCCTTCTGCAACTGTGAATGTCACAAATATTACAACAGGAATCTGTGTGTTTGACGCCTTATTAATTATAATAATTATAATAATAATAACAATTTTTATTTGTATATCGCCAACATATTGGATATATACATGGAATCAATGGTGCTTTAAAAATAAATAATAATACTAAATTGTATACCACAGCACTTCATTGTTAAATGGGTTATTACTCCACAAAAAGTGAATGGTGTTCTATAAGTTTTAGTTTTGCTTCTATAAAGGACATTTTCTTTTTAATCAGGAGAACCTCCATATCAGGTAATTGGAAGACCAACACCGGGTCTGCAATGTTAGAGCAAGTGGCGATGTCGGATCGGTGAGTGACAATTACACTGTGATTCCCAACATAGGTCGATCGGCTCTACTTATTAGCTGTAAATGTATTTATTATTGCCCAGACAGTGGTGAGTAGTTCTGACCCCTTCAAACTGGATAGGTGAGGAGCTGCGCAGTTTAACCCTTTCATGTCATGGCTATTTTTCATTTTTCCGTTTTCATTTTTTCCTGCCCTTCTTCCAAGAGCTAAAACTTTTTTTTACGTATATTGAAAGGTAGGGGCACCGAGCACCTTCAGGGCTATTGGTCCTTCTTATTCCTCCATAAAGACAGGCCGCTGTCTTATCCCCAGTCACCAGGTGGTGCTGCGCCTACATCAGCCAATCAAGCTTTTACAGTCCAAGTATAGAAAACAAATAGGCAGCACTCACCGTATGATCGTAGGTGCTTTCTTTATTGAAGAGGTCTCCTGTAGACTGTAGAAGCGGATAAACGCGAAACAGGACCTGTTGTCTGTACCTTCATGCACCCCTCCCGCACCTCTTCAATGAAGAAAGCACCTACGAACATACGGTGAGTGCACCCTATTTGTTTTCTATACTTGGACTGTAAAACTTTTTTTTATTTCTCCACCCCTATAGCTGTATAAGGGTTGTTTTATATGGGATGCGTTGTACTTTTGAATAAGACCATTAATTCTACCTCATAGTGTTCTGGAAAACGGAAGTGCATTGAAATTGAAAAAAAAAAAAGGCAATTCCACAATTGTCTTTTGGTTTTTTTTATTTACCTTGTTTATTATACGATTAAACTGGCCTGGCAATAGGATTCTCCAGGTTAATACGATTACACAGATGCCGAATATATATAGTTTTATTTAAGTGGTGAAAAAAATTTCCAAAATGTGTTAAAAATAAAAATTTTACTTGTGTCGCCATTTTCCGTGAACTGTAACACTTTTATTTTTCAGGATCTTGGGCTGTGTGAGGGCTTATTTTTTGTGCCCTGAGCTGACGCTTTTACTGATACCATTTTGGGGAAGATACGATATGCTGATCGCCTTTTTTGCAATGTTGTGGTGGCCAAAAAAACATAATTCTGGTGTTTTAATTTTTTTTTTCTTATACCATTACCCAATCCTGTTAATTTATTTGATATTTTTATAGATCAGACTGTTACAAATGCCGTAATACCAAATATGTGTATTTTTTACTGTTTTATTTTAGTGGGGCAAAAGGGGGTTATTTGAACATTTGTGGGGGACGATTCACATTTTTAAAGACTTTTTTTCACTTTTAAGCAAATTTCTTAGTCCCCTTAGAGGATTGAAGCTGCGATCATCTGATCTCCTTTGCAATACAGAGCACTGCATCAGCTTTGCTCTGTATAGCAGAAATCACTTTTTCCTATAAATGCCAGCCACTTTCTGGCTTTCACAGGAGTATTGTGTCTTCAGCAGACCTCGGCAGTCATAACGATACATCGGTTCCCATCATGTAGCTAGACTATTTAAATGGAAAACTCTTCCAGGGTGCCTCAATCTAGCAGCCAAGCGAGTATCCTTCATTACATTCAGTGAGCAAATCGCTACACCGTATATTAACACAATCCAGAAACGATGCCATGTCCTCTGAGCCAAAGCTCTTTTACAATGGACTGAGGCTAAATGGAAAACTGTTCAGTGATAGAATGAATCAGAATGTGGAAAGCTTTATCGAAATCACAGACGCCGTGTCCTCCGAAGTCATGAGAAGAGAGGGACCATGCAGTTTATCAATGCACAGATCGGCATCTCAGATGGTATAGGGCTGTACTAATGCATATGGCAGGGCAGTTTACCCATCATGAAAGGTTCTATCAAAGCTGAGCATTATATGGAGATTTTAAAACAACTCCTGCTACATCCAGAAAATGTCTATTTTAGGAAATTCCTTGTACAGTCATATGAAAAAGTTTGGGCCCTCCTCTTAATCTTACTCATTTTTTTTGTTTAAAATTGGGTTTTTGCAACAGCTATTTCAGTGCAATATATGTAATAACTGATGGACACAGTAATATTTCAGAATTTAAATGAGGTTTATTGTACTAACTAAAAATGTGAAATATGCATTATTTCAAAATTTGACAGGTGCCAAAGTATGGGCACCCTTCTGATTTTCATGATTTGAATACTCCTAACTACTTTTTACTGACTTACTGAAGCACTAAATTGGTTTGGTAACCTCATTGAGCTTTGTACTTCATAGCCCGGTGTATCCAATCATGAGAAAAGCTATTTCAGGTGTCCACTTACAAGTTGTTCTCCTAGTTGCATCTTCTCTGAGGAGTGGCATCATGGGCTCCTGAAAACAGCTCTCAAATGATCTTAAAAAAAAGATTGTTCAACATAGTTGTTTAGGGGAAGGATACAATAGGTTGTCTCAGAGATTTAACCTGTCAGTTTCCACTGTGAGGAACATAGTAAGGAAATGGAAGACCACAGGGACAGTTCTTGTAAAGGCCAGAAGTGACAGGCCAACAAAAATATCAGAAAGGCAGAGAAGAAGAATGGTGAGAACAGTCAAGAACAATGCACAGACCACCTCCAAAGACCTGCAACATCATCTTGCTGCAGATGGTGTCACTGTGCATCGGTCAACAATACAGCGCACACTGCACAAGGAGAAGCTGTATGGGAGAGTGATGCGAAAGAAGCCGTTTCTGCATGCACGCCACAAACAGAGTCGCCTGAGGTATGCAAAAGCACATTTGGACAAGCCAGTTTAATTTCGGAAGAAGGTCCTGAGGACTGATGAAACAAAGATTGAGTTGTTTGGTCATACAACAAAGCGTTATGCATGGCGCCACAAAAACACAGCATTCCAAGAAAAACACTTGCTACCCACTGTTAAATTTGGGGGAGGGTCCATCATGCTTTGGGGCTGTGTGGCCAATGACGGTACCGGGAATCTTGTTAAAGTTGAGGGTCGCATGGATTCCACTCAGTATCAGCAGATTCTTGAGAATAATGTTCAAAAATCAGTGTCAAAGTTGAAGTTACGCCGGGGATGGATCTTTCAGCAAGACAATGATCCAAAACACCGCTCCAAATCTACTCAGGCATTCATGGAGAGGAACAATTACAATGTTCTGGAATAGCCATCCCAGTCCCCAGACCTGAATATCATTGAACATCTCTGGGATGTTGTGAAGCGGGCTGTCCATGCTCGGCGACCATCAAACTTAACTGAACTGGAATTGTTTTGTAAAGAGGAATGGTCGAAAATACCTTCATCCAGGATCCAGGAACTCATTAACAGCTACAGGAAGCCACTAGAGGCTGTTATTTTTGCAAAAGGTGGATCTACTAAATATTAATGTCACTTTTCTGTTGAGGTGCCCATACTTTTGCATTTTTTTGAAATAATGCATATTTCACATTTTCGGTTAGTACAATAAACCTCATTTCAATCCTGAAATATTACCTTTTTCCATCAGTTATTACATATATCACACTGAAATAGCTGTTGCAAAAACCCAATTTTAAACAAAAAAAAATGAGTAAGATTAAGAGGGGTGCCCAAACTTTTTCATATGACTGTATATTTCAGCAAAACAATATAGACCGCATACTGCCTCCATTATACATCACGGCTCTACAGAGGAAGAGTTCGAGGGATGAACCGGCCACCTGCAGTCCAGACCTTTCTCTAATAGAAATCATTTGGTGCATTATGATTTAGAATTATGGCAAAGACCTCAAACTGTTGGACAGCGAGGATCCAGCATCAGACAAGAATTGGATACTTCTCTTAATGCTCCAGCAATTGTCTCTTCACATCCCAAACATTTACAGACTGTTATAAAGCGAAGATATGATGCCACATAATGGTTGACATGGCCCAGGCCAATATTTTTGGAATTTGGGTTGTATAAAAGCAATCATAAATATGTTTTAGTTCACGCTAAAAGGTTAACCATTCCACCCTCCCTCACCTTTTCTAGTTAGCTTTAAGTTTTAGCATAGGTACTAAATGTTGGTGTAATAGATGGCATAAAACATTTATATATTTGACTAAGGGCTACGTCACACACACAGATATCTGTGCAGATATTGTTCACAGATCTCTGGTTGCAGTGAAATCATGGACACATTGTAACATTTTGTGGCTGTGTATAAATGGATCAATGTGTCCATAATTTCACTGCAACCAGAGATCTGCGAACAATATCTGCACAGATATCTGTGTGTGTGTGACGTGGCCCTAAGGCATTTGAAGCAGGAAATGTCACAATTTGCTCACGTATTGCAGGAAACACAATGATAAATGTCCCTTTGCGTCTTTCTCTGCAGGTACAAGATGTGGGTGGACTTGTGCTCAGAAATCTTTGGCGGCTTAGACATCTGTGCAGTTAAGGTCGTACATGGAAAAGATGGAAAAGATTATATCATAGAGGTCAGTATGGTGTGCGGCATCAACACAAGCTCTACTCTTAATATTCTGGTAATGTTCTGTGAGGTCGGCTTTTGAATTGTTTTGGTACAAATCTGCTAATTGTTTTCAGACAGAAGGTGACAAAATTGTCCGGATGCAGATTCAAAGAAAAAAGCTTTGATGGTTCAAATCTGCAAGAAAAAAATAATAAGCAGTATGAGATCTTGGAAATGTCATTCCCTTTGCTTGTACTGTAAAGCACGGCATATGAACAGACCCATACACATTGTTGGAAATCTCATAAATGTTCCTTGTTCTCCAGCTTTCTATTTTAGTAATCTGAATTCTATCTGTTTTGAGCCGCTTCCATCCGCAGCACATTTTCTTTTTTTTAGCTTTCTTTCTTTTCTATTTTCTAAGAGGCATATTTTTTTTCATTTTATGTCTTTGTTTTGTTATGGGACAAGTTGTGATTTTTAAATGACTCCGATTATTTTACAGATTTTTGATACTGGACCGGATTCCATATCGGTACTATCATTTTTTAATTTCCTTTTAAGCACTTCGCAGCCGCAACAAAAAAAAATAATATCCTTTAAAATAAAAAAATACCACTTGTTGGCTCTTAATTTAGGCCCCATTCACTCTACAGCATGTCTACAGCATGGAAGGAGTCCCTACACCCATCAGGAGGCACTATAGATGTGTTATGGATAATATCTTTTTTTTTTTTTTTTTACTTTATATTTTTATACGGTTATTTTGGTATTTTTGGGCATTTTATTATGGGGTATTTTTTTTTTTTATAAATATTATATTTATTTTGGTATAAAAGCAGCATCTGTTGAGCATTTCACGTGTGCTCTGAGTTATCACTGGCTGAACAACAACTTAATGTGAAACAGATATCATCAAAAGAATGGTAGTTAAGCGTAAACTTCGGCAAAAAGCGATACCAGTGACTTAGAAATATTGTATCGATAACAACAGTTACAACAGTATAAATATCATAGAAACACATGTACCAACAACAGGAACAACCACTCAATCACCACCAATCACACATCAACACTTACCTGCCAAAATCTCCAAACCCTCACTCAAAAAAAAACCCTGGAGCTCAAAATGTACAGAGTCTCCATAACTTAAACCCAACCAGTTCCCCTATTTAGCAGTCTCCATCGCCTCCAGTCATCTACCTGACTTTTTTTAAATTTACAAGCACATTTCCTATTGATGTGTGAAACTTTCATACATTGGAACATGTAAGGGAACACATACTATTAGGATAAGCCTGGCAATGGATGGGCAGATGGACCTGTGTTGCGCACTAAGTATAGTAAGGAGGATGCAAGAATATGAACTATTTAATATTCAGTGTACTTTCTCCCTTATTAATTCACAGTCCTGTGACAGACCTGCAATTTTCATAATAAAATCTGAGGCATTTGTGCTTGGTTTATGCAATTAGTCCCCACGCTTCAGGACTGGCAGTATACTGGTCAGGAGAGCACAAGTCCTGAACTGCTAACTCAGTGCTTTTTTTGTAAGACGTACTTGCACACAGTTTCCCCTTCCCTGTTTTTCTCTCTTATCTTTTATTTGGCAAAGAGTGTTCACCGATATTGCAACCTTGTACAAGGTTGCTCTGATCAACCTCTGTGAGCAGAAAGGAGTACAGACAGCAGACAAACCCAAGGATTTGCTGATTGGTGCTCTGATGGAGCAGGACTAATTAATAGGTACAATCTCACCCCATAAGTCTAGAATGAGAGTCAACTAGGCGAATATTAAGAGCAACTTGAGGATCATATTTTGCTATTTGATCCAAGGAATTTATGTTATCAGTTTTGGGAAACTTTAAAGGTACCGTCACACGCCACCATATGGCTTCCTTATCACCGGCAATTTGACGTGAGCGCGCACGTTTCGGGAACTTTTTTCAGATCGCCGTCGACCTGTCACACATAGAGATCTCGCCTGCGTTCTACGGCAATCCTGCATTCCGGAAATTGCCTGCAGAAGACCGGACGCAATCTTCCCTTCACACATCGCCGTGTCACAATGCACAATCGTAGTAGCGATGTCGCCATACTGTTTTGATAGGGGCGCGCTAGAGTGTTTTTCAACGCGCCCCTATCACTGTGATTGGTGGATGTAACTGCGTTCCCATTGGTGAGCCTTGCGTGAACGCAAGGCTCATCAAATAAGGTGCCTCGGACACGGCCAGCCAATCGGAACGCGGTATTGCCCACCAATCGCCGCAGATCCGACGCAAAAAACATAACATTCAAGCACGCTTACTTGATTTCTTTCACAATCGCTGTGTACGTCGCCCTCACTCTGTCACATGCCACCATGCGCTGAAATTGCTTGGTGGATGACGCCTGATTTCTCTGCAGTGCAGGGCAATCAGGCGACGCTCCACCTGTGATTTATCGCAATAGAATATAGACTGTGAGCCCTCGTGGACAGGGTCCCTGCCCTGTACGTCCTGATCGCCTAGATTTAGTGTACTTGTTCTTGTCTCCCTCATCCTCATGGAACCCAATGGAACCCAATGGCGCTATATAAATAAATAATAATAATAAAATAATAGAATCTCCCAGCCACACACCACTACGCATAGGCGATGTGGTTTCCACATTGACGAATTCGGGAATTGCCAACTAAATCTCCAGCCAAATGGCGGTGTGTGACGGTACCTTAGATCCTTTTGTCAAGGATCAATTTCTTCATATCTTCCCCTTGAATATACTGTGGTTTGTACATAACCAAGAGTCTTAGGCTACATTCAGACACAGCAGACAAGGTGACTGTTGCCTAAGAGCCATGTGAGCAGGGATAACCTGGGTGCGTCCAGAGTTGGTGACCTCTGCTGATATATATCCAGGAACCACTTTGTCCATAACATGAGTTACGGGAGTCATTCCTGCCATGACCATGGCTAATTCATATCTGGACTAGGGAGCAAGAACAAGACAGAGAGAAGTGGGAATATGAGACTCTATTACTCCCATTTTGTGTCTGGGCATTGACCTCAGCAGGATTGTAGCCCAATATGTCTCAACAGGGTAAATTAAATGTCCAAAAACAGTTGTGGTCAGTTACCCGCCAGAGGTCCTGTGTTATAAATTGGTCACCTGTACTGATTTCGAGAGTCAGTTGAGCTCATCCAGCCAAATGGATATTGCATTGGATTTATATAAAGGAGATATTGGGGAAGTCCTACTGTTGCTTCTGTGACTTGAAGTCAAAATGTATACTCAACCAAATTTGCTGGCAAATAAATCCCAAACAGATCCCAAAAGAAGGGCTCTAATACAACTAAAGAGTTCCTTTCCATGGGAGATGTACCTAGCTCCAAATCTGACCATGGTCTGGCATTTCAACTAGGTCAGGACCTGAAAGCTAAAAGGGATCCTGAAGGGCCTTGCTGACAGATGTCCGTCTGGAGAAGCTGAGATGCCTTGAGGACCACCCCACAATGAAACAATATGCTGACATCAAGGAAAGTTGTATAAGGAGACTCTCCCACCGACACAAGAGTCATGGGACTGTGCTCTATCTGTTCAGGAAACCATTATTGAGAATTGCTCCTGAACCCCACTCACTCATCTTTAAGTACAAAGGACTAATGTCTGTGAGTGATACATAACATTTATTGTCCAATGGCTGAAAATCATGAATGCGATTGCACAATGAATTGGAAAGATGAAATCCAAAGCCCAATAGGCCTTCACATCAGATTTTAATCGCGCAGAAGCGTGAAAAACATCTGCGCGTTAAGCATAACCGACACTTGCGCACTGCAGCAAGCCATGCATTCTATGGGGCTGCGAAGGGTGCCAAGTGCGTTTGAAACTTGCGCAGTGTGGCCGCGAAAAAATGCAGCCGTTTTTTCGGCCACCTGCGCAAGTGCAAACCCCCTTGCGCACCTGCGAATCGCTATACCTTATGCTTACCACGTGCGCAAGTGCAGCAGTATGCGGTAATCCGAGATGCGTTTTTCACCGCATTGCGATTTGAAAAACACTGATTGAAGGCTTATCCATTATCAGTGATAAGAGCTTTCAGCTGTCAATTTTATAGGGTAATTTTTAATACCCTCTGGGAAATGTTTAAATTTTACAGTTGTCAACTCTGCTAGACAATATCCAGAAACACAGGCATTGTCTTCCATATGAGCCTATGTGGTTGATCATACATTAATGTCAGTATTTTTTCGATTTGCAAAATCAATAAACAATGTACTCCCAAGTGGAATAGAGTTTGCGATTTTTTTAATCTCTTTTTCAGTGCAAAAAAAAAACATTTTGGTGTAAAATACCTTCGTCAAAATAAGCACTGCATGAAGTAGAGTTTAATTTGTGAAGGCTTCACAAACAGTGGTGGACACCACGTTCCTGTGACACCACAAAACAAAAAGATCCCTTTGACTTAACAGCGATGGCTTATACACATAAATTCTACTTCATGCAGTGCTTATGTTGATGAAGGTGTTTCACACTGAAACGTTTTTTTTTTCACTAGAAAATAAATTTTTTTAAAAATCGCAAATTTTATTCCACTTAGGAGTGCCTTGTTTATTAATATTGCATGATGGTTTGGAAACCTACTCGTGCACCCCACAACCTATCAGTAGTGCCTAGCTTTTGTTTACAGTATTTTTTCGAGTGGGGCTTTTCATTGAGATGATGACCAAACGAGGGACCAAATTCATGTCTAATCTAAAGCAAATTCTCTGCAAAGAAAATATATTCGAACCGTCTTTATCATCCTAAAAACTAACAGCCAATGTAAACATATTAATGAGACTCGAAATCAAATGCTTAAGATGCTGGTGGAGACTTAAGGAAATCTGGTAATTTTACTTTTATTTTTATTTTTATTTGCTTACAGAAAGGTACGCCAACCACTACTGGGTCTCCTCCTTTGACTTTTTTTTTTTTTAGGAACAGGGTAAGGGTGCCTATTCATCTGATTAAGGAGTGTTGAGAGAAACCTGAGAAACTCCAAGAGCCTTAGGGGTGGAATATGTACTAGACTCAGGGAGAGAATGTAGAAACTGAGAAACCTGGCTTATGAGAATGTGACCAAGGTCCAACCAACAAGAAACTGGTATGACCTTAATGCAAGACTGAGGGTCTACAAAGGGGAGCAGAAAGTTTGATTGTTGGCTCCTTTTTTGCAGAACTAGTTACAGGCTGCATGGGTGGGACCCTGCATTGTTTCCCAGGGTCTGAAGGATGTTAACTATGTTCTGACCCTTAATGATCATACAAAAGTGTCAGAAGGTCTTTCATGTTAACGTGATCAAAGCTCATCATGACAGTGAGGCCTTGTCCTGCCTGTCTGCAGTCTGCCTCAGGAGGGGGAGGAAGGTCTGTTCATCTCAGTTACTGAGAGCATAACAGCGTGGAAAGTTTATCCCACCAAAAGGCCAGAGGTAGAAATGTGCTAACTCCATTCAAAGGCCATAAGATCTGTGAACTTTTATTTCAGGCCATGGGGTTAACAGGAACTTAAAGCCATGGAGGGTTTATCTCTGGGAGTAAAAAGATTGTCATTGATGACATCTAGACCTTGTTAGCCAGAGCTTCAATAAATAGGCAGATAGTTCTTAGGCTGCTTTCACATTACGATTTTCAGTCATCCGATTGTATCCGTTTCAAAACGGATACAATCGGATCCGAAATTGGATCCCATGTTCCCCTATGGGAATCGGATCGGATTGGCATCTGATTTTGGCACCATCCGATCCTATCATTTTGTGTTCGTGACTCAAATCGCACAGCATCGGATCAGTGCTCATCCGAGTGCCCACAAAATGTGAGCCTATGGACATCGGATCCGAGTTCTCCTCGGATCCGATGTCTGCTCCGTGTTCCCTGCCTCTCCCTGTCTCTCCTTCTCGCCTCCTCCATCTTCTTCCCCCCGCTATTCTATTCTGTCCACCCGCTATTCTATTCTGTCCCTCCTGCTATTCTATTCTGTCCTCTGTTCTCTGCCGTGTGTGTTAAAAAAAAAAAAAAAAAAAAAACTCCTCCCGGAGGATACATCACCTGTCACCGGCTCCCAGGATGCGACACCATCGGGGCTGAAGGACCTGTGATGATGTCAGAGAGCCGGTCACATGACACATAGCTGACCGGATCTCTGACAGAGGACAGAATAGAATAGCGGGGGGAAGAAGATGGAGGAGGCAGGAGCAGGGAGAGACAGGGGACCGCAGGATCTACACGGATCCTGCATAGAATCAGATCGGATGGCTATTTGCCATCCGATTGCAGGGATCCGTGCCTGTCTGTGGGATCCTCCTTCAACCTCGGATCCACAGACAGGGAGTAAATCATATTGTGAAAGCACCCTTAGCTCAGTTTCTTGCATCCTCCCTTACTAAAAGGAATGGGGGGTGTCCAGTTTGGGTAACAGCTCACAGTCCTGGGAATTCCAGATTAAAATTATAGGCTATCGTGGAAATCTGAGCCCAGGACAAAAGATCCAGATACTGATCAATGAGTTTGACTAACCTTGCCTCAGGGTACCGTCACACCTGGCGATGGCACCGCCGATTTCTTAGGCGATGTAGGGGGTGGCATATCGGCGCCGATATCGCCCCTGCGTCGCCTCTGAGTGGTCGCCTGGTTTTACATCAGTGCTCTGAAACCAGGTGAGCACTCAGGGGCGATGTGTACACATCGCCCCATGTAACAAGGGGATGGCGATCTGACAGGTGATGGGAGCCATAAGCTCCCATGTTACAGCATCGCCGCTGGGATTCACAGACACCCCTGCGGCGAAGCTGCCTGTCAGATCGCCGGTGCGTCGCCAGAGGTGTCGCCGTATGTAAACATGCAACAGCGACGCTGGCGGGGCGCCAAAAACGTGCGCACTCCCGCCCGTCGCCGCCAACATCTCCGGCGACGTCACCTGGTGTGATGGGCCCCTCAGGCTTGCTCCTCCAGCCAGCAGCCATTCCATGGCTGTAATAAAAGGGGCCCAATATTAAGGCCATATCCCTGAATAGCAGATATTCGGTGAAGGCTGGTGTACCTCTTGGATCTTCTAGGCAGAGTGGCTCAAGCAAAGACTGCTCAAGGATATCTGACAATTTTGGACTTTAAACATCTCAATTAAACGTATCTGATTGATTGCCATCATCATCATATTATAACATCTCTACTCAGGACCAACACATGGCCCAGGATTCAGTACTGTATATAGAGGTCTCCTCACTGCAGTGCAGATTTACATTGAGCCAAGAATGGTACATTTTCAGAAATAGCACATACATATATTTGTAAGTATAATAATATTATTGACCATGTCTGTCATTGACATAAATCTGTTCTAAATCGGGCTTAGAAATTAGTGGTTTACATCTATGACGCTCACTTCAAGTTTTATCACCACCGTGTTCTTTCTCTACTGTATATATACTAAAATGTTTATTTAAATCTTATAGTTGATGATATAAATATCACAAACTGAGCCCTGTACACAATCTAATTACTGGCGCCACTTAAAATTAGAAACTGGAAGCTTAAAATTGGATTCTGAGATGTCTTTGCCTACTCACCCTTCATGTCCTGCTGTGAGTAAATTATGTGAATAAACACATAAAACAGGTCAATTATATGTGAAAAAAACATTGTTAAAGACAACTTTATGCACAATGACCCATATATAATACGTGGGACATAATAAAGGGCTTGGGGTCGGGTTTACAGAGTCTCGACCAAGTTGTAATGTTACTTAAGTAGAACATTAATTTATGATTTAAAACTGGACTTTTTAAAGAGTGAACTATTTGTAATGTCTAAGGGGCCTGTCACACCAGGTGACGTCGCCGGAGATGTTGGCGACGGGCGGGAGCGCGCACGTTTTTGGCGCCCCACCAGCGTTGCCGTCACATGTTTACATGCGACGACGCACCGGCGATCTGACAGGCGGCATCGCCGCTGGGGTGTCTAGAAACCCCAGCAGCGATGCTGTAACATGGGAGTCTATGGCTACCATCGCCTTTCAAATCGCCGTCCCCCTGTTACATGGGGGTGATGTCTGCACATCGCCCCTGAGTGCTCACCTGGTTTCAGAGCACTGATGTGAAACCAGGCGACCACTCAGAGGCGATATGTAGCGCCGACATCGCCCTTTTCCATTAGGCGACGCAGGGGCGATATTGGCGCCGATAGGCCACGCCCCTAAGTCGCCTAAGAAATCAGCAGTGCCGTCGCCAGATGTGACGATACCCTAATGGGTTTTATTCTATATATCTAAGGCAGTACGGTTTCTATGTGGTTAGTAACTGTACTATATAATGGGCCGTACAGTCACTCAGTGGATAACATGTCCTATGTATATATAGTGCAGGACTGTAGCTCGGTGGTTAGCACTGTACTATATATATGGTAGGACGGTGGCTCAGCTGGTGGGACTGCACTACAAAACAGGCAGTACAGTGGCTCAGTGGTTAGCACTGTGCTATATATAGCGCATGACGGTGGCTCAGTGGTTAGCACTGTATATATATACATGAGCAATATAAGGCACCCAAGGTACAGAAGGAGAGAGAACCCTGCCCGTGAGGGCTCACAGTCTACAAGTGATGGGTGAGGATACACTAGGAGAGGGTATAGCTGGTCGTGCAGTGGTTCAGTAGATTGAGGATCACTGCAGTTTGTAGGCTTATCGGAAGAGGTAGGTCTTCAGGTTACTTTTGAAGGTTTCCATGGTGGGCGAGAGTCTGATGTGTTGGGGCAGAGAGTTCCAGAGTATAGGGGATGCATGGGAGAAATCTTGTATGCGGTTGTTGGAAGAAGTGATGAGAGGGGAGTAGAGCAAAGATCTTGAGAGGATTGAAGGTTGCATGAGCGTAGGAAACCATGCCACAGATGTACGGAGGAAACAGATTATGGATGTCTTTGTATGTCATAGTTAGGCTTTTGAACTGGGACCTCTGAGAAATGGGGAGCCAGTGAAGGGCTTGGCAGAGAGGAGAGAGAGAGACTGGGGAATAGCAGGGAGACAGGTGGATTAGTCAGGCAGCAGAGTTTAGGATAGATTGGAGTGATGCAAGGGTGCTAGAGGGGAGGCCAGAGAGCAGGAGATTACAATAATCGAGGCGGGAGATGACGAGGGCATGCACAAGTGTTTTTGCAGTATCTTGGTCAAGGAATGTAGGGATCCGGGAAATATTTTTGAATTGGAGTCGGCAGGAGGTGGCAATCAATTGGATATGTGGCTTGAAGGAGAGGACAGAGTTAAGTATCACTCCAAGGCACCGAGCATACGGGACTGGGGCGAGTGAGCAGCTATTGACTTTGATGGATGGGGTCTGGTGGAGGGGTAGAGTAAGTTGGGGGAAAGATGATGAATTCTGTTTTGTCCTTGTTCAGTTTTAGAAATCGAGCAGAAAAGAAGGATGAAATAGCAGACAGACATTGTGGAATTTTGGTTAGTAAGGAGGTGATGTCAGGTCTAGAGGGATAGATCTGTGTGTCATCAGCGTAGAGATGGTACTAACAGCTGTGGAACTGTATGAGCTGTTGCAAGCCAAGGGTGTACATGGAGAAAAATAGGGGTCCAAGAACCAAGCCTTGGGGGATAAGGTGAGAAGCTGATGGGGGAAAGAGAGACACTGAACGTCCAGTCTGTTATATATAAAGAGATCCAGGAGAGGGTCAAGTCTGTGACACCAAGAAATTTGAGGATCTGTAACAGGAGGGAATGGCAGTGTCGCAGGCAGAGGACAGATCAGGAGGAGGACAGAAAAGTGTTGCTTGCCCTTGGCAGTTAGTAGGTCATGGGTCATTCCGTGTCAAGTGAGCCAGTGATTATTACCTTTATATTTTGGAGATTTTGTTATTTGATAATAGCGTGTCAGACAATGCAAAGTGTGAAGAGAAAAAAATTCTAAAAATTTAAAAAAAAAAAAGATTTTCAAAGTTCGGAAAAGGTGCAAATTTTGGTGTTGCCTGCCTTTACATTTCTTCTGATAACTCAGGCTAGAAATAAGAAAGAGAAACAAAATAAACCCCATTCTACTCAGAACTGTACAGGCTTTGACCAGATATGTCACAAGAGGATCTTTGTTAATATTTTACCCATGTGAACGCAAACGCAAAATTTTAAAACACATTTCCAAAATATCGGTTTAATTTAAAAATTTCCAAAAATGCCCATGTGTCTGCTATGCTCTTAGCCACATCTGTACCAAAATTCAAGTTGGGATCACGATGGGATCATATTTTAAAATATTTAACTATTATAGTTTCAATGAGTCATTCCATATCAAGTGATCTAAATATGAATATTTTCTTTTACCTGACGTCTTTAGATTTTTTAGATTTTTTTTTCTATATGAAATACAACTTTAGTTAAATACAAATTAAAAGTTTTGAATTTTTTTCTTCATCAGTTAATTTTTTATATATTTTTTAAAGTTTTACAACAGTGTGAATTTTCGCCTGGTATGGCTTTACAGTATTTCTGACATGCAAAAACAAAACCCCAAAAAAATTAGTGACCAATATAGCCACCTTTCTTTATGATGACATCCAACAGCCTTCCATCCATAGATTCTGTCAGTTGCTTGATCTGTTTACAATCAACATTGCTTGCAGCCGCCACCACAGGCTTTCAGACACTGTTCCAAGAGGTGTACTGTTTTCCCTCACTGTAGATCTCACATTTTACGAGGGACCACAGGTTCTCCATGGGGTACAAATCAGGTGAACAAGGGGGCCTTGTCATTATTTTTTCTTCGTTTAGACCTTTACTGGCCAGCCACACTGTGGAGTAGTTGGATGCATGTGATGGAGAATTGTCCTGCATGAAAATCATGTTTTTCTTGAATGATACCGACTTCTTCCTGTACCACTGCTTGAAGAAGTTGTCTTCCAGAAACTGGCAGTAGGTCTGGGAGTTGAGCTTCACTCGATCCACAACCCGACAAGGTCCCACAAGTTCATCTTTGATGATACCAGCCCATACCAGTACCCCACCTCCACCTTGCTGGCGTCTGAGTCGGAGTGGAGCTCTCTGCCCTTTACTGATCCAGCCTCTGGCCCATCCACCTGGACCATCAAGAGTCACTCTCATTTCATCAGTCTATAAAACCTTTGAAAAATCAGTCTTAAAATATTTCTTGGCCCAGTCTTGATATTTTATCTTATGTTTCTTGTTCAAAGGTGGTCGTTTTTCAGCCTTCCTTGCCTTGGCCATGTCCCTGAGTATAGCACACCTTGTGTTTTTTGATACTCCAGTAACGTTGCAACTCTGAAATATTGCAAAACTGGTGGCTATGGCATCTTGGCAGCTTCACGCTTGATTTTCCTCAATTTATGGCCAGTTATTTTGCGCCTTTTTTGCCCAACACGCTACTTACGTCCCTGTTGGCTATTTGCCATGAAACGCTTGATTGTTCGGTGATGACGCTTCAAAAGTTTGGCAAATTCAAGACTGCTGCATCCCTCTGCTAGACATCTCACAATTTTTGACTTTTCAGAGCCCATCAAATCTCTCTTCTGACCCGTTTTGCCAAAGGAAAGGAAATTGCGTAATAATTATGCACACCTTATATAGGGTGTTGATGTCATTGCACCACAGCCCTCCTCATTACAGAGATGCACATCACCTGATTTACTTAATTGGTAATTGGATCTCAAGCCTATACAGCTTGGAGTAGGACAACATGTATAAAATGTATCGTGATCAAAATACTAATTTGCCTAATAATTCTGCACACAGTGTAAAATAATACAGTATTATCTAAAAATCATGGATTATTTGGTAAATATAGACCCCACACTCTTAGACCACAGGCTGAACAGATCTGAATTCAAGATTTTCGAATTGACGCTATAATAGTTAAATATTTTAAATATGATCCCATCACGATCCCAACTTGAATTTTGGTACAGATGTGACTAAGGCGGGAGTCACACGCATCAATTTAATGCACGATATCGCTTAAGCGATCTGCTTTTTGATCGCTTAAGCATATCGTTTGTGCTCGCTGCGTGCAATCAAGCGATTTTGCAATGTAAAATCGCTTGATCTTACATCGCAGATTGGTGAGCCGGAGCTCATATCAAGCGATAAACGCTTGATCAATCTGCATCATCGTGGTGTGTGACACCACGATGAACGATCTCCCAGCGCAGAGCCTATGCTGGGAGATGGTATCTATGGTAAACGTCGGGTTACTAAGCGCCGCGCGGCGCCTAGCAACACGATGTGTACCATAGTTACCAGCGATCTCGCTGCTCCACATCGCTGGTGAGTCGTTTGTGACAGCTCACCAGCGATGTGAAGATATTGTTAGCGATCGCGCGTGCACGTGATCGCTAGCAATATCGCTAGCGATATTGATGCGTGTGACGACCGCCTTAGAGCATAACTGACACATGGGCATTTTTGGAAATTATTTAAATTAAAGGGAACCTATCAGGTGGTTTATGCCTCCCCAGCTCCCCAGCTTTCACTGTCTGTACCTGCAGCTTCATAGCACTAGTCCCTGTCTGAGCTCATGGTGTAATGTGAAAGGTGAAAGAAAAGCATTTATACACTTACACTTCCTTATGTGATGAAGCAGTCAGTCTCCAGCTTGGAGGATGGAGACTGTTTGGCAGGTTAATAGTTAACATTTTAACCTATGTTCAGAACATGTTTGGGAGACCTGATGTGATTGTCATAACCATGTGACTACAATTGGTTGAGCTAAGCCCCATAGCAAATATGAGTTGGCTCACTTAGCTCCCCCACTGTGTCACATGATCTGACATCACACAGGTCCTTTAGCCATGCAAGTTAAAGTGAGTAACATCTCTGCCAGACAGTCTCCCTTCTCCAGCTACACTGACATGTAGGTGTATAATCGTTTTTTGCCCTTTACATAACTATGAGTAAAACAAGGATGCTTAAAAGTTAATAAGACTACAGGGTTACAGTGATGCTGGGCCATGTCACCTGACAGGTTCCCCTTTCAAACCGATTTGTCGCGAAAATGCGTGTTTAACTGTTTATTATGCCCCCTTCACCTTGTAAGAACCTGGCCGCGTCATGAAAGGGGCGGGGCTAAATCGCGGCATGCCGGAGCCCCGCCCCCTTTCATTTTCGGCTTGCACAGAAGGGCTTCACTGAAGGAGGGGGGAAGAGGAGGCTGACAGGCACGAACACTGCACGAGGACAAGCTAGGTAACACCCATCCGTCTGAATTTATTAAACTTCATAAAGCTATATCTTAGCTTCTACTAAACAGTTTTTTAGCAAAAATGATTGCCCCAAATGTGTGTGCTGGGTGTAGGGACACATATTAACAGTCCGGGGGGTCATTTGGGGTGGTTGGTTCCCTTTAATAGTGAGTTAACTATTATTCTGCCAGACAGTCTCCCTTCTCCAAGGTGTAGACTGAAATGTAAGTGTATATATGCTTAGAATAGCATTATGAAGCTACAGGTACTGACAGTGATAGCTGGGGGGGCATAAATCACCTGACAGGTTCCCTTTAAACCGATTTTTCGGAAATGCGTTTTAAACTTTTGTGTTTGCATTCACATGGGTAAAATATTAACAATTATACTCTTATGACATATCTGGTAAAGGTCTGTACAGTTCTGAGTAGAATGGTGTTTATTTGGTTTCTCTATCTTATTTCTAGCTTGAGATATGTAGAAAATGTAAAGCCATACCAGGCCAAAATTCATGCTTTTTTTTTAAACTTTAAAAATCTGTAAAAAATTAACTGATGAAGAAAAAAATTCAAAATTTCTAATTTGTAATTAACTAAAGTTGTACTTCATATAAAAATTTTTTTTTTAAAAATCTAAACACGTCAGGTAAAAATATCATTTTGGATTACTTGACATGGAATGACCCTCATTGGTAACTTTACACCATGTTTCAAATTATTATGCAAATGTTCTTTTTCTCTGATTTTCCTAAATGGTCAGTGCAAATGACAGTCAGTGTAATAAAAGTTATCACCCGTTAGAGTATACAGTACAGACCAAAGTTTGGACACACCTTCTCATTCAAAGTGTTTTCTTTATTTTCATGAGTATGAAAATTGTTGATTCACACTGAAGCATCAAAACTATGAATTAACACATGTGGAATTATTTTAACAAAAAAGTGTGAAACAACTGAAAATATGTCTTATATTCTAGGTTCTTCAAAGTAGCCACCTTTTGCTTTGATTACTGCTTTGCACACTCTTGGCATTCTCTTGATGAACTTCAAGAGGTAGTCACCGGAAATGGTCTTCCAACAGTCTTGAAGGATTTCCCAGAGATGCTTAGCACTGGTTGGCCCTTTTTCCTTCACTTGCGGTCCAGCTGACCCAAACCATCTCGATTGGGTTCAGGTCTGGTGACTGTGGAGGCCAGGTCATCTGGCGTAGCACCCCATCACCATCACACCTCCTCCTCCATGCTTCACGGCGGGAACCATTCATGTAGAATCCATCTGTTCACCTTTTCCTACGTCGCACAAAGACACGGTGGTTGGAACCAAAGATCTCAAATTTGGACTCATCAGACCAAAGCACAGATTTTCACTGGTCTAATGTCCATTCCTTGTGTTCTTTAGCCCAAACAAGTCTCTTCTGCTTGTTGCCTGTCCTTAGCAGTGGTTTCCTAGCAGCTATTTTACCATGAAGGCCTGCTGCACAAAGACTCCTCTAACAGTTGTTGTAGAGATGTGTCTGCTGCTTGAACTCTGTGTGGCATTGACCTGATCTCTAATCTGAGCTGCTGTTAACTTGCGATTTCTGAGGCTGGTGACTCAGATGAACTTATCTTCCACAGCAGAGGTGACTCTTGGTCTTCCTTTCCTCGGGCACTCCTCATGTGAGCCAGTTTCTTTGTAGCGCTTGATGGTTTTTACAACTGCACTTGGGGAACTTTCAAAGTTTTCCCAATTTTTCGGACTGACTGACCTTCATTTGTTAAAGTAATGATGGCCACTCATTTTTCTTTACTTTGCTGATTTTTTTCTTGCCATAATACAAATCCTAACAGTCTATTCAGTAGGACTATCAGCTGTGTATCCACCAGACTTCTGCACAACACAACTGATGGTCCCAACCCCATTTATAAGGCAATACATCCCACTTATTAAACATGACAGGGCACACCTGTGAAGTGAAAACCATTTCCGTTGACTACCTCTTGAAGCTCATAAAGAGAATCCAAGAGTGTGCAAAGCAGTAATCAAAGCAAAATGTGGCTACTTTGAAGAACCTAGAATATAAGACATATTTTCACTTGTTTCACATTTTTTTGTTAAGTATATAATTCCGCATGTGTTAATTCATAGTTTTGATGCCTTCAGTGTGAATCTACAATTTTCATAGTCCTGAAAATACAGAAAACTCTTTGAATGAGAAGGTGTGTCCAAACTTTTGGTCTGTACTGTACATCGAATTTTATTGAAGAAATCTCCCAACGATAACAGTATAATCTTCAAAATGAAAAAAAACTCTAAATGCACTGTTCCAAATTATTAGGCACAGTAGAGTTTCTAAACATTTAATATGTTTAAAAGAACTGAAAATGCTCATTAGTTGAATTTGCAGCATTAGGAGTTCACATTCACTGAAATAAAAAGCATTTAACTCCAAAACATCCTAACAGGCCAAGTTACATGTTAACATAGGAACCCTTCTTTGATATCACATTCACAATTCTTGCATCCATTGAACTTGTGAGTTTCTGGAGAGTTTCTGCTTGTATTTCTTTGCATGATGTCAGAATAGCCTCCAAGAGCTGCAGTTTTGATGTGAACTGCCTTCCACCCTCGTAGATCATTTGCTTGATTATACTCCAAAGGTTCTCTATAGGTTTGAGGTTAGGGGAAGATGGTGGCCACACCATGAGTTTATCTCCTTTTATGCCCATAGCAGCCAATGACACAGAGGTATTCTTTGCAGCATGAGATGGTGCATTGTCATGCATGAAGATGATTTTGCTCCTGAAGGCACGTTTTTGCTTTTTGTACCGTGGAATAAAGTTTTGAGTCAGAAACCCTATATACTTTGCAAAGGTCATTTTCACACCTTTAGGAACCTTAAAGGGGCCTACCAGCTGTTTTCTAATGATTCCGGCCCAAAACATGACTCATCCACCTCCTTGCTGACGTCACAGCCTTGTTGGGACATGGTGGCCATCCACCAACCATCCACTACTCCATCCATCTGGACCATCCAGGGTTGCTCGGCGCTCATCAGTAAAAAAGACTGTTTGAAAATTAGTCTTCATGTATGTTAGGGCTGGCCAAATAGTGGGTTTATGCACCACAGCAAGCATTTGATGGATCCTACACCTTGAGTTTCGAGGACTCCAGAGGCACCAGCAGCTTCAAATATCTGTTTGCTGGTTTGTAAGGCCTTCTTAGCAGCTGCTCTCTTAATCCAATGAACTTGCCTGGCAGAAACCTTCCTCATTCTGCCTTTATCTGCACGAACACGTCTGTGCTCAGAATCAGCCACAAATCTCTTCACAGTACGATGATCACGCTTACGTTTTCGTGCAACATCTAATGTTTTCATCCCTTGTCCAACTATTTGTTGCTTTTCGGCAGCAGAGAGATCCTTTTTCTTTCCCATGTTACTTGAAAACTGTGGCCTGCTTAATATTGTAGAACACCTAGTTTTCCTTTTCTTGGGCTCACCTACCAAACTAATTATCACAGGTATCACAGGTATCTGAGATTGAATTCAGTGATCCAAAGAACCCTCAGACACAATACCATCAATGAGTTTCATTGACAAAAAAAGACAAAAACATATGACACTTAAAACCAATTTGCATAATAATTTGAAACACGGTGTAGTTAGGGCAGTTTCGGTAGAGTGATGCGGTTAGAAGCCAGATTGTATGTGGTCAAAGAGGGAGCAGAAGGAGAGGTGGGAGGGCACTTCAAGATGGACATGCTGTTCCAGTAATTCAGAGGCAAAAGGGAGAAGTGATATTGGATGACACCTAGAAACAGAGGATGGGTCGAGGGAGGGCTTTTTGAGGATATTTGTGATAAAGGCATGTTTTGAAGGATGAGGGGAAGACACCAGTAGTTAGTGATAAGTTGAAGAGATGGGTTAGGGTTCCGATGAAGACTGTGGTGAAGTTGGGAATGAGGTGGGATGGGAGCGGGTCAAGGGCACTGGAGGTAAGATGTGATCTTAACAGAAGGGAGGAGAGCTGATATTCTGTCATGGTGGAAAAGCTGGCTTTGGAATAGGAGGGCTGTGCAGTTATGAGGAGGGGCTGTGGGGACACTGGGCAAACCATTCTCTGATGTTATCAATCTTCTGCTTGAAAAAAGTCTTCAGCAGAGATAAGAGAAGAGGGAGGAGGTGCTGGGGGACGGAGTAGAGAATTGAAAGCTTTGAATAGCTGTTTAGGATTGTGAGACCGGTAGGTTATTAGAGATGAGAAGTAGGCTTGTTTTACGGCAGTGAGTACGGACTTGAAGTTAGTGAAGGACTGCTTGTATACAGCCAAGTGTTCAGTGGAGTGGGATCTCTTCCATCTCCGCTCAGCAACCCTTGATGCCCGTCTCAGTTCTTTAGTGT